>CM077116.1:228707595-229187925 GCA_039619475.1 Icerya purchasi
TTTTAATTACTAGTTGTTTTATTTATTAATTGTTTTATTTATTAATTGTTTTAATTATTAATTGTTTTAATTATTAATTGTTTAAATTATTAATTGTTTTAATTAGTAATGTTCAGCTTAGATTGCATCATTATCACTATCCGCTAATTTATATTTTTACCGATTTCAATAAAAAAACAAGGTTATAGCGTATAATTCTTCTTTATGTCACGCGTAACTGATTATTTGGACCGACTTTAATGATTCTTATATTCGAAAGTGTTGTTCACGAAATTAGTGGGGTAGTTCCTTAGAAGTATATCGGATAAGTATCGACAATTATTAATACTGAAAAATTAAAATAGAACCGAGACGAATATATAACGCGATTTGCAAGTTTACCGCTGATGAAAATATTTCAAGTTTAAACATCATACTATTCAACCAACTGCCATATTGCGGAAGATGGAGTTTACTCTCGATCTATCTGCATTTCGAAAAATATTTACTCTGAAAATTGCAAAAAAAAATTATTTAAGAAAAAAAAATACCGACTTCAAGATATGTTCGAAAAATTTGAAAAATAAAGGGCAGAAAAGTAATAATTATTCTATGAGATATATATATATACCTTCAGTACGATTATTCTTAAATAACATTAATACGAGCTTCAGTATACTAAATTCAAATGACTACATTTAAAAACCCATTTCTGAATATATTTTAATATTTCCATCTTCGGGTGTCAGTGTAGAGTTACGCATCAGTAACAACGGTCAGAATAAAGGAAGGGGGTTTATAAATTTTATAAATTTTTCGTATGCAGAACAGCGTCGATGCACGTTTGGTCGTTGAAATAGCAAAATCGATCGTTATATTCCGGGTTTTTTGGAGAAATTCATTACCTTGCTTGAACCGAGACTGAGATTTAAATTTCAGCCAAGAATAATGAGCATTACAAACGGTATTCATTTCCCCTAACAACGTACTGTTCTGAGCGTTCATTGAACTTTTGTTCACTTTCCTGTGTTACGCGAAATATACATGTAATTTACTACGTCACGCCATGTAAATTTTACCAATTTTCCGTAGCATATTATTTACGTCATCATCTTATTTTCAATTTATTTATTCATCCGCGATGTTTTCTTGTATGAAAAGAAGGAAAAAAAAGCCAACAAAAATTTTAGACTGACTCGTAATCTCAAGCTCATCTTCATCGAAGTTATTCTTGCGCAATGTCAGTCTTTCGCATGTATCTAATTACTTAGTCGCGCTATTTTTTTTTTTTTTTCATTCTCTCTACGTAAGAGCTCTTCCTCGTTTCCTTTTCTCTTCTATCATTTCTACGGCGACTAGTTTTTCTAGGTCATCTCGTCGCGCACCATTGGACAGAAAACTGTGTGACTTTTCTTTTTGTTCCGTCTGTCTCTCTTCCGGGCAGATTTCGTTTACAACTAATAAGTTTGTTAATTGTTCCGTCCACCAGAGACCCGTGGCCATCAATAAAGCGTTCCGAAGACAGCACAATTCATCGGCCGTCCGCTGAATAGACGGAGGAAGCCAGTCTCTCTGCTCCGTTATAATGATTTCCGTTAATTGTACTAGAGCGTTTTTGTTGTCGTGTCGTTCGATTCTGCGTCTGTCCAGCTTCGATCGATGCGAGGGGGTGTATATCGACTGCTTGTAAATTATTCAAATATTGCAAACCCTTCTTAATATTTTTCTCAATTTTATCGTTCTTTTCATTTTATCAGTATATTTACTGTTAGGCGCAATGTAAAATTTTGATTACGATTTCAAACTTTTCGAAGAGAGGGTTTCCTTTTGACAACACAAAAATGGTGGCCACTGAAATATATAAACTTTAAATTCCCTGTTTTTTTGGTCCAAATTCTCCCGATTTCCCAACGTATTAGAATTCTACAAAAAGAAGAATGGAATTTTTTTGTTACTATTGATATGAATATAAAAAATAGAACGTGGTAATTTATTTCCAATAAAGTACATTTAAAAATTTTTAACGCTTCGAATGATATTTTTCTTATTAAAAGGCTATTTTTTCCCCGGCTTTCAAACAAAATTCCCGGCTTATTCCCGATTGGCTACCCCACTCTGGACAATAACCGTATTTGAAATTGTTGAAATGTTTGAATCGATAAAACCGGCCAGTTGGTTAGTGACGTTTGATCCAAAAATTCCGTCAGTCGCCTTTAAAAAACTTCAGCATTAACAACACCCCCGCTTGAACAAAAGAACATAAAAAAATAAACGCGTTTTACTACAACGAAATGTATTCGAATTTTGAAACTTTATTAAATTATCTTTGAAAATGTAACATTCGACGCGTCAACTATGAAGAGATTTTACGTCATAAACTCTCTCTGGAACTCGTAACGATTGATATCGATTAAAGAAGTAACGTAAACATTAGTTACTGGTGTACAAAGTACAAGTCCCGCAGGATTATGTAATAAAGCTTTTCATAATGTACACTAAGCCTAATAGATCTGATGAGAATACTGGGCCAGTTCCTTTCTACTTTTGGCTTTACTTCCTCAGATTTACCTGGTATAGCCAATATTCACGATCAGATTAGGTACATATCAGCGAGCGACTAAGTCTGGAACCCGTATCCATTGATTTACTAAATCAAGCACCTTAACTACTAACCAGTAGTGTACAAAAATTTCAAGGCCAAGAAACACGTAAGTCATTTCACAGATTTCTGCCAACGTCATTCCGCCACGGCCGTCAATATGTCCGTGATTTTGCATCGTTTATTCATTCGTTGTTCCATTTTCATTCCGTAAACTCGGTGGTAGGCTAAAAGTTGCACCCCCTCCGACGCAGTCGGTTATTCAACTTCTAACAAGAACTGTGTTCGTATATTCTGCCGGTAGCTTTGCTTCGTGCAAAATTTCAGTTAATTGTCTTATTGCGGTAGTAGTTAAATAGCATTCGGGTATCCGTGTAAGTGCTTTTCGAAAAAAACGTATTATAAAAGAATGCGTTAAGTATAAGAATAAAGAAGGAACGGGTTTAATCAGAAATGAAGCCTATCATCATCAGGAAGAAAATATCTCGTCTCGAAATGGCTATATACACCGAATTCCGGAATAACAAGCAATGCGACTCTCCCGCTTCTAGATCGACGCGAAAGAAAGTTAGAATAAGTGGTCTGCACACTTTAATATTGTCGAAAAAGTAGGGAAAAAAGACGAAGGGAATTAAAGAGGCTAAATTGAAGGGAAAAGAGTAATTTTGCGGACGCAGCAGCGAACCTGTAATTCGGTAAATTAACCAGCTGTGTAACACGCTTGTTCTTAAAATCCCGCCTATAAACGAAACCAATTTACGAAAGCAGATTGGCATTCTCAATTAATATAGCTGGCCCGTTAAAAAAAAAAAAAAACACCATAAACTTTTAATTTATAGAAGAATCACCTGGCCTTGTTTATTTTTAAAATAGTGCTATGGAAAAAATGTTTAAAAAAGAGGCAACTAAGTTTAGAGATAATAATGAAACAGCAAACCAGCCGACGACGACTAAGCATCAGGGCCCCCGTTAAGCACCGACAGACTTGGCCGAAACAGATCAGCGACACACTCCTGGAAAATGGGCTTATGTATATGTTTACTTACTCACAGCCGAGCTTTGAATAGAAAATGCTTACCGTAATAGTGCACACCATCCGTGCGAAAGATCATCCTGCCTCTCGAAGTGATACTAACAAAGGTAATCTCGGCATCGCTATTTCCTACCCTTTACGGATAGTGATTTTTAACTACATTTCTGCTGTCTCAACTGAGTGGGGCGCTGTGTATGGTGAGTGCGAAGAAAATTAGAAATTTGTCTAGCGTTTGTGCTAGAGGCGTTCTCATTGACAGCGAAAATACGTCGATGAAAAAACCCAATTTCGGTTAATAGTTCGGAATAGCCGAGACCAGTACGACGACACTGCTACAGTCGACATCAGTTACGGTGAAGAACCGAATTCTGTATTCTCAGGCAAGAGCAGCATTTCTTGAAAATTGAAAAAAAATTTTGTACAAAAAAAGAGTTCTGTAATTCGAAAAAAAAAAAAAAAAGAAAGGAAAAATTTAAACATTATCATCTGGTAATTGCAAAATTTAATTTTTTTGTTGTTTTTTTTTTTTAATTCGATAATTTTCTTTTTCCCGTACGTTAATTTAGAAAAATTGTTGTTCCCTTCGGTCGCTTATAGGAATCCTGGAATTCGCATTCGCATCAAAAGCTTGTAAATTTTCCTTCATTAGATTTTCCGCAAACTGATTAATTTTTTTGTACAGCTGCCCTTCCGCTGCCGGTGTCGGTTAAAACAGCGGTCATCGTATTTTCGTTAACGTTAATGATTTAATTAATAAAAATTTTGGGGGCGTTTTTCGATTTCATAAAAAAAAAATGTAAATGCTTCTATTCAATTTTTATACGTCGCGAAATTTGCTCATTTTCGTTGTATCCGAATAACACGTACTATATCGTATAAATATGTAGATTTAATTTCGGTCTGAGTTATCATTGATCCCCCATTAAACGTTGGCGAATTATAATTCGAACGTTCAATTTTGACAATTAGCGATCATTTGATTTCTAATAGATAGGGTAGAAGTTAAAATCAAACGATTAACCCCCACTATGTGACCAAAAAATAGTAGTTAACGCGAGCCCAAAAAAAACAAAAAAAAACAACAAAAAACAAACAAACTATAAAAGGAAAAATTGCGTTCAATACATACTTCTGTGTACATGTTCGAAATCGTGTGAACTCTGTTCGATAAAATACGCTGAAAATGAAGAAATAAAAATAAAATTTCGATAAAAGTAGAAATAATTGAATAATTTAAAACACGACGCATGAGCTAGCTTCGAAAGGATTACACATCAACGGCAAGCAGGGAATCATTTGATAGAAAAACCGGGTGGGCCGGGGGGGACTTGAAACGTAGTTTCATTTCGTTGCGCCTTGTATCAAACAACGATTGCGAAAAAACGGAAAGTCCAAGTTCGATGACGAAAGTTGCGCAAAGAAAATGTCCGGAAACTCGCGATCATCGAACCAGGCAAATAAATAATAAAAGAGAATCGTGAAAACATTCGCAACTTCGGCACAGAGACTCGCGGAGGAATAGGCGCAGGGAAGAGCGCGAGGCGAGCTATTTATGAAGAGTAAAATTGATAAACTTTAAAGTTGCAATTAGGACAAAGTTTGCAGCATAATTCGCGGCACTTTTCCTGATTGTAACGGGGTTTATTTTTATCGTCCGACCATTACAGTGCAACTTGGCCTAGTTGCCGCCGCGGTAACAGACCACTTGAATTTTCCGGCAGAATAACTAAAATCAAAGTTTAACGGAAAACGGCCCTCCTGAATGGATGCAATTATGCCGTCCTCTTCTGAAAGTTAAACCGCTTGCTGCAGAAAACTGCATGCTACTGCTTTGTCCGTAATACGTTTTACGGCTGCGGTAGGAAATATAAACTTCTAGATAAAGTTTTCTCCATGCGACAGTAATTAATTTATTACCAATTTAAATAATTTCACGAATATTTTACGCACTAGCGCCGTATATATACGCACATGCATACATACATACATACATATACATATATACATATATATATATATATTACGTTCATTTTAATTTCTTGTTTTTTTGCTACTTGACAACAATGTTAGAAAATCTGTAAAACTCGTGCCAGGTTATGGTACCATCTGCGGAGTGTGTACACTCACGTCGTCGAAACGGACAACCTTTTTCTCCACCTAGTTGTAACTTAATACGTCAATGGAATTATCCTTCCTAGTTAATAATGTTAATTATAAGGATGCGATGTGTATAAGAGATGCAAAATATTTAGAACGAAACAGCAAAAAAAAGAGTAAGATTAACAATTATTATTAACAATTTATTTAAAATCATACGGTGAAATATGAATTAAAAAACAGAATAAAAGCATTTTTTGGTTATTAGCTAAATGTACACCGATATTTTTATTAAATACCTACTTAAATATATAATCGAAATTAACACGAGACTACCGTAGAAAGAAGAAATAATTCTCGTATTCACTAAATTCTAAAAATTAATCTATCATGCATAGTAATATAAGAGTTCGATTACACGCAAAAATAAATAAATAAATAAATAAATAAACATGATAATAAAAGGGACGGATCCAGAGAAACATTTTGGGGAGGGAAATTGTATAATTACGTAATATCTTTTCCTTGTTTCATAAAGAAAATCAAATAACGACCTCCTTGGAAATTTAAAAATGTTTAAAAAATACATCATTATTACAATTTAATTAAAATTTTGTTTTACTTTTAGATGAAAAATAAAAAAATTATACCTAAAAAATGGTAGTTTAAAATTTAAATAGTAAATTACTAGAAAAAATAGAACGATAGTATTTTGATTAGACTTTATTTCTTTTTTATTTTTGTTATTAATCCGATCGGAATTTTTTTTTCCGTGACCAAGTAAATATTTCTCATTGAACTATTTTCATTTACACTGCAAAATAAAGAATATATAAAAAAGACAAAAGATCGACGACAGTTGCATTTAATACGGAATAAAAACGGAACATTAATAGTTTTACTAGAAAACAGTATTAAATCCATAGGTAATAATTAAATCCATATGTTGTAACATTTATACAAAACTTTTATAGTATTAAGTTTCTCTGTTGTAACAAATTTTTTCATCGAGTTTTTGGTTCTTTTGGGAGCGGGGGATGTCCCCTATTTCCCTCCAGGTGGATCCGCCACTGGATATTATGTACTATAATTACATTATTCCGATTTTTCCAAAGAAAAAAAAAGCAATTTCCTTTTACACACGGTTGTGTTCCATGTTAACTAGATATTTTAAAATTGCTATCCCACCAATTGGTGTCTAAATTGTTCTTTTCCGGAAATTTGCATCAAAAAGTCGACACACAAATCTTCGTTTATTAGAGTTTCCGCGACGTTTAATATATTATCAAAAATTCCCATTTGCCCATCGTCCCTTCGATGTTTTCTTGCACCCCCCCCCCCCCCCGACCGCTTCCGATTATCGGTTAAATCAGCAGTCATTGTAAAATATTTTCATCGACGATAATCGTTTAATCAAAAACTTCCTCGAAGAAGAGCTTAACGGTAGTCCGATTTCACGAAAAATGTAAATTCTTCTTTTGTTCCCTAAAAATATTCATATTCAGCGAGTTTTGCTAGTATTATCTGAATAATATACCGCCAATAAATAAATATATCAATTTAATTTCAGACCGAACTTCCGTTTCTATTAACGCTGTTCTTTCTACTTCGTATGAATTTTTCTTGCTTGCCGCCGATTTTAAATATATATCTCCGAACAGACACATACACACGCGGATTATCGGTGCTCAACTACTAGAATGAGGATACTTTAACCGAAATTATCATTACCATTTTTTATTAATCATACATATCGATAATATTTTTTTGCTGCTATCGAATAATTTCGATATAATACTGGATATTAAAACATATATATATATATATATATGTATATCTAGAAAAAATGCGATAAGTTACAACAGGCTAATCGATTTGGCTGCCTTTGCGCGAAATGACGTTGATATTGCTAAATACTACTAAAGTACATTTGCTACAAGCTCAAGCTGAGAGAGTACAATATCAGTATCGTGTGAGCATCGTGCCCTGGTGTAATATTCGTAACTTGTCGTCGTCGAGCGACGATGAAGATGAATATCCAGCGATTACGAATAAAGTGCCAAGTTTAATTACATCTTTGCTATCGTAGGACCCCGAAAATTAGCGTCCAAGTTGTATCTGAAGTAATCGATTACCATTTAAGACACTTGACGCATTGTTCTGTCAGTGGGATTAGAATAAATAAACACAGTATAATCCGCGCTTAAACCTGAAAATGCGGCCAAGTATCTAAATATAACGGACATAAGATGTCCATGACATAAACAGAAAGTAGTTTCGCTACTTTGATATTATCCACGCCGCTGAAACTTCCGAAATATAGTAGTCTTCCCGTAGGTTTTCTTCAGCGGCGTCACTCACAAACTGATCTTCGTAATCTCAAGACTAAATCACTAAAATTTTCTGTCCCTCTTGCAAAATTTAATCCGGTATCGCCGTCGCATTTACCATCGCATCGTACCGATTAATTTTCCGTGACAATCTTCAAAATCGGTTGAAGACTATAAGGAATTCTTAAAATAATTAGTTAATTTACACCTCTTTTTTAAATATTTTAAATATATTAAATATTTTAAATATATTAAATATTTTAAATATATTAAATATTTTAAATATATTAAATATTTTAAATATATTAAATATTTTAAATATTTTAAATATTTTAAATATTTTAAATATATTAAATATTTTAATTATATTAAATATTTTAAATATATTAAATATATTAAATATTTTAAATATTTATGCGTTTTCAAAAAATGTACAAGCATTTAAATAAATGTTAATAGGGCGGCACTGGCCGATCGAGTGGACGTCAAACGAACATCTCGAAAATCTTTTTAGACTATTACCTGCCGTTTTGTTCTATCCTGTCGTTACATAAACGCGATTTTTATATGTTAGTGAATTTTTTCCCTAACCTCCGAAATCCAAACACTTGATAATGATTGATAAAATTTCTTTGAGATGGTTACAAATTTCTCGGAAGAAGAGCATTTTATCCGGGATTTAAGTGCGCAATTTCAAAGACTTATTGAAATTTATTCGATTTTTTTACGCTTTTTTTTTTAAATCGCTGTATTAACATTCCGTGTATCAACTAAAACTATTTGCAGTGAACACCGTCGTGTTAATATAAAATTACTTTATTGAGCCATCATCAAAAATTCTGTATATTATTTTCATACGGAGTACTAAGAGATACAGCGAGAGAAATGTTTATCTTCATACATTTATTACAGTATTATAAACTATTAAGTCGGTTATACATGTTTATTTGTTGTTTTTTTTAAATTAACTGCAAATTTACTATTTAGCGCCCAGTTTAAAGAGATAAAGAAAGAAGTTTGAGAATTACTGATTAACACGTATTGGCGAAGATTGAAGTAAACAGCAAATAGTGAAAAAAAAGTGTTTGAAATGTATGGTATACAGTTAGCATTCAAGTATCTCGAATCGAAAAAAATTATCGAAGAAGTTCAGAGGAAATTCATAAAATATTTCTACTATAATCTGACGGAAAAGCTTTATGCGAAACGATGAATGAAATAAAACTTACAGAGAAACTATCTGTAATCGTGCTAAATTATTAAGCATAGGTATAATACACACGTAGTAAGCAAATTAATGCGTTTAGTGTTATTAACTCCGTTCACATTTCGCATTAGTTTTTCTTTTCTTTATCGATAATGAATTATCGGTTCCGTAGAGATCTTTTATCTTGTTTTTCCCGGCTTTCTATCGATATCCCTATCGCTTCGTATACAGGTCACTTTGAAAATTCCGTTTTCGAGCAAGCACTGTACAACATTAGCAATTAGCAGCTGATGGAAATTTATGTATTTTGCTCCGACTTGATATCAGCGAAATTCCTACGACCGGCAGTTTATAAACTTTAAATTGGAAACAAATTCACTGTTCTTTTCAAAATACCAGTCGCTTTTCTTCTCGTTTTCAGCGTTAGGCTTTTTATATTTTTCAACTACTAAACCATTCGATGCGCATTGCATTTGCGCGTTGTACGAAAAATGTTTTACTTGAAGTCTTTCGCGAAACTTATTAGACTTTTCCAACAACAGCGGCCAATACTTTATCGCCGATATAAAAAAAATCACAACCCAAAAAATATATAGAGCCTTATACGAAACGGAAACTATTAGTACATATGGGAATAAGAAAATTAAATAAAAAAAAACTGAAAATTACATTTATTATAACAAGTTGCTTAATGTGACTGGACTAGGTGCGACAATGCGTGCGAGTAGTAATATCAGCGACAAAACTACTATTCAGATCCAAAATAAATGTGTCCTTTCTTCGAAAATTGCAGAATTAGTGTGGAATTACCGCTGAGTATGCAGTTGTTTTTACACTCATACAATACGGAGTCTATGTGTATCTCTGCTAACCAAATGTTGATTGCCTTCGAACTAACGTACACATAAAAACACCCATACTCATCATCCTTGAATACCGCAGATGTTTTATCGAGCTTTGATCGCAGTAAGTATTGACATCCTAAAAACAAATAATACTTCTACTAAATACAGAAATGTACTAGCAGGTAAAGGTTTCGAAGAAAAAGTTAATAAAGTTACAAGAATAGAAATACAATCAAATAAAATTTTAGAATCGTGCTTAGACCATATTTATACGCGATACAAGAATAATGTAATAGAAAGCCTGCATATATCAGATCAAAAGATATCGGACCATTACATAATACACTATAAAATGCGAACTAACAAGGCCGCAAATAACATCACTAAAAGGAACCATATAAATACAATTTATAACGAAAAAAATATACAAAAATTATTACTAATGAATAACTGGGGAAATGTAGAAGACGCTGACTACACAAGCATTAGTAATAAATTTCGAGAAATTTATGATAAAAGTGAAGAACAAATATACAAAAAAGGTAGCAATAGGAAAAACACACCTATAAAAACGTGGATAACAACAGATATCTTAAAACTAATGAACGATAGAGACAAACTATTTAGGCTTTGGAAATCCAACATTAATAATAAAAAATATCGTGAGAATTATAAAAAAATTAGGAATAAAGTTAGTAATATTATTAAAATAAGTAAAGGTAAATATTGCAGGACAACTATAGAAAACACCACTGGAGACATAAAGAAAACATGGAAAAAAATAAATGAAATAGTAGGAAAACATAAAAACAACTCAATTGACGAAACAATAATAAAACACTTTAGGAATCATGATTTGAAAACTCTTACTGATAACTTCGTTAAATACTTTAATAACACTGTGTATGATAACATACACGTGTGTAGTAGAGAATTATTTAAAGAGAATACTGAGAATATAAATAAGCCAGAATGCAACTTCAATCTACTTAAAATTAATAACTACCAGGTTTTAGATATAATAGATAAATTAAACGCAAAGAAAGGACCAGGTTTAGATGAAATAAGAACGAAAGATATTAAATATATAAAAGATAAAATAGCTCCGTACATCGTGAAAATAATCAATGATACCATCCACACGGCAAACATACCAAAGGAACTTAAAAGATCGGAAATAAGACCGATATACAAAAAAGGTAAATTCATGGAGTATGGGAATTACAGACCAATAGCTAAACAATCAGTAATTGAAAAAATCATGGAAAAACATGTAGCTAAACAGTTGCAAAGATATATCTATATAAACAATATTATACCCTTCTTTCAATATGGGTTCCAAAAAGACAAGAACACATCTAGATTATTAAGCGATTTCTCAGATGCTATTTATACTAACCTAGCTTTACGGAAGCATTGTTTAACATTATTTATCGACTTATCAAAGGCGTTTGATTCAGTAGGACATTATATATTAATAAACGAACTTAAGAGCATAGGTATTGAAGGAAAACCCCTCAACTGGTTCGAAGAGTATCTAAGTAACAGAAGTAGTGTAGTTAGGATAGGAAACACGTATAGCCAAGCTTTAGATTTGAAATGTGGTGTCCCCCAAGGTACAGTTCTGGCACCATTACTATTTTTAATATACGTAAGGAACATAAAAAAAGCAATAAAATATAGTGAAGTATTTGCATACGCAGATGACATTGCGCTGGTAACTGCAGACAAAAACATCGCTGATGCAGAGAGGAAACTTCAAAAAGATTTAAACAGCCTGAATCTATGGTTACATGACAAAAACCTACAAATAAACGCCGAAAAAACCAAATTATTATGGATCAAATCAAGTAACCACTATCCGCCATACAAAATTAATATAAAATGCCACACTTCAAATTGCATACACACAGAAAATATTAACGCCTGTCAGTGCAACTTTATTGGAACAGTAAATAATTATAAATACTTGGGAGTAAAAGTAGATAATCACCTTAATTGGAAAGACCACACAAATGATCTGAGCATAAAGATTCGGAAAATAATACCGCTGTTATATAAATTAAAAAAGTACGTGTTATTTAAAAAAACTAAGATGTTAATATACAATGCACTATGCCAATCACATTTAAATTATGCAATAATAGCTTGGGGGAGAGCAAGTAAAACTAATATAAAACATATTAACTACCTTCAAAAAAAATGCGTAAATATCCTAATGAGAAATAATATAAAACATAAACATGAAGAAAACAACATATTAAAAAAATATAATATTCTGGATCCCAAATCATATCTATACTACTTGATTATTATGGAATGGCTAAATAAGGAAATCGAAGTAGAAAAAAGAAATCCACCAACCTACAATATTAGGAACCTACACCTTTATAAAACCTGTAAAATCAGCAACTTAAACAAGCACGAGGATAATATTAAAAAAAATATTCTATGCAAACTACTAAACTCACTACCAGAAGACATTAAACAATTACAGCCACATATAAAGTCAAACAAAGCAGAAATAAAAAAATGGGTTGGGAATAAAAATATTAAAAAAAAAAAAAAAAAAAAAAAAGAGCTCTTAATATCGAGTATATATTAAGTATTAATAATAATCTATATGTAAGAGCATGCGAAGATATGTGAATGTGTGGGATTATAAAATAATATAAGAGGATTAATTATACTTCCTTATTTTAATTTATATTACTCTTGTAAAAGAAAATTTAACAGTACTGATAACCATAAATATGTCTCCGGAATCGTTAAGTATAAGAAACATTGTATTATGTTAACAAATAAAGAAGGGAGGCATGTGTTATTTTTTTAGGACCACGCCGACAAGCTTAAAAGCTTGGCAGGGTCCACAAACGTAACGCAATTGCAACCAAAAAAAAAAAAAAAAAAAAAAGTTATAAATATTAACCATCGTTTAAGAATCTTTTCCGTATTAACTATGTAATTATACGGAAAATCTGTTCGATATGTTCGACACCCGTGTAATTTTCGCTCGCAACAGTGTAATCACCCCAAAGATAACGACAATGTCTAGCACCAAAACGAAATATCATAGAATTTTGATGAAGCAGGGCGCTTCTTAATTCGCGAACAACGCAAATGATTAGGCTGATGCTTGTTCTTTTCGGTTAATTTTTTTTATTTTTTGGTTGCGTCAACTACGGGGGGACATTATTATAAGCCAGCGCAAGTGAAATTTTTGAAAGTGTCAGTGTGCAGCAACAGGAATCGAACCCGGCTCTACCCGGTTCTACCCGAATGAAACACCACTACTTAACCAACTACGCCATTTGTCAGTTACATATTCTCAATCTCTCAAGTGCCGTACGCTACATAGCGCGTTGGCGCAACCTATTCGTACATTTAGCTGTACCGATATAGGTTGTGTACCAGGCAATTATTATATGCAACGCAGGTGTACACACACAAGACTACATTCGGAACTGATTCGTAATCGTTTGATTTATCGCGCTACAAGTGCAGTCCGTCCGGTGTGGGTCTGCTGTGTACTGATCTAGCGCGCATATGATGTTGTACGTGGTGGTTTGCCATTGCCTTCCACGTGACTATTAGCGATTATTTATTTATTTAATTCTTGTAATAAGTTCGTCGTCGCTCGGGATCGAACCCGTGACCGCCATATCGGAAGTCAAGCGCTCTAGCAACTAGGCTATCGCGACGACAGTTACATATTAGTATTTATAAATTTTATAATTCCTAATAAATTAATTAATTCTTAATAAATTAACTATTTAATTAAACATTCTACAAGCAAAAACGCATTAGACTAAGATTTGTTACAAAGTCCCGACGTGTACTACGGAATATTTTTAAAATTTAAATCATTTTTACCCGCACTATCGGAACACCACTATCGTCGCAAAGCGTGAATGCGTTTAAAATTAGCCATACATAATAGTGACCGTATCGCTCAAATATCGAGCAGGCTTGCACAGATATTACGGGGTACGTGCAGAGGCTGTACTCCGCGAAAGCGAGCAAATTAGCAGATTAACGGAGTATCGCCTCCATGTGTGCAAACTTATTGCCCAACTGGGAATCCGGGCAGGTCCGTACGATAAAAGTCACGCGCGCGACGCAAGAGTCGCCAGTTAAAATTCGACACAATTGCTCGAAACGAAAATGTTCGATAGACACCGTAAATTTCAAAAAATTTTAGTCAGCCCGAATTTCGACCATTGACGGCTGCCGTCTTGGGATCAAGCGAACATATTGCAATTCGGATGGTTTTAAAACAATATTGCGGGAACTTCCGCGCGAACCTAAAATATCCAGTTTACCTATTCATTCATCGATAAGGCGAAATCATCGCAATATAACGAGTTTCACATCGATACCTTCTTAATTCCTTTAAAAAAGTCCCGTCACTCTCAGAAATATATTAATTTTTGTTTTCTATTCTTAATGGTTTTTTGACTGAAAAAAATATGTACACGCAAAAACTCACACAAATCTACAATATATGTTTTATTTTTTATTTTTATTTCTAGCCGCCTATATATAATAGACTCGATAAATGCGTATAAAATGTTATAAAAGAATTGTACACTGCGATAGAGTATTAAGATAGATTAAATTTCTTTATTTGCCGCTGAACTTTCTGAGAAAATGACGCAGTTACTTGGGAGACATTGGTACCGCGTTATACTTTTACTATATATATATATATATATATATATATATATATATATATATGTACATGTACGTTCATTTGCCCAATAGTGTACAGAGAAATCGAGTGTTTTAAGGATGTAAGAAGCTCCTTCGGGGCAAGATTTTTCATTTGACGCGAAACTAGGAGGTAAAGAATCAGAAGGATAAAAGCGGAAATCAGAAAATTAAAGAAGAAACTCGTACATTGTTTACTATTGGCTGTGTGCGATCGCCGCTGTGCAAATTGCTTACTCTAAAAAACAGAGCCGAACGGTGAGCCGAGCTAAACTTTCGGCTCGGACCGAAAGGAAAAGAATTAGGGCGGGAAATTTAAAATTACAAGTAGTAGAGCGGACGACAAATTGATGGTTCGCAAAACTGTTCTTGTCATGGAAAAGTACAATGCGGGCGATTCGGTGCCTAGCTGGCTGGCAGCATACATTAAGTTCTCGCCCGATGAAAAACGAACTGTGATGGTGATTTCCGATAATTCGTAATGCGGTTAAAACGATGATAAATTAATCACGAACTCGGCCACGAAATTCCTCGCAATCGTATTAATCGTGAAAAGATGCAGAACACTTCGAACGATCATTATAAATGCGTACGCTATCTGAGAGAGGGTCAGTAGAAATTTCCCAAGACGAAATTATACGTTTCCGGGAAAAGTAGGATACGCACAGAATAAAAAGTACAACTTTTACAATTGCCTAATCTTTACCATGCTCGGTTTTAAGGGGGTATTCTAGTCTAGAAATATGAAAAAATCGAAATTTCTTTTTTTTCTTCATATTCTGATAGTTTAGACATTTAAGAATACGTCCCTAAAAGGATTTTTCAAAATTAAAATTATTTACGGAGTTATAGCTATTTTCGTGACGCGGCAACTAAATCAGCTCAGTCGGAGCGGTTCAAACAATAGACGGTGTAGACGTTCTTCGACTATCTGAGGATAGATCAAACTCTTTTATACATTATATGTATATTTAAAAATCGATTAAAGGCCATTGTAACGTATTTTGTTCAAAACCTTTTCTTGTTTAGTGTTTAGTTCAGGTCAGTTTTCAATCTTCAAGCAACGCAAATATGTGTACTCTGTGTACAGTTCAAACATATAAAATTTTGAGTGAATATTTTATTTATTAAGTGCAAAATGGATAAAAAACAATAACAAAGGAAGTGCTGTGCGTCGTCCAGATAGATAAAAATAAAGGAACATTTAAACTGTCAGGCGGGCCCAATACGGATTGAATGCTATGAAAAGCTTCTGATGCTTCAAAGGGGAAGCTAGGACTGCTCGTCTAGTTTTAGAACTTCGGGAAATGTACAATTTGAAGTAGAAGAAGGTGGTCCATTGTATGGAATCGCCGATTAAGAAAATCTAAGTATAACGTATCGCTCTATGAGAATTAGACTGCTGCTGAAACTTTACTTGAATCTTTCGAAACATGAAACGCGTTTTTCTGAAAAATACTTTTTTTCAACACGGTTGACATGAGACATCTCAAGTTCTCATAAATCGATTTACTCGAAGTTGGGCATGAATCTTCTTTATATATCCCTCTATAGCCCCTACCGGAGGAATAAAGGCAAAATTTTGATTTTTACTATTTTTAAAAAATTTCAAAAAGTCAAAAAACCGGTAAAAAATCGACTTCTATTTTTCAAACAGTCACCGTTTAACGAGAATTTTTTTTTTTCTTCTCTGAGGTAGGGGCTATAACGACATCCTTACTGATTAGGAATCGATTTTTTTTTTTTTTTTTTTTTTTGTTTCAGATGACTAGAAGGGTTGGAATCGTGTCAACCAGGACACGCCACTTTTTTTTACCCCTCCAATTCATCAGCCAGTAACTTTGTGAATTTTGAATTTTTTTTTTTCGATAATTTTTTTGTGCATTCTTAAAATATGAGTAAGTAAATGGTAAAAAAATGAATAGTAAAAATATTTATTGTTTTTTTTTTGAGCTTGAAAAAACCTCCTAAATTCGTGCCTCTAGACTAGAATCCTTAAAAACCTTGCAAATTCAGCCCATTTCCGACGTCAAGCAATGATGAAATTTTGACGCAAGCATCACTTGTCAACATAATACTCTAGTCGGCCGCCAAACGAATAAGTGTAGATGTAAAAAACTAAATTTTAACGTTCGATTTTGTTTCTTTTTCATTCCCGTATCTATATTTTGTCGCTTTTTTTTTAAATTAAAATTTTAACTACTTAAATTCAGCGCAGTTTTCTTCTCAATCGTAATTACGATTTAAGCGTAAAGTGCTTTTTTTTCTCATGATATAACGGTGGTCTTCTTATTCGAGCCACGCTGGTTCATGGTGCCACCAAGATGAGCACACCTTGAAACCAAAGAAATTTTCACACTAATTCCTTCGAAGCCGTGCAGCGCACACGGATAAGTTTTAAACAGAAAATTTACTCGGTGGTAAATGTTTAACTTGAAATAAACTTTACACGGCAGATAAAAAATGTCGTTACCGAATATTATTTAAAAACTTCTACGTAAATGTATTAAAAACTATAAAATTTTACGAAGTCTGTAGAATGCCAAGCTGATTTTGTTATTTTTGTCGATGTACGAATTAAAATTTATCCTTAAATTATATATACATTTCCTTCAACAAAATCAGTAAAGCAAATTAGATAAAATACGCACCGGAATATATCATCGGGAAAATATAGAATATAATTCGTTAAAATAACTAATAAATAACTAAGTCGCAAAGTTATACAATAAATTGTTCCGTTTTGTACTTTACCGGTGGTGTATATGTGCTCATTCGCATTTCATTTAATTGCTAAGCATTTTACGAAAGAAAAAAAAAAGTATTTCATGCAAAGATTAGAACAAAAAACGATACACCTTGCCTAAATATCCTATTTTACCTCGTAAAGTCTAAAAACTTTACCAGATACTTTTTAATTATCAGATTCGCATCTACCACCTCGAAAAATTTCGAACGAACTAGTAGTAATAATTTGTTTTAAAATATTGACACTTGTATTTATGTGTGTTTGTCACAACAGGATTCGAAAAACGTCCTTATTATAAATATATATATATTAATTACGACGCAATTCTTAGGCCAGCCCCTATTAGAAAAAATATCCCCAAAAAATGGCCCAATTTTATGTAACGTTTGTTATATTTTAACGCTTCAAACTTTTCTACATCTGTCGTTTTCAAACCAAAATCCGTGTATCACGTATAAATGTGGTAAATTCTTCGCCATTGCATAATATGTTAATTACAACGTATTTTTAGACCGGCGCCCGTTAGATTTTGTAACCAAAAAAATGTCCCAATTTTATGTATTTAATTTAAAGGAAAGAAGTGTAGGATTTTTGTAATTTTTTGTGTGTGTATCGATGCCGGTAAGAATGACGTTGTAAATTTTGATAATTTTATAGAAAGTATAGAAGAGAAAGAGACAAAAATGTAAGCAAGAGAGGTCAAGGGTCAGAACCCCTTGTGAGGCCAAAATGGCCGAGTTCATATTTATATATATATATATATATATATATATATATATATATATATATATATATATATATATATATATATATATATATATATATATATTACATTGGCGCACTCAAGGGGGGTTAATTTTGTAGCGTAAAGCGGGATTGTACAGAACAAAAAAATGAATTCGATGTAGAAATGTAAAATAATTTTGTTTTGCGTTGCTTCGCTGGGTTGTATGTAGTATGATGAGGGGTAAGTTCGTCATTTCTTCGAATACGGATCCGGAACTGCATCACAGGTTCAGGAACTGCATTTCGGAAACGTATCCAGCGGACCCAAATGGATCTGACATTTTACACTCAACACTAACACTAGTTTGCGCTGTTTGTCAACGCACCGTACTGTTACCAGTGCCGAGTTAAATTACGTCATGTCAGTTGCTTTATTGAAGCCCGGAGCTGCATAGATTGCGCATGCAGTAGTAAATTGCAACAGAGTGAGATGGTCAGTAAATAGAAAAAGAAAAATATAACGGCCAGTCAATGAGCTAGAAAGAGAGAAGGAAATTGCTAATATCCGGTTAAACTAATTGTCATTTTTTAAATGCAACCGCTGTGCTTGTGAATTTTACATCTCGTCCTAATTAAATAATAAGTAAAGGAAATCCCGAAGCGGAAATAAGCACTCAATACCAGTTGCTGGCGTGGCGCTGATTATTTAGAATAAACCGCTATGTACGGAATAAAGAAAATACAATTGCCCCCTCGAGTTCGCAGAATCAAAAATGAAAAAACTTTAAAAAACAGCATAAACAGAATAGTACAAAACATGCAATTCGCCGTATACGGAAGGCCGCATGTCAAATTGAATTCCTTACATTCACCGATTCCCGGCACTCTACACAACACGCAACCAGTTCGTTTCGTTCGGATGCAATTTCAGTTCGATTATTATTGAAAACATTCAACGTAGCCGCATTTAAGACGCAGACGGTGAACAGTTAGATAACTTGCGATTTGTAATTAATTTTTAATGCGGCATCATTGTCGCGTTTTCATTTCCATCTTTCCGCGTTGGAAAACAAATAATCATTTCCTCTTGGTTCCTGGATCTAGCTTTTCTTTTCCACTATTACAATTCCCCGCAATCTCCTCCAAAGTTCATTCGGTTCTATATCGACACGCCCTCATGCTATTTATTCTACCGCCCAGACAGGCTACTAAGAACCCTCCTCTCGTACAGATATTGCTCCCCTAGAGACTTACGGGGTTACTTTTGCCCTTCGTCCATCAATTATCATCCTTGATATTCATTCCATTTCTTTTCGCAGGCTTTTCCTGATATTGCGCCTAAATAATGAGTCATTCTTCTACGAAAACATTAATTTTCGCAATACTGTTTCGGAGCCTACTCCAAAATAGAGAGAGAGAGAGAGAGAGAGAGAGAGAGAGAAAAAAAAAAAATCGGAAACCTTTACATTTCTTCTATTCGTGAATAAAAATATAGCTAACGTGTAAATTCTTTTTCGTTGCATGTCAATTGTATCGTCCTGCCGTATTCGTCCTCTTCTCGTTGTTAATCTTTTTAATTCTGTTCCGATCAATGTCCCGCCGTGTGTTCTATGTAACAACCAAAAAGCATACACTGGCGCGCCCTATTCACACTGCGAACAACTAATTAACGAAATTACTTATTTTCCTCGTTATGCTGACAGCTTTCGCTGCATACTTTGAAACCTACCTCATTTTCTAATCACGCTAACTCTGCGTACTCAAAATAGACGCAGAAATTGTACCTAAGTATGTTACTAGAATTTATCGTCTGCGTATGGGACATTTACAATTTTACTGAACTCAATTATGGCGTCTATCGCGATACGTGACTTTTTAATACGGACGAGGTTATTTTATTATTTAACCGTTACAAATACGAACACGCTAAAAGTCACATCTTCTATGTGTTAGTTTCCTTGGGATGTTTTCCCCCGCTTAAACTTTCCTATTCATTATCTTGTATCGATGCTGTTATTGTGTTTTCTCGTTGAAATTTATTCTTAATAGCGTCATTACTATTTAGCAATGAAAGATCAATTTTCCTACATCTTAATGTAGCTAATAACTGGCCCCATCGGAGGTCTTGTAAAATGTAGTTTTATTATTATTTATTATGGTTTTCTTGTGGGTTTTTTACTCGCCCCACCGTGTACAATTTCTACATTCCAATCTCGTTTTTATTTATTTTATTTTTCTTTTTTCAAATAATATAAAGACAAATTAAATTTCGACTGTGACTGAATTTTTTTTTGTTTACTAATTCAGTCCGGCAAAGTCACCAACGAAAATACATTGCTGCTCAACAGTAATTAAAACCGATGATTTTTTTACAATAATTGCGAATAGTTTTTAAAGGAACACGTTTTTACCGAGCGTAAATGCAGATTTTATTCGCTTGCTTTTTTCTCTCTTCCTTCAACTGCGAATTAGATTTTTTCACTGTTAAAAAAATCAACGTCCGATTAATCCATGTCTGTACACATACATACTAACGCACTACACGCATACATCGAAACGTAAAAAGGAACAAGAACAGACGTAGCAGGGATAAATGAAATTAGCAAAAGCACGAAGGAAAAACCGCGTGACCAAGAAATAACGCGGAAGCCGAATAAAAAAAATTATTTCCTACATTTTCCGACTGAATTCAGAGCTCGCTGCTGTTAATTCTGGCTGTCTTATTTTCAGCTCCATTAAATTTTGTTACCTGATTTTTCTTAACCTCAATTTAATTTTCGTGTAACATCCGTGAAATTGTAATAATCGTGCGTCATTTAATTTTCTGTTTCTTTTTTTTTTTTTTCCGGTAAAAAAATACATACATATTTTTATGTGAACCGTATTATATTTTAACCAAATTCCTATGCGACAAATCTGCATTTAAGTTTCTTTCGAGCCTGCGCAATCTATATTTTAAACGAGGCACCAAAAATGTGACCTAATTTAATTTAGGCAAATAACGTCACATTCGTAAAATTAACGGAAGTATTTTTCAATCGACTATTAACGCCGGATGCTTAGTGGTTATTCAAAAAAAAAAAAAAAAAAAAAAAAAAAAGAAAAAAAAAGAAAGGAAAAAAGAAATTTTCTTATTTTTGCGAAAACCGAAATTCATTGTTAAGCCCGAAAATATCAATGATTTAACGCTATTTTTATTACCGTTTATTTGTATTTTTTTCCTTCTTATCGATTATCTAACTATTTCGCTTTATGATTTTCCATTCGATCCTTCAAAAAAGTTTGTAAAACTACGAAAAGAGGTTAAAAATACATCGTCAAAATTTGTTTACATCGCTTTTCAGAGCTACGCAATATTACGATTGTACTGCTACAGTATTTTCGCCTATTAAACTATATTTACACCGCAGACTGCAACCGAGGCTTTATCAACAAATAATAAATGATCGAGCTCCAGTAGTCGCAAGTCCCGAACCTAGCGTAAATAATATATATTTAATGTTTTCGGGATCGATGTTGTCGACTGTTCAAGTTTAGCTCGGAACTAAACTTTTCTCTGTAGCGCCGAATTTTTTTACGTCGGACAGTTTCAATCCGAATCGCCATGATGATGAAGGCGTTCATTACGGCCACCAAGAGCGGCAAACAGAGCGAATTTTTGTGTTTTAGAATATTCATAACCAATAGAGAAGGGGGGGATGGGGTTCATTCTTCAGTGAACCCAGCATCAAATTCGCTGAAAGAAAGAGGGCTTCCATAATTGTTTGAAAAAGAATTTCGCGAGTTACGTTATCGAATAAAATAAATCAGAACTCGTTGCAACTTTATCAAAATTTTAAGAACCAACCGGTATTATAAAGAAACCTGTGTTCCTGCTACTCTGTCAATTTTCGAGATAATATAGCCAGGTAAAACTCCGGCGGCAGTTAACTGCTGAATAACTGCGGCCATCATCAGGAAATTACAAAGGAACTCACAAATAGCTCTTACGCAAACTCATACAACATTCGACGTAAGCGAGAACCACAGACGTGGTGATATCTGCAAGAATGATGTAAGACGAGAGCACGGAATTGTTCCTCCCAGTTTCTGACAAGCGCGCTAAATGTACATAATGTAAAATGGCAACTTATATACATACGCACACTTGCTTATTCTTACATTAAGGAAACTTATATTTTTGTTTAAATTTTAATATAACTTCACGTGATTAGATTTTAAAGTTACCTTTGCCACTCGAAATTAGATTCTCTATTCGATTAATGGTAATAAATAGGATTTAGTTTACACGTTATAACGTTAATAAAAATGTTATCTTTTCTGTTATTTATTTCAATCGGACCTTTTTAATCTCAACTGTTGTTTCATCATTGAATACAACAGTTGCTTCTACGACCGTTTAAATCTGACGCTAATACAATCGAATTTCACTATACAAACTTGAATAAATCGTCGTAAGCTGAAATAAATTCGTAAATCTCGCGAAATATTCGGTGACCTGTTATAAACTAATCTGTAAAAATAGCGGCGAAATAGTAGAACTCCGATCACATTCGGGGATTAATTTCGGTTTATTTATTCTCTACTTTCTGTACGGAAAAAGAGGAACAACGACCGCATAAGGAACAACTTTGTAGCTGCAGCGAATTGGCGTCATTATCAAAAAAAAAAAACGAACCGCCCTGGAATTTGCCGGAAATTTTTTTAAAATACCGATTTCCCGTATCGATAATTTGAAAAAGATTTTCCTTCTATTTCGGATAAAACTTTCTAAATATTCTCTATATCGGAAACTAGTGAAGGACATTAAATGAAGTTGCCCTTAAAAACATCTGGAATAAATTCGCTAGGCCCTTGGCGACATTTTGCCGGCTAAATTTCTGGGCAGAACTTATCACACCCATCGTAAAAGCGCCTCCTCCTCCTCGATAAATTCTTGAAACTTGGATAAACGGATAAAATCTAGCCTTTCCGTCTACACCATGTTCACCGACAAAGAGCAGTAGTTCGGAAAATCGTCGAGAGCTAACTGCGAGCGAATTCTCTACTTTAGCATGAGCACTTACAACCGAAAACGGCTTAGCAACGAGCGCATAAGCAGCAGCAGACCTATAATTCCGTGTCAGATAGGTATTTGAAGAGGAATTTTGTTAGGCCTTCAGCCGTCGCGCTAATACCGCCAGAAGAATACGAAACTTCATTCGGCAGAACGATCTTATAATTGCACAGCTACCGTAAAAATCTATCCGCTAGAATAAGGTGCTCTAATAGCATATGCAGTAAGCAGCTGGCTATTAACTCGCGGCCGCAACCAGATTAATCTTGAAAGCCTCATTGCCGAAAAACTTCCGTCGAACTGGTTAGTTTTAATTGTTTCCTACCCAACGTTTCTGCTTGAAGCTCTGTAACAATTTTAGAACGAAATGACCGACTCGAATTCACATAGCACGAGTGAAGAACTAATGGATCGCTTAGTACGTGTTGCATAACCATTACATCGGGTGAAATAATTTTATTTGTAAATTCGATCGTGTAATAAACAATATGTTAAAATTACAGAACTCGAATACATGCAATAGCGGGGTCAGTACGTACATTGTTTTGTTGTGGCGTCATTGGAGACCTCTCAGGAGCACTACGCCAATGAGCCAACACGGTGCTATTCTCTTCATTGAAAAATACACTCAAGTCATTCAAGCGCTGTTTCATTTTTTTTTGTTTTTCACTGACACGTGTCAGATTTGTTTCATGTCTGCTAATCTAAACAACTTCATTTTATTATTATTCAATACACTCTCTCTATTTATGCAAAAAGAAAAGAAAAAAAACCAAAACAAAACATTATTTACCACTTTTCTTTTTTTTCCTTCTTAACGATGAAAATATGTACAATCGTGTTATTAATTTCAATAAAACCTACATCATACATACTAAACGTTTTGAACAGATACGCACTGTCTATCTCCAGAGCAATGTTCGTGCACGACTAAACATCCGTTATTTGTTAATTAATCAATCATTATTAATCATAAAATGTAAAATTTTCATTAATCATTGTTTACAAAATGTACGATTATTATATGTAAAGCATTTTTCATCAACTACACGTTAATCGTTATTTGTTAATCATTATTCATTATTCATTATTCGTTAATCGATTAATTATACACGGTAGCGTAGTGGTACAATGTCTCATTGATTTTGAGGAAAGATCTGATTCGAACCCGACGAGCAGTTATTTTTTTTTTCTGCAGTTACATTATGATTACAGTAATTTCTATTACCATTACGAATTAAATAATAAAATCACTTTTTTTCTTAAAAGAAACCAAGGCCGTGTCCATGGAGTGGTGGTTTTGGATGTTAAGCCCTCCCACCCCACCGCATGAGAACTGAAATAGTTTTTATAAATACATAAAAATCTGAAAAAAATCAGAAAATTTAAATTAAATATTGATGATTTTTTAGGATGTTCTTACCTTCAAAACAAAAAAGAAAAAATATACTCCATATTTTTAGGTACTTCATTACTATTTTACGCAAAATTTTTTATTACGAATATATTCAATAACATATGTATGTGGTTCTTATTAAATGTTCATATACGGGGTAATTCATTTATGTAAATTATTAATACATATAAATCAAAATTATGGGAATTATTAATATATATGAATATTAGTGAAAATGTCTTATTATTTATAAAATAAATATGTAAAGAAAATTTCCAACCCCACCCCCTCCCACAAAATTCACGGGCCTGAAGAGCATTAATATAGTGTATATTATTATCAGTTGCCTCATCTCCACCGGGAGAGGAGGCAATATCGCTTTTAATTTTAATTTTACTTTTTCTTTTTTAAACTATTATTGAGAAATGCCAATTATGGCCAGTTTTGGCCGGTGTGGCAAAAAAAAAAAAAAAATTTATAAATTCACAATATTATTCAACATGTATTGATACTATGAAACCCACATTAATGCATTATCACCATCATTGAGTAGTTAAATTCTCAAAAAGATATACGATTGTGTGTCGATCACGCGGTGTATTGCAGAAAAAAGCTCACTTAAGTAATCGTTTCTCCCTTGTGACTCGCCGAGAGAGTACGAATATCCCACGCTAGTTGTCATCTGGCGTTACTGGACTTCGCCCTATATATATATATATATATATATATATATATAAATATATATATATATATATTTGCACCAAATGTTTTCCTATAAAAATATTAAATAAAATCGGAGCGTAATGAGAGTAAATATACGGAGACATGAGAACCGGGTACTGGCTAGGGGTGGATGATTCGCATTGCATCGAAGCTGAAAGAGCTACGCGCGATATAGACATTAGTCAACCTTGAGTGCAGCGAATAGATGGAGAAATGGAAGAAAAATTTTATAGCCAAATAGGCTTTGAAAAAATTAGTTGCTAGTTGATTGCTTTCCAGGGTCGGTTAGAATTAAATTTTTCGGTCAACAATCAGATCCTGAATAATGAACTTCTGGAATCGCGGAACTTTATTTATTAACACGGAGTTTATTTAAAGTTAGGGGAAAAGGTACTGTTGCAATTCGATTCGTAATATTCTCAAATTATTAATTTTCGGATTTCTCCTTTTCCACTACCGAAGATCCAAGTATGGACCATCAGCAAACTATGAGATCAAATAAATTAAATCAATTTCATGTCCGCAGATTTAAGGTCATGCTAGCGTCCCTGAGGACAAGTAAAACAAACTAAACATTACATTTATAAAAAATGAATACATCAAAAATATAACTTTATAATACAAAAATTCGAAAAATTACGGGAAGTTCAAAGAAAAAGTTATGTTTGTCGTTAATTAATATAAATATAATATACATATATATATATATATATATATATATATATATATATATAAAATAGCACAACTAACTCAATTTGTTTTTTATTGTTTATTTTTCTAAAAAGCCTCTACATATAACTTTAGATGATCGAATGAACGAATAAATAAACATTTTTTTAAAGTAATTTTGGCAAAAAAGATAAAAACAAACTAAAATAAGATAATCGTATCAAGTATCAGACGTGAATTTAGCTTAAAAAGAAAAATTTTATTACGAATGTATCGGAAAAACTAAATAAAAAACCCACATTCTTCGCATAACACCGCGTAGAAAATGTACAGTTTTTTTTGTTTTAGACACAACTGTGTATGGGAAATACTGAACAAAACATTGCCACCTACAACCATTTTCAGGATCGCAGCTTTGTTTAAAAAAATACATACATATGTTTTTGTTTAAACTGTATTAATTATTAAAATATTTATTATTTAAAGAGGTAAAATTGATGTAACGTAAATTAAAAATTATATTTCTTTTATAGCTTGTAAAAACATTGTTTTTATATGTATTTTGGAATTTTGGTTAAAAAAAAAAAGCGTAACTTTATAGATAGCAGAGAATTTTCTTCTCGATATGCATATTCGTTCGGAAACATGTAACGTAAATGCAATCAGTTGATGTTCTTGGCATATTTGTGTGTGCCCTTAAAAAAACCAAAGAACTATTTTCCAGCTATCGAATTAGATATGTATTTTTTTCTAAAATTCAAAAGCGGATAAGGAGTCAACAATTTTTCAATTAGAAGAAAGATCATGATAATTTTAAATTTTATTTTTTCCAATTGACAGCTGAACTGCATTTCTGACTGGCTATTGTCTTCCGGGTCAATAGGTGGTCCTTTTTTTTCCATTCCCTTAATAGTAATATTTATATCTAATAACCTAATGCAAAAATGTAAATTCTTTATTCGAATATAAAAAATTGAAAAATAGAAACGTATTTACATTGCTTTCAACGTTAAAATACAAAAAAGTACTTTAATCTCTCCTAAGATTAGCAAATTGAGGTGAGGCATTTCTTAATTTTTCTATCACGGAGGAAAGAACCAAAAACTAAGAAATAATGAACGACCCTACGATATTTAAAAGGGGCTGGCGAGAAGTGCAACAATGACACAAGCGGATATCAGTCGACCCGCTGCTATCCGTTCTGCTACGCGTTATTTCAATTTACTCAATGAGAATAGGTACGGGGCGCCGTCATATTTCGTAGAATATGTTTCGCTTCTTTTCAGTTTTTTACTTTCGTCATCTGTGCAGCGAAATTACAATTCTGTCGAGGAAAATGCGATCGTAAAAGAACTAGCGCTTCGAAAGGATTGGTGACGAGTTCGCTTTTGCTGGTTTGGAGAAGGGTTTTTCCGAAACCGGGCGATTTTCAATAATAATCTTTTATCGAGATAGAAGAAGCAGGCTACACGAAAGCGGTGTCGAGGTGAAATTACTGTTTACTCGGAGGGCTAGCGCCGGTACGCATTAACGAGAAAACTTCGGACTTTTATTTTTCCTTAGGGTTATTTCCGCATTTAGATGCGCGGGTGGTAAAGGGGAAGATGAGACGACGCTGATGACTGGGTCAAGTTACTTGTATTTGGAATTCCGGCACAAGTTATTATTTGCCTGCAAAACTTTCGATGGTGACCTCATACATTATTTATTGCGACGGACGAGCAGCAATCAGATTTTACTTACGATGACGACAATAATTTGATAGACGGTGGTCCGCTCTCAGCGACATTGCAGTGTACTACAACGGCGTCGTCAGACCTGGAAGACGTTCATCGCCAGTTTTAAAGGCTTGAACGCGCGCTCGTGCTACCCTTGCTTTGTTTAATAATGCCGCGCAATCTTACGCTTCAATGACTCCAGTCGCAAGTTGATATTTACTTACAACGTTAATTGGCAAATGCTACCACTCGTTATTAAACGTGTACGCGCTGTCTGCCTCCGGTTCCACTTGAAACGACTCTTGGCCCCGTGCATGGTTCTTTGATGAAAGTTAATTAGACCGCATATTCTTTGAGCAATCAGTAAATTTTCTAGCACGAACACTTTGTAACCGGCAATGTGAAAAGCTGTTTTTCATTTATCGTTTTCCTGATTTTTATTATTTTTTTCTGTTAATTTTTTCTTTCGTTTCCAACTTTCAGAGATTCGAAGACGAAACTCTCTCCGCTGGTGTGTATAATTTTCCCGATAAATCCTCTAAGGAGACTTCTACCTAATCGGATACCGCTATTGCCCTTCCTTTGTTGCATTTTGAAACTTCGAAAAGTGCTGGGTAATTTTTTTGCAATAATAAATACCGAAATTTTACGATCATCACACGTTTAGGTCCGTTCGAATCTCAGCTATTAATTTCCAAAAAACAAAAAAAAAAAAACAAAAACAAGTAATGAAAAAAATTAAACAGAATGACATCATCGAGCACACCGTCGTTTGGAGGAGGTAAAAGAAACAACAACATCGGCTCAACAGCAGTTAAAATGAACCAACGTGGAAGGAACGAATACGATTAGAAGCGAATAATGTCGCGACTATTGCAGGAAGAAAAATTAGAAAGATTAACCGGTTGAAACAGTCAAAAAAATGACGTTAATGAAAATTTTTCGTAGAAATGCTGCACATACTTTTTTCGCGATTTCTCATACAGCGAAAAAAATTAATTCCGTTTTTAAATGTTTAAAATATACAGTGAAATTGTTAAACTGCCGGGGGTCGAACTGAATTTTTAATTCGGTGCTACTAAAGCGGAAAGATGTTGGGGACTCTGCCGGGCAATAATTTTATTACAGAACGGCCACGCTAGGACGACAAAAGGAAATATCAACAGCTTTACGCTTCGATGTGTAATATTGTAAAACAATTCTGCGTTGTTGCTGTTGCTGCCGCCGACAAAGTGTTGCCGACCATTCTGATGATTAGGGGAAAAAAAGAGCGATAAAGAAAACTACTACGCTAGAAGGTAATAAAATTACATTTATCGACCAAGTCCAACTAGAGGTGAACAAAAAAAAATCAACAATATTACGCTGGTAAACTTTTAAAAGAAAATGAAAAAAGACGAAATAGCGCGAACATCGGAAAGAAAGTTTTTTAGCTTTATTTCGATAATGATCAAACCGTATCGTTAAAACTGTAAAGTCATTACCGTTAACAATTCTCTTTTAACGTTGTTACTCTTAATAATGATACAAATAAAAATAACTATAATCTCTATTTCGACAAAAAAAAAGCTATCACTGTATCCGAAATTACAAATTTATCAAAACTGAAATAGTCAAAAAAAAAAAATGTAATACAAATAACATGCACGCGCACAGATGCACACAGAACAAATTATATATGTGCATGTATTATGTGTATATGTAAAATTATAAGTCAGGATGTGTGTTTGTACACTTAGAACTTTTGAACTTCTTTTTTTAATAATTAGGATTTAAGGTAGTAGAATTATAAATCAAAAAAAAAAAAAAAAAAAAACCATAGCACATTACAAACTTTTAAAGGGGGGGAAAAAAGACCTTTAATTTTCAGCTATCGATTAAATTTTTGACACGAATGAAAGAAATTAAGAAAAAAATTAATTAATCAAACAGGGGGAAAATTAAACAAGAAAAAATGCATTAAAAGTCTGTTGGGTGTGTTTAATGATTTTTTTATCTATTGATAAATTATTAACATTGAATATGTAAAATAATGTTGAAAGCTAATCTCTTTTATTGACTGTACGACTCCTTGTCAAGTTCCTTACTTTAATAAATATCACGTCGCGTTCCGTCTTTCTGGTCACTTTTTTTACCTTCACGGAATTAGAAACATCCCCCCTTATGTATGCCCTCTTCGCCCTGACGACGAAGCCGTCTGTGATCCTGACCATATCCTCTTTGAATGTCCATCCCTCGTGAACGAATGCACCACCACCTCTTTGTATTCCAATCTGCTGTCACTCAAACTCCCTACTCCTTATTGTGCCTCGTAGATCTTATCGTTTCCGTCGATCTCAGTTATTCCTATCCTCAGTTCCTTTGTCTTATCAATAGCTGACCGAATCTACATTTAAATAATAATAACAATGATAATGCTAAGCTTTGAAGCGGTAAAATAAATGAATTTTCAAGAACGCGTGCAACCTGATCATGATCGCGCTATGTAAAAATAATAATAATAGGCTACGATAAATTTTCCGTTTATCCGGCAAACGAAAAGGAAACTTAGCAACAAGGTAACCGGAATAAACTGCCAAGAACGGATTTATAAACACGGGCGGCAGAGAACGTATTTGTAGGTAGGGCGATTTTTGTAATTTCGCGATTTAGTCGGAAGTAGCAGCGGCCTAAAAGAGCTACACCTGCTACAGCTGAGTTCACATCGGAAACGTTGATGGAAAAGCGAGCTACCAGCGAGGTTGCCAGAATATAGAAACAGTTTGTAGGCGAATGGGAAGTTTGAAAAGCGGCGAGTCTGAGCCGAACGAGGAGCTACTCGAAGGCGCGGCCACCGAACTAAATTACTTTCCTGATGAAATCTGTTTCAGACGGATGGCGGGAGCAGAGAGTTTATCGCAAATTTGTTACTGCGATAGAATTACAATGTCGAGAGACATTGCGAGGATTTCGCGGCGGAATCAGGCGTTCGCGCAAACGGAAAAATGCCCATAATTAATTACCGACACGCAGGGCATCTCGGCTATCAAAATTGAAATTATTAACTCGTTTGTTGGAGCGCAAATTCGACGCCTTGTACTCGTACGAGAAATATATTAGCACCTTATTATGGCAATTTAATGACCGAAAAATAACGAAATTCGCACAAGACGCGAACATACCACCGGCTTCAATGTCTTCGTCATCAAGAATTTCCACGCCTACATCACAGGACGAACAGGCTGTGTAGCGTTCGCAACACCGTAACTAAAGCGAAGCGTCGACTAATAATGGTAAAAACCGTCACCGTCGCCCATTTCGCGTTAATTAATTCATCGGAGGCCGACGCTGAGCATTATTCAACGTATCGCAACTCTTTTTGCCGGCACAGGTGCATTCCATCATCATTTCGCACATGCGACCGTACCCTCATCTTTTTCGATAAATTATTTCCCAACAATCTTCGAACGAATGCCGCTCGAACTACCCTCCTCATTAAGCCCTATACCAATGAAGTATAAGTTTCTCTAACTGAAACGGAGTTCTCCTTTTTCTAATTATCACAGGTGCGATTGCTATACGTACCTCGTACATGTTATATGCAGAGATTCATTGTGAAATGAGCAGAAAATTCATGAAATACGAATGCCGGCAGTAGGTAAAATATGCCACTTCTAGAAATGAAGAGCATTCAGTCATATGACCACGCCCCCTTTACTCGGCTAATCAAGAGTCAATACTGCATCAAATGACCATACCTCCCTTTCACATTAGGCCCTCCGATAAGATTTTATCGGCACACCACAATGTCCTACTCAACTACGTCACTCTGCTTGCTGCATATACATCTTCAATATTACAAACGAAAAACAATATATCATAACATCCAACACACCTTAATGCAACAGCATGCTTTCTCTGTCGACACCACCACTAGAAATATACTCATTCCTCAGTAACACCACTCATCCAGTAGGGAGATAGTTGAATGAAATTATCAGTTTCACCAACTGTACAATACACGAAACGAGCAAAAATCATTTCACATATTTCATGAACTGCACAAAAAAATATGTTTACGTCACAAATATTTTAGGATTTTTAAGAACCTTTTTTTCCCCCGTTACATAGTAAGTACGAGTACAATATGCTACACAATTCACGGAACGTGCAATTTTTTTTCTCTAATTTTGTGAATTTGGCCATTTACCGATCGTATCCTATTTAACAGGTTTTTATATCCTGTATCCTATCTGTCTACAATTTCTTTTATTAACTGTTTCGTATTACCTATATAGAGCCGAATTAAAATATAATTCCGTTCTGATATTTTTGATTAAAAACCTTTGTTGAAGAGTTTAGGGGGAAAAAAAACCATTTGTATACACGGAGTTCTAAAAAATATAGTTATCGTCAGTTTCCTGAAATAATAATAATAATCAAATCAAATCATTTATTTACAGATTACAGATATATAATTAAAAGTTGACGCGAAAACTCCGCAAATGCGCATGTGAACGCGCGAACAGTGGGGATTTTTATTATTCACTTGAAAGCAACAAACGGACCGCAATTAATAATATATATATATGTGACGGTCGTCGCTGAGAAAAGGTACATAGTGTCAGAAAACCAGTTTTCGAGAAAAACGCGTTTAAAGTTTCGCAATATAATACACTTTAAGGTAATTTTAAACATACAATTATGATTTACAACGGGAAAAAATTTGTTTTCACCAGTTTGAACTATTTCACGTTAAAGAGCATGCTTTCAAGTGTTCAAAACCGTTTTTAAGTCAAAACCAAATTTTTGACACACTATGTACCTTTTCTCAGCGACCGCCACACATACAACGTTCTTTAATCATTTAAAGAACACTTAGCAAATTAATTTAATTTAAATTATACGAGAAAAAAAGGAAAATTTTTATAATAAATTTTTGGGATACACTTATAAATTAGAAATAATAAATAAAACTTAAACTTTACATCAGAAAAGTCATTCTAATATAAACCATCCATAAAATATACTAAACACATACGAATTAAATTTATAAAAACCCAGTTCCTGTAAGTTACGTTTGTTAATTTTATAATCCGGATAGAGGATCTGATTCGTCACAATCTAAATTGAATGGCTAAAATATTCCAGTAGGCACTTGTGGCTTTTTTTTTTTATAGTTCTTTAAGTCGCTTTGTAAGTAATCAGGTAATTTTTTATAAAGACGACTGAATACTGGAATGGTATTTAACATATTTAGGCACCATAACTATTTCATTTCCGCAACTTCTAATCACCTCTTCCTTAAACAAAGACCTAAACTCTAAACTATTTTTAAGCGAAAACAATAATAACTAAATACTATATAGCTTATTGATACCCAAAAACTTATTTGCTGTGTCCCTAAAACAAACTTTTTAAACTGATAAGCTGGGTATATCGTTTGTTGCAAATAATTCAGTTTTTGTAAGTGGTACTTTGTAACATTTCCTCAGTATAACAATCCGTAAGCAAAGACTGCTTGATATAGTGTTAAGTGTAATATCGATATAAGTGGTTCCCTAAAAAATGTAATTTAATCTTCTCAATTTAGGCTCTAAATAATTCACATGTTTGTTCCACATTAATTTACAATCCGTAGTTAAACCCAAATATTTAATTTCGTGTACTACTCTATTTATATACTGTTTTGCAAATAAATAGTGATATCGTCCCAGTTATATTGCGGTTTATGACGCTATAAATCATCATCTTTGTTTTCTCTAGATTATGAGTCTATTTAAACCACTCCAACAAAGTATTAACATCGTTCTGGGCTACACGTTTCAGGATATAACTATGACGGGATCTGACAACAATCACAGTGTCATCCGCATGTGTAAAAATCTTTCCAAATGTATATAAGTCGCACATATCATTTGCATGTATATTAAAAATAATATAGAACCTAGTATACTTCCTTAAAATCTTACTAAGGCTTTTGACCTAGTGGACCAAGAAATACTAATTGAGGACATAAGAAAAATGGATGTAAAAGGGAGGAATGGTTTCGGAGTTACATAAGAGAAGAGAATTTTTAGTAAAGATCGGGAATGAACACAGTAGAAAAGAAATAATGAATTGCGGAGTTTGACAAGGAACAATATTGGCGCCAATACTTTCTTTTGATATATACGAATTCGCTCTACCGATATGTAAAGAACTTTAAAGTGTATGTTTATGCAGATGATATCGCACTAGTTATTGAATACCCTGACATAGAAAGTGCTAAAAAAAAGTTACAAAAAGATCTCAATAATGTAATAATGGGCACATGACAAAAAATTATTAATTAATGCCAAAACAACAAAAGTGATGCATATAAGAGAACACCGAGCCGGTTTAGAACGTTCGTCCCCAAATTAATTTTACATAATACAAAGTGTTTACATAGTAAGGAAATATGTGTGGTTGTGAAAAGTTAGAAAATGTGAGTGAATTTAAATGTCTTGGGATAACATTAAATAAAGGTCTAACATGGAGAAACCGCATTGACAATATTGCGGGGAAAGTCAGGTAAACTATATTCTTGCACTATATATAAATTAAAACAAGGTATGACATACAAACGCCTAAGGTTATATTTCGAAGCTGTAATAATGTCCAGAATTAAATACGGAATCGGAATTTGGGGTGAGGCGAACATGACAGAAATGAGGAAAATCAACAAATTGCAAAAAAAAAATGTTTAAAACTGGTCTTACACAACGAGAGAAAAACGCATTAGCTAACATCACTTAGTGAAACAAAAATAACGAAATGTCACTAAAAATATTATATTATTACAGCAAATTACTCAGTGCTAACATCGGAGATAGGCAGTTACCAACTAGAACAAGAACGTACAGGACTATAAATTGCGATAAACCTTGTTATATACGATCTAGGGGGATTAATAGTAAAACAGACACAATGTAGAGGAAGAGGTATTAATAAAATTAATGGGGAAGATACCTAAGTAAATTCGAAATGAAAAAAATCTGAAGAGGTGGAAAAGCAAGGTTAAAATTTGGTTGATAGCATGGTGTAAAGAGCAATAGAAATAATAACAAAAAACAAAAAAAAAAAAAAAAAAAGTATTGTAACACTAGTATAACCACTTATAACATTGACTAGAAAGTAGTACATAAGTTGATGTTATATTGTACAAATAAATGATATAATTATGTTGGAAACCCACAGACAGGACCCGCAAATTATTATTTAAAAAAAAAAAAAAACACCATAATTTTGGAAAATATGATTACTGTGTACTTTATTAATTTTGATTATATATTTTCTCTGCGTAAGATAAAATTTAAAGCAATCTCGTTTATACTATCTCGAAAACCGCATGAGTATAATTTAGCCAAAAGAATATTATGATCAACTACATCAAACGCTTTGCGAAGATACGGCTAAACATGATTTACCAATAATAATAATAATAATAATAATAATAATAATAATAATAATCAAATCAAATCAAATCAAATCAAACTTTATTATTATTATTATTTGATAATATTTCCACAAATGCGCAGTTTTGCGCGAGTAGTGGATTCATATGGTAATATAATTAATTTTTCGAATTACAATATACATTAATGTACGTAAAATAAAAGTAAGACAAACAAAAAATGACAAAATAAAGTAAAAACAATAATAACAATAATAAAAGAAAAAAACATCCGTTGCCAGTGTTATTTAATAATCGGGAGAGGTACCAGGTAATAATTTGGTACTAATTTGGCAATAACCCGGTAATAAGCCACTAACATGTTTATCTGTTTACTGGGCCTAGATTAACAAACCGGGAAACCCGGTGTTACCTATTCCACCGTAGTACCATTTCGGTGTTTGTTTGACATGCTTAACGACGTAGCCGTTTCTTTAGCGAAAGTAAAACAGTTCAACGACAATAAAGCCCGCGAACATTTATATAGATTGTTCGAAGACAAAGAATTGAAAATTATTTTTTTTTTTTTTTTTTTTTTTTTTATTAACCCCCCTTTGGGCATATCAACAAAGGATCTTCGCCCAGAAACGAAAGGAAGGAGAAGGATCAGTTAAATGTAGATTCGGTCAGCTATTGATAAGATAAAGGATCTGAGGATAGGAACAACTGAGATCGACGGAAACGATAAGATATACGAGGCACAATAAGGAGTAGGGAGTTTGAGTGACAGCAGATTGGAATACAAAGAGGTACGTTCGTTCACGAGGGATGGACATTCAAAGAGGATATGGTCAGGATCACAGACGGCTACGTCGTCAGGATGAAGAGGGCAATAAGGGGAAAGAGCGAGATGAAAACGAAAGCGTGAGGAAGGAAGAAGAGTATGATTCAGACGTAAACGGATAATAGGAACAATAACGGAGCGGTGAAGCGAAGGAAAATCGTAAAACCAAGGCCGCGTGGGAAGATTAGGTTGGATGGAAAAATAAAAGGAAGAATGATTAGAAAAGGAGGAAACGTAAAAATCTGACCAAAATCTAACATGAAACTTTTTGCACAATGGGAGTAAATTCGAAACGGGAATTTTAGAGAAAAAAAAGCGGGAGGATACAGCAATCTGAGTCAAAGAATCAGCCATTTCGTTACCCTCTATCCCCATATGACTGGGGACCCAGAGCATTTCAATGCGGATAGCGTGAAGTGAGAAGAGAATGTGAATGAGAGAGCGAATACGGAGGATGAAAAGGTCAGAGGAATGAGAGGGGAAATGAGAGGAAATAGCTTTAAGAGCACACATGGAGTCGGAGATAATTAAAAATTTAGAAGAAGAACGATGTGAGGAAATATGGATTATGGCACGTAAAATGGCCGTTAACTCGGCCGTAAAGATAGTACAAAAGGAAGGGAGACGAAAAGATTCAGAGAAATTAATGCTCGGAATTATGAAAGAAGCTCCAACTCCATTAGGCCCCTTCGAACCATCCGTAAAAATAGCAATATGGGAAGGAAAACGGGATTCGATATAATTATGGAATTACTGTATAACTGTTGCATGGGAAAAGGATTTGGAGGACACAAAGGAAAGTAGGACACATTGGAAGAATTGGAGAGATCTGCAAAATTGAAAGAAAAGTAAGGGAGATTGTTATGAAAAATTGCGCAGGATAAAAAAGAATTCAACTACAAAGCAATGTGGGCTAGAATAGGAATTTTCTTGGGAGTAAAACGCCAGTTTTGCAGAATAGAAAGATATGAAGGAATAAGTTTGGAGGATGATAACGGTAGGCGTTTACACAAGAAACGATAACCTAAATAGGATCTGCGAATGAAAAGGGGAGGCGAGTTAGACTCAGCGAGAACTGCTGGTACTCGAGAAGATCTAAGAACACCAAGGCAAAGACGAATACAAGAATTTTGAATTATATCCAGCTTGGAAAGAAGTGATTTTGAGGCAGAGCCATAGATAAAGGAACAGTAGTCGAATTTGGAACGGATAATCGAATTGTACAAGGAAATAAGGAGAAAGGGATCGCCTCCCCATTTTGTTGGAGAAAGAGTTTTCAGTAAGTTTAGTCTTTTAAGGGCAGAAGAGGAAAGGAAATTAATATGTTCATAAAAGGAGAGACGACTATTGAGAAATACACCGAGATAGCAGAAGCATTCCCTACGAGGGATAAGATTGGAGTTTAAGGATACAGAGACTAAAGCGGGATTAAAAGGACGAAGAGAAAAGACAATACAAGAGGATTTTAAAGGGGAAATAGAAAGGTTCAAAGAGGAAAGAGATTGTTCCAAAGTAGCTAGAGACGAATTAACACTTTCGTTAGCATCTACGATATCACGGGATAAGGAAAAGAGAAGAATGTCATCGGCAAAAAATAAGGAAGAGGAGTTCATAGAAAGAGAAGCAACAGAAATAGTATAAATATTAAAAAGAGTAGGACTAAGGCAGGATCCTTGTGGAAGACCACGTGAAACAACTCTTGTAACCTCGAACGAAGAAGAAGACAGGAGAATAGTACGATTTAACATCAAGTTAACAATGAGGGAACAAAAATGCGTCGGGATGTTAATTGCTATCATTCCATCTCGAAGAGTAGGGAGATGGACATTATCAAAAGCACTGGAAACATCGATAAAAGTAGCTAGAGTGTACTGTTTATCGATGAAAGATTTATAGATATAGGAAACAAACAGACTGACGCAGTCAGCAGGACCTAAGCCTGGACGGAAACCAAACATATTAGAAGGAAAAACATTATTGTGTTCGAGCCACCAGACCAGGCGCTTGTTAAGCATGCCCTCAAACAGTTTTCTGAGACACGATGCTAGGGAGATCGGACGAAGAGAGGAGTTTTTCTTAGGGATAGGAATGATAATAAAGGTGTTCCAGTCAGGAGGTGTGACTCCTCTGGACAAAAAGGAGTTGAATATACAAAGAAGGGTTCGGAGAGCAAGATCGGATAACTTTTTTAGGACAAAGAAGGGAATACCATCACGACCTGGAGTGGGGCTGGAAGATTTTTTGAGAATGGATTTTAATTCATTAATATTAAACGCAGAGGAAAGAGAATGAGAATTAGGGTTTTCCATAACAGGAAACGGGCAGGATTCATCAACGTTAGGAACATAAGCAGGAGCAACAGCATCAAGAAAAGAAGACAAACTGTCGGAGGAAATAGTATGGATAGAAGGACGTTCAGAAGAAGGGAATTTGAAAGCTCTGGCCATTTTCCAGATATGCTTGAGAGGAGTAGTTCTCGAAAAAGATGAACAGAAATTTTTCCAAGAGGATTTCTTAGACGATTTTAGAATAAACCTAGCCCTTGCATTGGCCCTTTTGTGGGCAAGAAAGTTTTCGCGTGTAGGATTTGATCGGAAAATTCTAAATGTAGCGCGACTATGATCGAAAGTGGCATTGCATTCTTCGTTCCACCAGAGGGACGATGCTGATCCACGATGGCCTGACGATGACGGTTTACGGGAAGGAGAAGACAGCGATTTTTGATTCGTATAAGATGACTCAAAAAATATCTGTACACGTTTCGGAAAAACAGCGCTCTATATTCATGAAAACAATATTTGTTTCGTAATTTCTAAAATATTATTTAAAGAATTACCAGAAGATGTGTTGTAATAATGTTAAAAAAATAGAAAATAATCCTTACCAGTCCGCTGATACAGATTATACAATTAATAGTTGATGGTGAAACGCGCGCGACTGATAGGACCTGTGTAATTCGTAACCAAATAGGTCAAGTTTCTATTTATTGCTAAAACCGGTAAAAGCACACATAGTGGAAGAAAAAAAACGGAAAAAAAGTTTATCAACAAAAATTTTAACGAAAGTCAAAATTTTCCAAATTTATAAAAACATAATTTATTCTACACCTGCATAAAACTACATTTTAATAAATTAAGCCTTAAATCATGATATGAGGAATACGTGAAAATTGTACTACATTTTTTAAATATTCATGAAGCTCGCTTGTTTCAGTCGAAATCGTATTTCTATTTCACGTATGGATGTACACATAAAATCCAGCCTTTGAATTTCGCCAAAGAACAAGTAGACCCACAGATACTATAATGCTTATAATACAGCTGCTGCTTCAATTGACGTACGTAATTCTTACAGGTTTTTATTGTATTAAGACAGTTTTCAGTTTCAACGTTTTGGTGAATTTTATTGCGCGTTTAGAACTTTTTCCTAACAGGCCGTTCAACCAACGAAAACCAAGGAAAGCACATACTTCGTCATTTGACAGAACAACAGACAGGACGGCGCTGACGATGGTAGCACGGGAGAAGATCAAACATACACGCTCAGTGGAGGAGCCGAAAAAATCAGAACAAAACGAGCACATTATAATCTAAGCAAAATGGGAAGAAAACCATAGAACAGTTGTTAATTTCATATTTTCCAAAAAAGATTATTTTCTATGCCGCTCGCCTATCTAAGCTGCATTTGAATGTAAAAATATGTCTTCATCTGGCAAGGTGGTAGAGTAACCGAAGGCACTTGAAAGAGAGAGCATTTCTGTCCGGCATGTCGACCCGCCGATTACCGAGCCTGATCTGAGTCAGCACTTTCAAAAACGTTACCCCTGACATCTGGCAAAACCTAGCTATTTCATATAGTGCAATTAACCACGAATAGTATTAAGGTATCCATTGGCGCACTCAAGGGGGGTGCCACGGGACCATTGCTCCCCCCAAAAAATCTTAGAAATCTTAATTTCGTTTTACTTAATTTTTTTTTAAAAACATACATATTTACTTTTTACTTATATTAGAAGTATAATGTTATATACTTTTAGCTAATTTTTTAAAAATAAAATTCGTATACTTATCTAATTTGTGCTTATTACAGACATAATGTTACGTTTCTATTATTATTATTTTTTTTAAATAAAATTCGTCAGTTTTGTAATTTTTTTAAAAATAATATTCGTTAATTTTGTATTTTTTTTTATTTTTTTTATTTTAATTTACAAACCACGGAAATAGACTTAGTCGAGGTACCGAGTTACCACACCCTAACTCATCTTCTAAATTCTAGCCCCGACCAAAAAAAAATCCTAAGTGCGCCTTTGAAGGTATTTTTCCTAGATTGAGTTGAAATAGGTTCGAGTAACGCTAGGAAGTCAATTACTAAATGTTTCTTTTCCGTTAGTAAAAATACATCAATATGGTATACAATTTTGCTTCTGCATAAAACAATAATCGTTAAAGCGTACACTAATCTAATTTTTCGATCGATTTCACAGACAGATGCGATCGAAGATGAGTTAATATGTGGACTTACTTTCAGGGAATCATCATAGACCCGTAGACATGGAATGACAGTTGATTTTCTTAATAGTGCCGTGATTTATCTAGTCACTATGCAGACTGAAATTTAAAGAGATCATTACTAGGTTACGGTACCGGACAGAATGTTTTTGTAGAAAGGGTATGAAGATTTGACACCCGCACCCCACTCGCAGTTAATAAGATAGGAATTGGATTAATTGGAAAACAAAGATGAATATTTTCAATACTAGTAAGACAAGTAATTTTGTGTTGGGACTACTTCACGAGCGATGTTGAAAGACAGGATGGAGAAAAGGAAAGAATTCCTCCCGCAAGGACACAAACAGTTGCTGATGGAGATGTCCAATGTACGCCAAGGATTAAGCGAAGAAACGCGTGGTGAATAGAGTAACATATTTTAAATGAAAATTAGTTCGCTAACGAGTGCTCTTTGCGCCGTAATTTAATCAGCAAAGAATTAGGGTTTCATAAGTGGTAGCGAGCAGTTTGGATTTTAAAATGGATATTATTTTTTCATTTATTATTCCGAAATGGAACAGAAAAACGTTAAAGTATTTCATAACGAGTTTTTCATATTATCGCCAACGTAACGATACAGTCGTTAATACATATACATGTATATGCCAGTGGCAACTCTTCCAGTACTTCTAGTCATGCAGCGGGGTACGAAAACGAATTGAAAGAGAAAGAAATCTGCCGTTCTTCTCTGGCAGCAGAAATTAACCTGATCAAAGAGACAATTTTTAGCTTGCCAATCTGAGAAGTCGGTACAAAGAAAAATACTTAGACGCGCCAGTTACTCGTCAATATTGAGTGGTGGTTTATTTCAAATAGTTGCATCAACTCCGATAACGTGTCCAAATAAAAAAGTAAATAGATAAATAAAGACATTTTACTAAAGATTTATTAAAAGAAAAAGAAAAAAGAAATCCCTAAATTAGACAAAAGAAACATGTAAGACATCAGATTGAAAAACTAATTGTTCCTAAACAAATTGTATTTTTTTTTTTTCCATTAAGCAAATTTTTATTTTAACCGTTTTCAAGAAACAAAAAAGTATGTTTTTCAGGGCGCGAATATAACGTACTCGTGTGTTCTCGGTGAAACCGAATTCTCGCTAAAACTAGCGAAGCTACCTAAACTACTTTATACGCACCGAGGACTTTAGCGATCGTCCAAAGTTCATAGTAGCTAACTTCAGATTATCTTTAGTGCCAGTGCGATTTTTCTTAACACGTTATTTTACACGATATTTTTACCTTTTAACAGTACCGGTGAGTAGATTCTTTTTTTCAATGCTCCCTAAAAGTGAAATGTCATCGGTTGATGAATTGATAAGGACCGCCGTAATTTTAATCAGATCACCTTGCTCGGTAAAACTTCGAAATGTTCTAAAATAGAAGAGATATACTATTATACTAACAATAAGAAGAAGAAGAAGAAGAAGAAGAAGATCAACGGTATCGTTAAGGACAAAATTAATCTGAACGATAATTAATTTCGTAGAAACCTTAAAACTTGCAATGTGTTCCAAAAATACAAAGGTATTTCGCACAAAAAAAAAAGAAAAAAAAGTCAAAGTAAAAAAAGGGAGGAACATGGGAGAAAAGGTTAAAAAAGAAAAAAGAAGGAATTTTTTTTATTCTCACTCTCCGGGGAAAGAGTTAAGTGTCGGCAAATAAAGCGCTTATTAAAAAGTTTCAGTTTTGTACTAAATGGATAACTTTTATCGGGGGCACAAATCTACGAAGAGCCGGTGGGTTCCGGGGATGGAGCTTCTAAAAGCTCGTTTGTATAAAAAAGCGGTTTTTACGTGAAATCTTTCACAATCCCTCGTGCACATTCTTCACTGATTTCTCTTTTTGACGATGATGAAAAGATAATGTCGGTACAAACTTTTAAAAATTCCTCTTTTCACTGAAAAACGTTTCCAACTGCGCATAGCTTCGACATATTTATATTAAAGTATACTTTCTCTCTCTCTCTCTCTCTGTACGGACCACTCTTCCATTGAAAAATATAAATTTTAATCAGTGATCGCTTCGCGGCGTTCAGTGAAACAAGGTCGTAGGCGCGAGTTTTAAAAAACGTCGATCTACTTAAATAGTCACCCCACTGCTGTTTACATTTTCGAGCGTTTTTCTTGGTAGCGTCTCTTTGTTACACGTACAAAGACACACGAATTCGGGCGAAGAGATAGTTTTCCTGCAATTGTACCACCGATAATTCCCCAACGGGGAGAAAACTTAATTAATAAACATTAATTAGTTAATTGCGAGACAGCTACAATGTCTTAATTAACATTCAGCTTATTATAACGAAAACAAATGATACGCATAATACCGCTCACAGCGCTCCGGTGAGAAAACTGTAAAGTGATGATAAAGTGCTCTAATTATTATCGCGCTTATAACACAGCCCGCCGGCCCCCCAAGTACCTAATAAACTAATTGAAATTTTCGGCAGTTCAGTTCTTCACTCTGGCCCCGTTTTTATCCTTTTACATTTTTAATAAGAAGAAGCGGTAAAAAAAGACCTGCTCGAAACATTGTATGAAAATTAAAGAAACTCAATTTAAATCTTCCTTCTAATTGCTTTTCTTTCTTGAATTATCCGAAATTCTCTTTCCGCTATGTAAGGAAATAGGCAGTTCTAGTGACAAAAAACACATCGCCGCCACCGCCGCGTTGTCGTCAAATGAAAAATGAGTTCGGAATACAAAAGCCCTTCTTCAACTCCGTAATCGTATACATTACCGAGCCCTGCCGCTCCCATCTACCTTAAAACCGGCCGCCCGCGTGAAGTTTCATAATTTCATCTAACGCAACAATAAATTTAAACGAGCACAACAAAAGCAAAAGTTAAAAGAAAAAAAATCCATTTGACGCGTTGCTTCTTCTAGTCAGCTATTCGCTCTAGTTCGCGCGTAAACAAACCAGAAAAACATTTCCCGTTGGATCTATTTCGGCAAAATTCCCCTCCTATCTTACTAATGCGTTATAAAGTGTAGGGAGAATTTCAACTCTGATAGATTGCGCAGGTAAGAATAGACGCATACGACGTCGAGAACTCGCCGTATTTTTTCCACATCTGCTCAACGTGCGTTCAATTTTTCAATTTACCTTTCCGCGTTCGCGATGAACTCTTTAACGACTGTTTCGCCCTTGGCACGTGAAATTTACCACCACACGCTAGGGGTCATTGATATTAATAGGCATACCTTTAACTTGCAGGCGTTTGCATTTTTCCGCGTCCCTAAATCAGTCTGAACTGAAAAGGCCGTTTTTTTTCTTGTGTTCCCAAAAGTTTACATTCTCTGCATACGGATGATCTAGTTGTTGTTCGGATCATTGGAAATGTTTTAATCTAATTTTTCGAAAAAAAAAAAAAATATATATAAGAACAGAAGCGGTCTTCAAAACCGAGCTAACAGATAAAGTTAGCTCCACAAAAAAAATTTTAAAGATAATACTTTTTTTTTTTCCATCTCTACTAGCTCTGTCTAATATTTTACTAATGCGCGAAAATAGCTTACTCAGTTTTAGAAAGATTCTTCCATCGGCAACGTATAATTTATGCAACCATTTCGAGAAATCTGTCTGCTTTATAATCATTTTGGTAGTTAAATGTGGTTAAGCTGTGTACTATCCTCGACTACCAAACCAGAGACTGCAATATCTGAAATCGAATATTAGTTGGCTACTAAAGATCAACGCAAGGGAAAAGAAACAGTTATTCCGCCCGCCAGTATGATTCATCTAGGATAGTGCATACAGTGGGGGGAAAAGCTCAATTGCACAATATCATTGACACTCTCAGTTTATTTTATATTCGTTTTCGATTGCAAATAAATTGCTAAAATAATACGAAGCAATAGAACTGCGAACGGGTTTTTTCCGATACTCCGTATACGTTAAATAGTTTTTTCTAAAAAATATTCGTAGAGATTTCTATCAAATTATTACGCGTGCGCACCCACCTACTATTCTTTTATATTTGCCTTTTTTTTTTCTTTAATAATATGTTAGATTCATAATGTACTGTTAATATTACCGCGTATTCTATAAAAAGGAATTTTTATGCAATTATCAAACAAAAAATGTTTAATGTAGAAATTCCGAAAAATCGTTTAATGAATGTTGGTAATTTTTGCGTATTACCAGCGCGTCGATTTCTTCAAAACTGTATAAAATTAGTTTCATAGTTTCAATTTCATTTTATACACATGCCCATGCCCAGAATTTTGGAATGGAAGGGGGGGGGGAGCATTTTCTTTGCATATTTATTTTTATAAATAACAATACATTTTTCACTAATATTCGTACTATTAATAATTTCCATCATTTTGATTTATATCTATTAATAATTCACATAAATGAATTACCCCGTATAAAAACATAAATAAAAATTACATATGTTATTAATTATACTCGAAATAAAAATTTTTGCATAAGATAATAATTAAGTACCTAAAAATATGGAGCATATTTTTTCTTTTTTCTTTTAAAGGTAGGTAAGAACAGCCTAAAAAATCATCAATATTTATTTTAAATTTGTGATTTTTTTCAGATTTGTGTGTATTCATAATAACTATTTCAGTTCTCAACAGGGGGGGGGGAGGTTGTCAACAATTCCTGTAGCATGTAAAACGAAAAAACAAAAAACAAAAACAGCGCATTAATCGAAATTGTAAAATATTAAAATAAATGTAATTACAAATGTAGCTACGCAACCAGTGTACATAAAAGTAGGCTTATCTGTAGCATTTCCGTGCCCATCATCAGCTAGGAGTAATTACTATACAGACAGGTAGATTATTATACGGAATTTCTAGTTTTAGTAAAACGGCTGTTACCGATAATATTTAATAGCCGATCTTTCTAATAACGAAAACCTCTTCGCGCAGTCTAATAATGGTTATTCTTATTGATTTTGATATTTATTGTCGACAATTTCCTTGCAAACACGGTTGCCCAAAAAATCCAGTCAACAAACTCATACCATCCGATGCCTCAACTACCATTCCAAACGATATAATCAGCACCGCGCACCTTCCGTAAATTTTCCCATTACAATTGTCAAGACCTATATCCACCCCATCCGATAATGAATTTGGGCATATCGTCAGCGGGCATGGATAACTTCTTCAAAACCTATTTTTTATACTTTTCCACGCTTCAAAGTTGTCAGTTTAATTTTTAAAAAATCGTTTTTATATTTCTTATCGACTTGCTAAATTTTTGCCACAAATTATAGTTTACGATGAACTGCCTGACTTTACTTATGTAGTTTTAAAGATTTTCTTCTTCGGCCTAATTTATTTCCGTTTTCTCTCCTCATTCGAAAGCTCTGCCGGAATTCCTTAATACTATTAATTCTTTATTTCCTTTTCATTCCATCCTTTTTACAGATGCATCGAAGGATCCTTATAGGGTTAGAGTATCTTTCATCCTGCCCACAGCTGTACTGAAAGTTTTAGACTTCTTCCAGCTTGCTCCGTTTTACTTTAACTGGGTCTCTGCTGCGTTATTACAAGTCATTCTTTTCGTATCTTCAATTCGAGGCGACAATAAATTTCTAATTATTTCTGATGCCGATAGTGTTTTTCAATCTCCTCTTTATTTCACCATCCTTCCTACGATCCTATCATTCTTCGTATTCCTTCAATTATCTCTATAATATTTTCCAAACTCGCCACATTCGGATTTATTTTCGTTAAATATTCCAATACCATTGTTTAACATACCTGTGGAGAGTGAAGTGAAAAGGTTGACTTGTCTCGTGTCGCAGCTATTAATAGGCTCTCCATTGACAAATACAACGCTAATAACTTACTTCAGATGTTTGAAAAATGCCATTTTAAATTTCAGTCAAATAACCTTCCTCTTTTTCTAATCAATTTTCCTCTTTTCAACCTTTTTTTCCGCCTTATTCTTGCTTTCATAACTTCTCTTCCTTCCGACGCTACACTATTTCGTCCTTATGTCGATTGCGTTTTAATTATAGCCTTTTCAATTACAATCTCACCTTATTGCCCCCTGCATTCCTCCAATGATAATTAGGAATTCAATTCTTATCGCACGCTTTTAAAATGTTGCCGCTCCGTCATCTGAACGTTTCCTTCTTTACTCGTAGTTCCTTGAACCTACCATTCCTATTCCTTACAGTGCTCTTTCGCAATGTCGTGATTTTTATGGATAGATAATATTCGTCGGACGGTGCAGTTTTAAAATTAATTTTTAAACCAGATATTAAACAGATAATCTAAATCTGCTCCGTACCTCTAAGTTACGATCAATTTCTGACTAAAGAGGTCTTCTTATTTAAAATAATAGATAACGTTTAGAGAGACATGCTAGTAAGCGTCGCATTCTAGCGTACGATGATTTTTGCAATAGAATATATAATATGGAAATTAAAACACAACCTCAAAAATCATCCTTAAAAAATTCATAACTCATCACCAGATAACCCTTTAAAAGTGAAATTCAAAATATAAAACAAAGCACAGAAGCTCTTTCATAAAAACAAAAAAAACCAAAAAAAAGCCCTTCTTTAATTGTTTCCTACATTGTGTCTTCATTGTTGATTGCATACGATTTTAATTAAATAATTAGCTGTTGCTTTTTTTTGTCGAACATGGGTCAATGCCGTTTGTTGGCTAGCCCCCAAAAAAAAAATTTACATAGACGAAGTATATTTTTTGTTTTTTTTCGCCGATATATTCCAGGCTATTAACGAGAATGCGAGTAATCTCACATGAAGAATTTTACATAATTAGGCTGTAATGGCCTTGGCTGTTAATCGCAGCATATAGAGATTCGTAAAATGAAATATCAATTTAATGGCTATCACATACATACACACATGTGTGTATAAATTTTAGTGCCGAATTCCGATTTTTTTTTCTCTGTCTGTAGGACAGAAAAGTGTCCAAATAGAATTGACATAATATTGCACACTCACCACTACATATAAAAATCAAATTAAGAAGCCATTTTTTTTTTTTCAAAATTTCGAAAAGTAAAAAATTTAATATATTCAAGAGTAAATCGATATTTAAATTCGGATAAAGAAAAGTAAACAAACCTATTTTAAATGATAAATCATTTTAAAATGTTTTATGTCAAATTCACTAAAAGAAAAGAGGCCTAACCAGAAATCTAATGCTGCGAAATTTTAGTTGGACCGTATTTGCGAATAATTTAAAAATTCTTGACATATTGCTTCGGATTGTTTTATGTAAAATCACGTTATGCTAGAGAGAAGTAATAAAATACAATCAGCGTGATGGGAGGAGCATTGAGTATACTTGGGTGAAAATTGAGTGCTTACACTCGAATTTTGATTAAATTTCAAGGCCGGGCACACAACTTTGTTACTGTTGTAACGTCGGAGAGTCCCGAATGAAGATTTACTGACTACTACTAACAACTTTCACAGCAGGAATGTAAGTGCCCTACAACGCTTGAAGAGGCGACATCAAATAATTAGAAATCGATTAATCAACACTGTTGCGCAATATTTACAAATCAGTGATTTATGAAAACTATATCAATAAGAACCTTAAACATTAACAATATCATCAATATAACTGCATAAAAGTAATAATAGTAACATCGAAATAGCAGCAGCAACAATAAAGGAAGTAATATATTGTACGCATTAAGCTTTATTTCTTTAATAATTAAGAGTAAAAAGAAGTAGCAATAAATAAAAATTTTTTTTTTTCATTAACTGGCGCACGAATGTACGCCACAGTTCGATGCATCTGATAAAAATTAAAAAACCACGTTGATTTAAATCCATAACTTTTAATGAATCAGGTGATAATTTTTATGTTTCAGGAAAAATACGAATCGATCGGTGGAGATACAGGGCAGCTGAATAATAAATATCATGTAGGATCTATTGTCGAGTAAGTATAAAAACGATTCATATTATTCAGACTGACGTGTAATTTGAAATTCATTAGCGTTTTATTAAAACAACAATCATAGAAATGTTAAACGTATTTTTAAAGAAGGAATTACATAGGATCCCGGAAATTTCAATAATAGAAACAGCAAACAATTGCATTACTTTCTGTTAAACAAAAGAATTTAGATAATCATTCCGAATATGTAATAAAAAAAAAACACACGCAGAAAACATCAACCTATGTTTGCGAAGAAATGGAACTAATTGTTATTTACGTTTTGTAGAAGGAAATTAGCTTAGCAGACAATCAAAGAAAACGTCTACACGACTCATTGAAAACTGTTAAATTTTCATTTAACAAAATTGATTCGTAAGCGCCAATTAAATTAAAAGAGATTTTGCAATTTTAACATTAGGCGTTCGTTTTTTTTTGCAGAGACATCTTTGAAAAAGCCCAAAACGCTATGCGCAAAAGACTCAAAATCCATTTTTCACAACAGCAAACAAATGATGACTTTTTTTCTTTTATGGCAGACCTTTTCTATTATCGCGAAAACTGATTTGAATTTTTTATCATTGTAATTAGAAAAAAACAAAACAACAAAAAGCAGTATTATTCTAAAATTTAAAAAAAATACCGAGATATTTCGAAATGTTCCCAATGAAAAAAAACTCTGCATTTGTAACATGAAAAGTTATTTTTTGTCAGTTTTATTAATCTTCAAATTCGACAGTATCGAAAAGTATAAAATTTCAAAAAAAAAAAAAAATTTCTTTGTTTTTTATATTTTTACGACCTCTTATTTGGAAAAAACATACACAACTTGATCGTATTTCAGATAAATTGACGAGGACGAGGAGACGAGAATTGTTATTGGATAATGACAGATTAAACAGGTCGGCGAATCAGTTGATGTGACAGTAGTCGCTGGGGAAAACGACGATTAATTTATTAGAAATAAGTTTAAAAGAAAACGAAAAATTAACCCTAACCATAAAGAAATAACGAAAAGACGACAAATACGTTAAAGCTAAAAATGTTTGGTTTGTTTACGCTTGGTTTTTTCGATTACAATACCGTTTGTAAACAATCTGATAAGTTTTTTTGCAACCGAATAGATGACACTTAACATAATTTTCGGAACATCTAGAATGTGTTTTTTAATTCGAAATAAACAAGCCAATGTTATGATTCACAATTGGATAATAATTCTGCAACCATTTGTTACAAAGTTCCATTAAGTGCTCAAAAACTTGAAAATTACCTTTCGTTAGTATTATAGATAGTTTATCAAACAAGATTTGATTTCAAAAAACTTTTAAAAACGTAGTTCTTTGGAGCGAAAAATACAAAGTTTATACATTAGAGATTATACATAGTCAGATATCATATTCTGTAAGATACATGCTTCATTTACGGGCCAAGGGGGTGTGGACATTTCTATCGAGAGTAAAGTACGGATATGGGAATTCTCTAATAACCCTCATCATCCATGAGGACGCCTTATTTTTCGAGAACTAATCGGTGCGAGAAAATATTTAACCGCTTTTCAACTGTAGATCGATCGTTTGTTAGAGGAACGAAATTTTTGTATAAAACGTCTCTTGATGCATAAACAGACATGAAATTATCGAATGTACATTAAAAAAATCATTAAAAGGAAAGAAATACATGACCATAATAAATAAGCAAAATTAATATAACATTCAGCACCGCAGTTTGAACAAGTAAACAGAGTACATAATGATAATAATGATAATAGTTATGCAATCTGGTTCTTAATTATCCTGTACCATCTTGTAATAATTACTGTAAACAAAACTAAACTGTTTAAAAAGAAATATTAAACTTAATACTTAAAACTTAGTTTAAAACTGCATGTGTACAAGACGTTAATTTGTAACACACGAATCGGATCAAAGTAGAAACAACTGCACGAGGAACATTCGCATAGGGAGTAGGAAATCATGAAAGAATAAAAGAGTATAATCCCTGAATTGCCTATTGATTGATTCTGCTACATGCATTAAATGTAATTTTCATTCGTCATCCCTTCGCGTACTAAAAAGTAATAAAACAAACACTTACGTCTGTTTTTTTTATAATCTATTAGATCATATTTTACACCCTATGGCGTAGACGGTTGTATATTAACGGAGCCATGTACAATGTGCTTCATTCCTGGAATGAAATTTCATTAATTTGGGAATAACCGCTTAATACCGTCTTTCTTTAACAACTTAAATCCATTATTATTTTTTAACATAAATATCAGTAACTGCGTCTTGTATAGTATATCAGCACCAGGGAACATGTGACTGAATCGATTTCGTTTTGATGTAAAAATAGGCCTAAATATTTTATTACGTAGATAATTTATTTTAGCTGCATTTCCCCAATGTATCAGACTATACGTTGGCTTACACACAGATTGATATAGCTGATATAGACGTCATTCATTAAAATGTTCACTTTAATAATAAAACATATAATTTAATTTTCTCAATTTAGAAGTGAGATAATCTGCATGTTTATTCCACGTAATTTTACAGTCTAATTTCAAACCTAAATACTTTATATTAAATACTCTATCAATTTCTAAATTATTATTTAAACATATCTTATTGAAGTCTCTCCCATATCTTGTATTTCACGACTGTATATCATAAATTTTGTTTTCTTTAAATTCGCGACCAGTCTATTTGCTTTAAATCAATCCACTAAAGTTTGCACATCTTTATAAGCTAACTGGTTTAGAAAGTGGCTATAGCGAAAACTCGTAACAATCACTGTGTTATCTGAGTACACGAGGATCTTTCCCGATACCTTTATATTACATAATTCATTGATATACTATATTAGAAATAGAATAGGTCCTAGTATACAAGCAGCCCAAATTGCTGTTTTTTAACATTATTATGCACTTCATTAATTTTAGTCATACATATATTCTCTATTACTCAAGTATGTTTCAAACCGCTTATAAAAATATTACCTCTGAAACCTGAAGAATACAATTTAGTTAAAAGGAGGCTACAATCGACAATGCCAAAAGCTTTTCTTAAATCGAAGTATACAACTAGACATGATTTTTACCATTGTCAAGATTTTCGGTAATGTAGAAAATATGTTTAAACAAAGCAATATCTGTATCTTTACCTTCAACCAATCCATACTGGTTTATACCGAAGAAATTTTTACTATATATATATATATATATGGAAGCTCATTATGCGCTTCTTAACACACTTCTCAAAAATTTCAGCAATAGTGGGCAGTATGCATATAGGTCTATAGTTAATCATATCACACTTGTTCCCACCCTTATATACTGGTGTGATAATTCTTAATTTTAAAATTCTAGGAAATACCCCTGTTTTTATAGATTCATTAAAGAGATGCGTTAATAGTTTAACGAAAAATTCCAAATTTTCTTTTATTAATAATATTGACACACCATCAGAACCAAACAAAGGTTTGTTCGGAAACGACACTACTACATTATTTACTTCATCATATAAAAAATCCATAAATCCAAAAGATTCAGAAAATGATGGACTTGTAGTAGAATGAGTAGCAAAACGTTCATCTAGTAAACTTGGAAAAATAACTATTAAAACAACATGCAAACTCGTTTTCATCACCATCAACAGTTAATCTTGTATCATTTACTTTTACCTCTTGTATTTTATACTCTCTATTCCCTCTAATACACTATTTACAACATGCCAATAATTATTTTAATTCTGCGAACAGCTGTGTTATAAGGACGAGTAGAACTCTTTTTTTTCCTATTCTGGATAATCTTTGTATTTTTTTTTAAATCAATTAATACTCTGAAAGGAGTTATTCTTTTGTCATTGAAAGATTTGATTAATTTATACAAATTATTCCTTCTCCTATTATTTCATGGGTAACCCACGGTGCTCTTTTCTGTGTCCGTAGTTGTGATTTCGCCGCTCGTTTACTATCGTGTGAAATACTAGAAATCATTTTAATGAAGCTACCAAATTAGCTTTGAACATGGTCGCGCGCGTTAAAGTCCAGATTTGCCTTCGATAGCTTTTCCTTAAATAATATTTTATCAGTGAAAGTCTCGGTTCTGGTAAGTTTAATGGAAACATAATCTTTTATGATTATAGGAACCATAACCGCACAATGATCAGAGAATCCAACATAAATTATATTATAGTTTATGTTATAATTTATATCGGCAAATAAAATTTATTATATTCTAAGTCTCGAACAAATACATGATCTAAAGAAGAACTGTAATTATTGTTGGGACCGAAAAAGGTTGGTTTAGCCGTGTGCGCTCCATAAATTCAGATATTCCGTACATCTTGTATTATCTAATAAATTTACATTCAGGTCCGCTATTAATAATCTGTGATAAATTATCTAAGAATTCAGTATAAAATGAATCACAAAACCTATAAATTCCAAAAAGTGAAATAGATTTACCATTACGCAAGTATATTTTAACTACTATTACATTTCCTGTAGTAAAATTAATGTTTCACTTTATTTGCTCAACCTTAAAATAGTTTTTAACATATATAATTACCCCACCGAATCGTTTATTTTCTCTGCATTGTGCAAAAAATCTGTACTCGGAAACATTAAACTTTTAAAGTACATCCCCAAAAATCCATGTTTCGCTTAACAACATAATATCACAATCTATATTTGATTCTTTCAGAAAAATTAAGAGATCATCGAAATGCGCTCGTCAATTTTTAACATTTAGATTTAATAGCATAATATTTGACCGATCCGTAACTGGCAGTAGATTAATGAGGACGGGAGGTATACTACGAATGAAAAATATAAATTTGTTTGAATTACTATAAAGAAACTAATATAGACGTAAATTATTAATGTACACACACTAACTTACAAACTATATTAAATAATTTAGCTCAAAGCTCTTAGCAAAGAATTTAAACATATTTAACACAAAACAAATTATGCAACAATAGGTTTGCTAGGAATTAAATGGGAAAAACGAATCATTTTACAAATGAAGCGCATACATTTATACACGTCTAACACTGAATATACACAAAATAAAGAGAAATTTAACGTAAAATAGTACAAATCCGTTACAATCATACAAAATAAGAAACAAACAATAGATAAAAGATATTTACCGATAAAACCAAAATTTAACCACAATAACATAGAAAATAAACTTCGTATGAAAGCCGTAGTTTAACAAAAATATCCATAAAACACAATTAATTAGAAGGAAATAAATCATCTGCGAGTTTTAATGCAAACCCATTAAGAATAACAATAATTAATAAGTGAAACTGAATTTCAATAAACCGATACGTGTGAATAAAATCCAATCATAAGAACAACATACTAAACTTCTAGACACCCAAGACATCGAATCCAGTAAAAAACAGATAATCAAAATAGTTAACGAAAGATTAAGAAGATTTAAAATAACAAAACAAAGTTTACTCAGATTTGTATTCCCAACGTAGTTATACAGAATGAAGAAGGTAATATCCCTTCAAATAACATACAAAATAAGCAAATAAATAAATAGATCCAAATGGAAAATTGAAATTCATATGTGTTATACAACATGTATGAAGAGTAAATACATGCGAATACAATCTTAAAAGCACCCTTTAATTTTACAACAAATTATTTTATTAGTAATATTAGTGATGAAATATCCATATCCTATATAAATTTTAAATTCTCTGCTTATTTCGCCAATATTTTTCCATCGGATACCCAAATGAATTTTCAACCTTTGTGTTTTAGACTCCGTCCTCTCTAATATAATCTTGCGTTAGATTTAGTTAAATGCTCATTCACATATATCTTATGATTCAGTGTTGATTCTGGAAAGTCCATATCCTTAAGAACTATACCTTTGGCTCTATACTTTTTAACGTAATCGAACTTTACAGATCTTCCACAAAATTTTACAACCAGGCCTGGATTTAGGGGGGGGGGGGGGTCTAGGGGGCTGCAGCCCCGGGCCCCGCCTTATAAAGGGGCCCCCAAGAGACACCCACTTCCGACATGTAATAAAAAATTAATCTATCATTTGTCATATACATCAACTTTTTTTTAAATAAATAAAATTAACTTTACAGGAGCAAGTGAACTTTTTTTAATACATTTATTTGTTAATAATTTTGTATCCATTTTTATTTCCTCCTAGAGGAGGAAACTTCGTAATAGTAAAATTTCAAGTTTCATAAAACGTACCAGAAATTTGTTTTAAGGTATAACAAGTCGGAATCTGCGTTTTTAGGAAATGTCTGTATGAATGTGTACGCAAGTGTACACGAGCAACACACATTATCCTTTTATGTAAATCTTCGGTTAAAATTTGCTGAAAAATTCATTGTTTAAAATTTTATATATATATATATATATATGTATTTTTTTTTTTTTTTTTTAGCATCGAAAATTCTATCCATTGTCTGTGGGGTATTTAGTTTTGTTTATATTAATAATTATATGTTAATTCGTGAATTCCAAATAATATAATTAAATTAAATTAAAGAAAATTTAGTTATTCTATAAAACTGATAATTTTGTCACTTCCGAAAAGGGCCCCTAATATTTCCGCAGCCCCGGGACTATCATACACTTAATCCGGGCCTGCTTACAACGATTGCCGGATATTGCTGCCCGGCACTCTTGCGGAGTCTGTGACAACAATCAATATCAGCGTTGTTGATTGGTACTCCTGCAATACTATTGATCTTTTGTACTATATTGGCAACATTTTCGCCCGATATTAATGGTACTCCACTTAAAACAGTGTTATTTTTGCGTGTGTGCTGTTCAAGGTTTTCAATTCTATTCATTAATTCCAGATTTTGTTTTTTTAAGAATATGTTTTCTTCCGTGATAATTTTAATATGCCCTAAGGCGTCATTCATCCGCTTATTAAGGGCGGCCCGCACTTCATTTCTAATTGAAATCAAAATAAAATCAATCTGTTTTGATGTTTGTACATTCGTAGTTAAGGGTATATTTACACCTCTGGTTGTAGTGCGGCAAGCTTTACACAACTAATTTGCCTTCTTTTTTTTTGACATATTGATCATTATTGCTACTCCACTACAGTCAAAACGCAACTCTCGTCTACAGGTGCTACACTACACATAATCATCACCTGCAGGCAGATCATTAGAACATTTCCACAACTAACATACTGACTAATGCTGGCAGGAATTTATATATGTGTATAAATCTAAGAAATAAAATTAATTTTCAACCTGACCAAAATAAGACGGAATTTATACAAGTGATATCTAATTATTCTAAAGCAATAAAATTGTTCTTCAATACACTTACCGCGAACAAAATAACAACTTTTATGCATGTAATACTGCAAAAATCAAAATAACGAAGTACACCACACACTAAATTAACTCAACAAAATAGAACGCATAGAACACAACTTTCCTCTTCAATAATGATAATAATATAATAATAATAATAATGATAATGATAATATCCTTATTCGTTATTTGTTTTTCAAGAATACATATCTTGAAAAAATTAAAGAAATATTTTAGAAAACACGTTGATATATCACATAATAATACGAGACTGCTTACTTCTTTACATTTTTCTGAATAATAGAGTTTCTAAAAAAAAACCATAAAAAATCAGGAAAACCGAGAAACAATTTAGTAAGAGTAATTAAATTTGTACGTAGTTGGTGAAAATAAAATGATGAATATCGTCTTGGTAAGAATTTCTATTTGTTGAGCGAACATTGGAGTCGTAAACTATCTTCTGCTCTAAAGAAAAGCATTTCATTGAAACTGGTGTGCGTTTCTACTTACAATGATTCCTCTCAAATAACAAAAAAACCAAATTTAAAACGATCATAAAAAATGGTTTATAATAATTTACAACAAAAATGTTCGCTGTCCCATTTCTTTAATCATAAAACCCGCAGTTGTAAATTAATACTAAAAACTATGTAATATCCGTAAACAATTTGTTTGTAAATTAACCTATATATATACAATATTGTATTGCTATATAATTACTAGTTATTCGCAGTAGTCATGACTATTATGCGTTGAATATTTCTAAAAGAAAAATAAAAAAAAACAAAAACGAATTGAATGCTTTTTAAATTGTTTTAAAATTAATGACCATAAACCATGAGTAGATTCTAAAGTAAGAAGCGATTTCGCAAACTACTGAATATGTCATTAGATGATAAAAACGGGTTTTCGCTGCGATGCTTGAAACGTGGAATTTACATAACTCAGTTAATCGCATTATATTCACGCATATTGCCAACGAAAAGGAAATTTTATCATCGAGTGAATTATATAGATAAGCCTCTTAAAAATAGGAAACAAAAGTAAGGGACAAAATTTTGTCTGAATTGTGTTCATGCGTTTACTAAAACACAGTGTACCAGAGTAGGCTGTGAGCGTTATAAACTTTGTTTAGATGCATATATAAATATGCATTCACATCAAACAGACAATACACATCAACTGTTGGTTACTTATTTATTTATTTATTTAATAGGGGTATACACAACCGCATGAAGCCAATTACAGTGTATACATTAGATCTATATACATGTATATATAATAAATACATAACAATACATAAGCTATAAGTAAAACACACGTTTTAATACACATACAGACGCATCAATCACATATAACACACATATGCATCCACTCACCAAGTAACACATATGCCATGTAACGAATTAATATAATTTTAACAAACGATCAATACAAAAATAAATTTATTTCTAATGTACATAAAATATCTTCTCAGTAAGTACTGATTGCAATGAAGTTACACGCACGTTCATATATACGCACATACATCAACCGCATATAACAAGTATACATCCATGGCACATACAGACGCACATGCTATGTAATACAAGCGAATTAATGTAAGTTATGTATTAAAATTGTTTACATATCGCTATTATATGGAAGAGGGTAGACTGCGTACACTTTTAATTAATCTATTGAGCAGTACAATAATCCAACCATCCATGGGCGTCGCCAGCGGGGGGCAGGGAGGGGCAGCTGCCCCCCCCCTGGAGGCTTGAAACTTTTTAATCAACTGGCATTGATGAGTATTCATAGGCGCGTAATCATGGACAATTTGGAAAAATATGTTTTAATTAAGATTTTATTCTTGTTCAATAAAATATTAAGCCTTTACAACTTATAAATTTTATTTTTTCTATAACTCTTATCCTCTTTCTATCATCTTGCCCCCCTCCCCTGGCGGCTGGCAACTCATCTTGCCCCTCCCTGGCTCATCGGCTGGCGACGCCCTTGCAACCATCTGCTTAAACTTATTCGTGTTAGTAAAAAATATGGTTCATTAAGAAATAATTTGTTAGTTTTTCAACAGTCAAAAGGGGAGAATTCGTATATAGCTTCGTTCTTGCAAATGGTACATGCAGTAATTGCAATTTTTCTGGCCGTTAATCTGGGAACTCGGCAACCAACTTTTGAAAGTAAATTAACATCATTTATCAGTCAATAAATTACGTATAAATAAAACAGCAGCAGATATTTTCCTCCTATTTTCTAACGTAGACATTCTGAACTCCTTCAACTGTAGTTTATAATGGAAACATATCACTATAATGGAACTTCAAGTGCAGCCACCTCAAAAAACGCTTTTGAATTCTTTCAAGTAAAAGTATGTGATTCTTATTAGAAGGATTCCAGATAATATTTGCATATGCTAATTATGACTGCACATACGAGTAATAAACAACCAACAATGTATTTAAATTTTGAAAAAGTGAACAGCGACGAATAATAAATAATACACGACTGGCGTTTGAAGTTATTTGTCGAATATGGTCATCAAACTTTAACTTAGAATCAAGTAATACACCTAAAAATCGTTTAGACTAGTAATTTTCTTCAAAATTGTATCATTCATAAAATAATCATGTAATATAGAGGAGTGTTTCTTTTTGTAAATGAAATAACCATTACATTTATTAATATTAAAACTGATTCTATTATCACAGCTCCAATGTAGCATAGATGTTAAATCATGCTGTAAACTTAAACAGCTACCCATTTTTTGGGTTGTTATAATAAAGTTTTATATCATCCGCATAAATAACTATTTGTGATTTATTAACAACTCTCGCCACGTCATTTATAAACAGCGAAAAGAGTAGAGGACCCAAATTGGAGCCTTGAGGAACCCCAGAGGTACATGAAAACACAGGGGCGATTGGCTACCCATGAAATTAACTATTTGCTCTCTGTCAGTAATATGCGATTTAAATAACTGAACTAACGAGTTAGAAAAACCAAACTGGTACTTTAACTTATTCAATAAAATACCATGGTTGACTGTATCGAAGGCCTTTTTCAAGACAGTATAAATAACATCAGTTTGGCCCCCCTTATCAATTTGTTCACCTATGTAATAAACGAAATTCATTAAACTGGTAGTACTGGATTTATTTTCCATAAACCCGTACTGGTAAGGACATACAAGATTTTTAACGTTGTTATAAATTCCGGTATAAAGTATAGATTCAAATATATTGCACGGGGCATTTAGTGTATTGCAATTGGTCGGTAGTTTGAGATGACATGTTTCTTACCCGATTTACAAACAGCAGTAATTCTTAAAAGTTTTCACTATACGGGGAAAGTACAGGTTATAAGTGATGAATTATGTACATATTGTAATGGTCAAACTAAAAAATTAATACAACCTTTATATACATATGTACGGCGGAATATCAAGGTCGTTTTGATTTTCAACTTTTTAATAGCTTGGTACAACTCACTCTCAACTATTTCTGTAATATTAACAACACTGTTATTTAATAATGTTGTTTTCAAGTTAGACTATGTGACACTAGGCTGTGTACACATACATATATATTTTATACATATACATATATGTTATTTATATATATACAGTAGCCTACCGATTAACCGAGTTTATCGGGACGAGGAAAACTCGAATACCAGAAAAAGTCAGTTAAACCGAAGTTATATTTTTTTAAAGAAAAAATGTACCCTTGATAGAGAACTACCTCTATAAAACAACGTTTATTCTTCAAAAAAAAAAAAAAAAAAAAAAAAAAAAAAAAAAAAAAAATTATACGAACAATAAGAAGACAAAAGGTTACTTCTTCTTTAAAAAATCAGTCAAAATGGTTTGTTTTTTTCGATGAAAATCTCTACTTCCGCAAAATTAAAATTCCATGTTTCAGTGAAGTCCGACGATGTTTGTAAAGCCGAATACGCTTGATCAGGTAAAATTTTCAACTTATTTTCTTCTTGAAGATCTTCCAATGAGCTGTTCTCTTGAGATAACACGGATGCCACAATTTCTTGGTTACTCTTCATTAATTCAAGCTCATCTTCGGTGACCCATTTCTCAATGTTTTCAGAAGTAACGTCACTAAAACCGGATGGTAATTTTTCTGAAAAATATCTTCAACTTTAGATGATCTTTTTCGATCGGTTCATCTTCGTAACCGAAGAGGACACCACGCTTTTCGAAGGCAAGATACGGTAACTGCATTCCACGTCGTGTTTCTCCTCGATCAAGTCTTTTGATGGCTTCGAGTTTTTTATCGATGGAAACGACGACTCGTTTACGTTTTGATTTTTTTTTTTTACTTTTCGATTTGACATCCACCTTTCAAACACGGCAAAAAAACAAAAACGAAATTAAGAACACGCAACTTTTTAACCGATGGGCTAGAAAAAAAATATTATAGGAACAAAAAAACGTTTCATATCGCGTAATCAACTCAACAAAAAATAACATACGAGGTCAGTAATCAGCACATTTATATTAGTCAGCAGCCTGTTGAAAAACGCTTTTTATCTCAATTTTAACACCTGAGTAACAGAAGAAATCCGGAGATCTCTTCTTACCGATATATTCGATCCAAACCACGGTACACACCGACTATCTTACGTAAGATCTTAGACGTAACTGATTGAAGACGACGTATATGCGATTTTTCGTAGTTCCCCAAAAGTTTAACACCGTATGTTTCTCTAAATTAAAAACAGAGCTCGGGTCTTGTTTAGATTTCTAGATAATATGTATTCATTTATATTTTTAACGATCGCTTACTTTTCTGTTTCCGGAATACTTTTCTGAGAAAACTACTAGCACATATTTACTAAAAAACATTCAATCCTAAGATGTTTAATCGGGTTTATAATTTTTCATTACCTCTATTAAAACATGCATTAGATTCGAAAAGCACTTGATAATTTAACAAACAACATAATAAAATATATCGCGTTTTAGAATAATTTTATCAGCCAAAATCGTATATAAATTACGCGCAATAATTCTGCAGTCCATAAAAAGAGAGTATTCAGATTTCAGGGGTGATGGAATAACCTGCAGAGTTATTCGAAAATGCTTCAGTAAAACATTCGCACATTCTTGATAAACATCGAGTAGAATTCCTATGTCACGTAATTACAGTCAAGAGATGCACATAGCAGAAAGAGTCCTTTATGTACGTCATAGGGTATATTCGATCGCGCCTTGTTATCTGACAGAGATGAAAACCGATATGCCGATCGGAAAACTCGAAAGAACACGGTCCATAAGCACCGACCAAAGAATGAAATCGGCATTGCATTTGGGAGAATTCGGTTTCGGAACAGGTGCCGATTGTAATAATTTTTCGCAATGTAACAAGATATACACGATAAACAATGTGCGAATATCTATATGTAAAAGTGAAACGATTCAGAGAAGGAGGGAAATAAGATGAACTCGGGCGAGAAAAAAGAATTAGCCGGGCAGAATTGTCAGACGGTCGGTCGCGTATTTTTCATTTCTTACACACTGCCTTATACGCGGCCATTTACTGGTTATTTATCTCTGGGCCGGTCCTAATGCCGTTATCACGTTTTATGTCTCCTTAGCGAAAACTTGCATCTCCGTGCTAATTCATCAGCGGCGGTAAAAATTTATATTGCTCAATTCGATTCGTTTCCGGCGTTCTATAGTTAGTTTGACTAGACTCGAAAAAAAAAAAAAACTCTCGTTCAATAGTACAGCAAAGAGACAGACATTTGAAAATTGAAAAAGCATTTCGGTTTTACGTTGCTTTTTTATACCAGCGGAATTTGGCAGTTTACTCGATGATGTTCACTTTTATTTTCATTTAGTGAAAGAATAATAGAATAAAATAATATTTTTCGTACGATATAATTTTATCAGAAAAGAATAAATTTTATAAAGTATTATTTAACATTAAGAAAAGAGATGAGAACTGCGGTTGCTTCGAATTACTTCAGTACGGTTGAGAAATATCTCTTTACTTTCTAAAAAATTAACTCACAATAGTAAACAACGGATTAATAATTGTCGACGAATAATAATAATAATAATAATAATGCATTTTTATTGCTAGCTCTCTCGACTATCACGTTAAAATAACGTAGTGCGTAAAAAATAAAAGTAATCGTTTCATATTCAAATCGTTATTGTTATGATTATTACTAGACATTTTCCATCTTTGCGCAAATAAAGAAATAGAATTAATAAATAATTGAAATAGAAAAATGAAAAGAAACAACTTAAAAAATACCGCTATGATAAAAGAAAGAAAAAAACGAAATAAAAATAAAAAGATTGTATACAACAAACTGAGAATTGAAAAATAAATTTCTGTGTCCGTGAGGTTTATAATAAAATAAAATAACGGCGGGTGTAAATTGAACTGATAATGCCGATTAAGAAAACAATTCTTAATCTAAACTTGAATACACAGAATTTTCCGTGTCCTAGTTTATACAAATGAAGCTAACGTAAACGTAAATATACACACATCTATACATATAGCGATTTAATATTAAACTTCTCACCGGACTTACTCTCGAATAACAATAACTCTATATAACTTTTTAAATTGTAGGATCATACGATTACTTATATAAGCGATATTCACTTTGAGAGTTTTAAATAAAGCTTTTTCTTGTAATAATTTAACATTGCAGTTTTGCTCCAAAATATTAAAAATATAATTTACACAACTGTCGTGGGGGGGGGGCACTTCTGCAGATAATAGAAAAGGTGGTTAGTTTTGATAATTTGATGCTTGGCCCAATTTAAATTGCAATTTCAACATCATGCCCAAGCATTTGATATCAAATTCTATCTATACAGTAATCATTATCATCATTTATCCACTGGATATCCGAGTAAGGGGTATCAACCATAAGGAGAAGAGCTGATGATATAACAGAAAATAGGACAGTACAATTGCGCAAGTTGGAACCTAGGAGCTGATACGCCGCATATGCTAACTATAGTTATAACGAGTGATCCAGTGGCAAGGTTAAACGAAAACAACCGGGCACGCTATAACTGATTTATATGAAGGTTGGTATAGACGCATAATGATAACAAGGCAATTGTTAATAGTGTAGAGCCGAACTGTCCTTGAAAATGATTGCAAACGTTTGTTATTACGATACAAATGCAGTCTCAAGTGTGGTTGCCTGCCATACAGCAACTAGCGCGCATATGATGGTATACGCGATGGCTTGTCATGCCATTCACGCGATTATTAACGGTTAATTTAATTTCATTCTTGTTAGTCTATACAATTATTACTTGGTAAAGGAAACTTTAAGCAGCTCCATGAATATGTCGGAAACTATAAAAATAGTATTGCAGCGACTCTTTTTTGCGCTAACATTTGTAAAATATCAAAAAGAATCTTGCATTAACAAGAAGAACAATGTCATCAGTGTATCAGTCTACCCAAAGTATCAAGATTACCAGTCATTTATGTAAATTAGAAGTAGAAATGGCCTCAAAATACTTCCCTGGGGCATCCATGACTTTGAATCTCCTCACCGTTGTAATTATTGTTAATTTTTGTAATTTACCTCGTTTCAGTAAATAAAACACCAGTCTAGAATAAGTCCACGCGAAATTTAAAGTACGGTCATTTTTTATTTTGCTGAAACCGATCTACCTTTTTATTATAACGTCTAATTAATTTCGAGATTTCTAATGAAATTTTAAAAAATCGTTTTATTTAAAGTTTCGCGTATTTCACATCAAATTCGTAATCAAAAAAAAAAAAAAAAAGAAAGATCAAAGAACTAGGTTAATGAAAGAAAATATTCACATCGAAAAACTTTCAATGAAAGTTTAATGAGATTTCCTTGCACACTTCCATTTGAAGAAACAACTAAAACACCAACCAAAGTAACACTTCTAGATTAAAACCACTTTAAATTTTATAACGCATATGTTTTTACATTTACATACAACCAGTGCGCCAGTAATTAAGGGTAAAGTTAATTACAGAGGAAACGCGATGTTTCCGGCAAAAGGAAAATGCTGTCAAATATGTTTTTGTTTCGATACAATTGAAAAATGAACGAAATTGAGCACTATCCGTCATTAATGCGAGCACAGCAGTCAAGTCGGTTTTTCATATTGAAATTATTATCAAGCGTATCGACTTTTCTCCGGGTATAGGTGTTGCGAGATAGGTATACTTTCAAATAACTAACAATTGCACGCTACCTATTCTTATCTAAAAGTAAATTTCGAACAAAATATATATCGCTATCTGTTAACATTCGTCTAGAGCAGAGTTTCCCAACCTTTTTTTCGTCGAGCCTCCCCGAATTATAAATAACATTTTTATGCCCCCCTTAATTTTTTCATTGGAAAAAAAAACGCACATTGTTTTAATAACACTTATTTATTTTAATTCTACAGTTGTACAAAATAAACTTTAACCAGGTTTAAGACGTTTTTTATCGAAATCATTTATTATAATTAAAGTACTGATGAGATAGTTGAGCTTGCATGTTCTGCACCAGTTGGTTGATTCTAGGTTCAGTTTCTGCCAGAGCTATCATCAGGTCGTTATCAACGGCAAGACGATTTCCCCGCTTAATTTTAATTAAAACCAGAGCTGAAAACCCCGTCTCATATAAAAGTAAGTCGAAGAAAAAGAAACTATTCTCAAAGCAAGAGAAGCAACTTTCGAACTAACAAGGAATCGTTTGATTCAAAATTTCTCCAATGTTAAGAGATGGAAGTCATCTTTCGTTGTCAAATCGGCCTTCATTTATAAAAATTCTACCCGTACTTCTTCTGGTAATTGTTCATTGTTATACATTTGCAAAAAATCTTTTTTTTTTTCTTTGAACTCAAGAAAGAGGATGACCTCTTCTTTCAGTTTGTAAAGGCGAGCCAACATGTCACCCTTACACAACCAGCGTACTTCTGTGTGGAATAGAAGGACTCTGTGATCAGAATCAAAATCCTTGCAAAGGAAAACTAAATAATCGACTGTTCAAAGAGCTGCTCTTGATGAAGTTTACGATCTTTATAGCGAAGTCCAAAGTCTGGCGTAATTTTTGTGGCAATGTTTTCGAAGCCAAAGCTTGTCGATGAATAAAACAATTAGTACACACTATAGCGGGATTCTTTTCCGTGAGCTTTTGAGCTAAGCCTGATCGTACACCTATCATTGCAGGGGCGCCATCTGTGTAAAATCCAATGAGTTTATTCCAATCCAAATCATTTTTTTCACACATATTGAATTAAATAATATCTTCAGATTTAGTGCCTGCTGTTAAGGATTGGGAGTACAAAATCTCTTCTTCAATGTGATCTCCACTGACGTAACGAACATAAACTATTAACTGTGCACAATTAACGATGTCGGTGGATTCATCGCAACTAATGAAAAAAAAAATGGCGATAATTTTACTTCGTTGATTATTTGTAAAAATTTTCAGATGCCTCAAAGGTCATTTTCGAAGGCATGTCACATTATTTATTGAACACCCCTCGTCCGATGTTTAATTTACGTGGTAAATTAATTTTTCTTTCGCGCCTCCCTAGACATCTCTCTGTGCCCCCCCCCCCCCCGGTTGGGAACTCCTGGTCTAGAGTTTCGTAGTTGAAATATTTTTTGAAGTCATTTTTCAAAATATTATTACCCGGTCACGTTTATTATTTTTCTTACAAGTTTATCAAGTTCTATACTGCCGTCAGGAGTGATTTCCACACATCGATCGATGTTTCATCAGCCTGTTTCATGGTAAAATCGAGATCGATATCTAGAGCATGACCATTCATCGTACAGGGAAAAGTAAATGATAGTCGGTATATGTATTTCACGATGAACTGGTATACAGAATCTTTACATAAATCGATAAATGTCGCTTTTTTCGATCTTAAAAATTCTGCGGAAATTCTCGCTCCCCCGCATATTTTGCGCAATGTTTAAATCCGAAAAATTATAATATCTTTTTCTTCCTTGAAATTTATAACAAAGTAAACATATATTACTATTTCAGAGGAAGCACATAAACAAAATGTTCAGGACCGATTAAAACTGACGGACCGTCTAGCAATTTCTATTCCTTCTGCTTATCAGGACTTTCGTCACATTTTTCGCAGCACACCGTTCCAACTTAGCCAATATCAAAAAAAAAAAGAAGAGAATCTAGGATATTTAAAGATCAGCTCGTAAAACGGACAAGAAGCAATCAAAAAAGTGTAATTTATCTTTGGTAACTAGAAATTTAACAAATCGAGTTCAAAATTGAAAAGTTAGTCACGAATTAAATGCCAGTGATCATTTTTATATTACTTTTAAAGTAATTTCGGTTACGAGCAAGACCGAAGAAAGTGTTATTAAAGTTATGAACTACAATAAGTTAGCAGTTAATTTAAGAAAATTCAGTTATATGATTGATGTACATGTTACCTGCAATGATATACAATAAATTAAAAGTTGGTTGAATTGTTTTCAAGAGTTCATATTCCATCATCCGGTCAACTGTCTCTATTGGTGGAATACTGAATTACAAATAAAGAAATTACTGGTAAATAATTTATACAAAAAGTATCGAAACTGTAAAAACATAAATGCAAAACATAAAATCATTAAAGTAATTATAAAGTAAATTTTAAGGAATATAAGTTTATGATTAAAAACGCTAAGTTGAAAGCTTGGAAAAAATTACTGTAAGACAAAAATGTCTTCGGATTAAAATACAGAATATTAACCAATAAAGAAGAAAATATTAATATACCAACATTAGCCACTAATGTAAACATTTTCACTTTCGCAGATGATATTGCAATAGTAATAGCCGATAACAATGAAAGCGTATTGGAAATTAAAGATAACCAGATTTATACAAAAATCGCGAAATGGTTAGAACAATTTAATTCTAAATATTAACGAATCTAAGTCAACACTTACATGTTGTTTAACAAAAACTTAAAGGAGAAAAGATTAAATTTGCTCCAATACGGATTAAATATTAATACGGCTAGTCGAACCAAATACTCAGGCGTATTAATAGACAATAACTTAAAATTTTATAATCATTTTCACTACATCACTAAAAAAATAAATACATTTTTAATTGTATTTAACAAATTATACAATAATAATAACCGATTAAATTACAAGAAGGGAATAATAACATTGTATAAAAGCGTAATATTGCCTAACATACTTTATGGTAGTGTAATATATATATATATATATATAGACATTTTAAAAGTTAAAAGATTTCAAAATATATTAAAAAGTTCTCAACTATTGCAATAAAAATGATTAAAGCTTATAGAACTACCAGCTACATGGCACAAGCACTGTCATTGCAGTTATTAAACCCCATTAACTTACAAAATACGGAAACATGTTAACATATTTTTAATAAAAAATAATATCAAAAATCATGAATTCCATAACGTACAGAATCATCGACCTCACTTCATACACGAACAATTAACGCTTAAACAGTTTAAAAACTTATAATATTAGATAAGTATTATAATAATAAATTTCAGGCGCAGTGGGACCAATATAATAACGCTATAGCTAAAAAATGTTTTCCAACCATAGATGAAAGACTACATAATAAAGTTTTTACGCCAAATTTTTTTAATCTAAAATTTCTAATTAGACACGGCCTATTTAAAGATTATTTACGTAAACATAAAATTGCACACTCAAATAACTGCGTGTAACGTGTAACTTTCCTGATAGTAATATTAAGCATATCCTTTCCGGCTGTTAGTAATACAGATTTTAGCAATATTAGCCCTAATCAATTAGTAACTAAGCTATTTAAAATATGTTCAGTAGTTTTACGATAGCCGAAATAAATCACCGTAAAGTAACACCTGTATTAATATTAATATTTAAGGAATACTAATTATTGTTAACATTGTAAAACAGTCTGCCAGGGTTCCATAAACTTAAATGCTCAGGGCAGACCTGTTATTTATATAATTTTCTAAATATATTTACCCCATCGTATTACGAATTGAGAACCAAAAAAAAAAAAAAAAAAGGCAAAGTATAAGCAGAGAAATTATGAAAATTCGACGGAATCAAGGAGATAATGTACATGATAGATCAGCATAAAGGTATAGAGGTAGAATTCGCTAACAAATCGAAAAGTATTCAGCAGATTTTTCAGTTTTGTAATGAAACTATCCGGTAGAGCTTCAAAATTGTAGCGCTAGTCGAACTGAGTGATGATAATCTTAGAACATGGTTAAAAGAGAAAAAATTATCGAGTGTCAATACAAGATCGTTCCCCGAAAAATTGCGTGTATACTGAAAAAAAGGAATCGCACTGAGAGTTATAAACAAAAACAGCAAGGGGCAGCCAACAGTTGGTTAGTTTTTAATTCTTAGCGATAGCGTGCAACCTTCTAAAGCCTGATTTAGACCATTTTCTCTCGATCTAAGGAGGTATGGAAAAAAAAAGAGAATGCAATTTTAATAATACTTCCGAACTGATTCGAATTTTAATTGGCGAAATTTAAAATGACAATTCATCGGCTTTTTAAAAATGGTATAGTGACGAGAAGAAGCCATTAAAAATACTCGCCCGATTTAAACGATGAAATTTATAAATACTCGCATTTACGAACTTGTGTTGTAATGTGTTCTGTATTTACGGCGCGCGGCCAATGCCGTTATTTACGAAATTACTAGCAGATAAAAGGAAACTTTTTCGTCGCTAGCAGAATTCCCTTAATTAAAACGAATGAAAAATCGAAAACATTCCAAAGCCACTTCTAGACATTGGCAATATCATTTAAAACATTTCTTCCCAAGTGAGCGAAACATAAAATATACAACAAAAATTAGAATTAATTACAGAGAAATTCATCCGGCTTTTGCTGAAATTATAAACTCTTTTAAAATAAATATAACTACGGTAAATTAGAAATTGTATACAATGATATATCCCTGGTAGCGTTTTCGGCAATTACCGACTAAGAGTAAAACATACTTGGCCTGTCGAAATTAACCCGGCGAAAGTGAAATTTTTGTATATTCTCAATTGACGGGATATCCTGCCCGAATAAAACATCACTATCTAATCAACTACGCTACAATAGTTAGCCTAAAACATACGCAGTAGTACAGTTCGGAAAAACGTGGGAGAATTCCTGAAGCATTGGCAGTAGTGTTTCGCTCGGGTAGAGAACCTGAATCCCGCTGCCCCGCGCACTGACACTTACAAAAAAAATTCACTTACGCTAGGTTAATGCGCATAGCTGACGCGCAAAAAAAATAAAGAAATTGAGAGTGGAATTTACAAAGACAACTCCAATTTTAAAAGTGACAACGTTAAAAATGTATGAGAAATTCCTTGAAGTTTTAAAAGGTAATATTTATTTGCATTAATCTCGATTTTATTTTATTAATTATTTGGAAAAATTATTTTTTATTTTTGAATAATTTTTTTCGGAAGTGATTTACAAAAATTAACGCAGATAAATTCCTCGCATTATTTTTGAAACCTGCAATGAAATTTTTCACACTTCTACCGTTGCTCCTTTTAAAACTATTTAGTCTCTTGGTAGATTCCACTCTCAATACTATACTCGTCAAGAATTTCTTCTGAATTGTACATAATCAACTTGTTTCTTCAACCTATTATGTTTTTTCAGCAGATGATCGTTTGGAAAACTACAGACGTATCATTTTATTTGCGATCTCCAGTCGTTTGCTATATTCGTAATCTATATCTTTAAATTAAAATTAAACAGAATGCAGGTGTTTATGTGCGTAAAACTGATTCAAAGACAAAGAAATCCCGCTTTAAAAAACGGACTAAACAAAGAAAATTATTTAAACATAATACAACTTATTTAAAAAAAAAAAAAATATCAGTAAATACTGTAGATTCTCCAATAAACAAACGACACGTTTCCTGATAAACTTCTGAAAATAACGTTTTTTCCCTATTTGTTTTCTGTGGAGGAGGGGGGGGGCTTTAAAAAAAAAAAAAAGATGAAAAAAACTTTATTGTCAGAGTTTTTCTAAAATAATCACTTTGAAGAAGAAAAAAAGAAAAAAAGGAATAAAAAAGTATCGATTATAGTTTGTACCTACCGCAATGTATTGGTCTTTAAATTCGACCGGTTAATGAAAAGATTAAAGTGTAAAAATTCAATTATATAACGCTATTTGTTTAATTACGATACGTATCGTTTAGTTGTTTTCAAAATTTTGAATACCGAAATTCTTCCACATTGGAAACTTAAAATTAATCTTCAATACTATGACGTTTTTTTTGGTTTTTTTTTTAAACTTCAATAAAGAATTAAAGTACCGGCTGACGTCGTACGTCAATAATTGAAAATCTGAATAGGGGATAATAAAATTTTTCAATTTTAAAACCAGATTGCGCTAAAGTAAAACGGATAAAAAATAATAACAGCCGGACTGAAAAACGTAAAACAATAAATGGAAAGAAAATGGAACGGATAAGGCAATGAGCGACTAGAACGAGAAGACAAAATGAACAGAGGAACTAAAATTTATTTATTATAATTCGATTTCGCCTTTTCAATTTTTATTCGACGTAAGTGGAGCGACGGTGCTCGATTTTATCGCGTAGAAATCAACGAAAATTGCTCTTTATCCCAACAACGAGGGAAAATTGACGTTCATTATCTCAAACTGACTTTCTGTTTCAGTTATATTTCCTTCCTTGCGCGCCACCTCTGCCCCGCCATAACTATTTTTCCTCGTGAAAAATAAAAGAAAAAAGATTCGGCTTAGACTTCGTGCCTTCGCTTCTTTGCGGAAAAAATTCTATTACGTTCATTTTTTACTCCAACGCAAATCATCACAATTTCTTAGATAGTTAAAAGAAAAAAACAACATCGCAAAAACATCGAATTTCGAAACGTTTATTCGAGAATTATTATCGACATCACTCGTGTAACTGCTTCCCGGACAAAGAACAAAGTCTCGTTTCCTAGTTCGACCAGAAAATTGTATTCTACGCACTGGTAGTACCAAATCGCTGTAATACGAGTCATTTCTCTTCCGGCAAGATTTCTCATTAATATCGCATCCAAAAATAATAAATAAATAATAATAATAAATAAACCAATTAACACACACGAGTCGTTATTCGTTAAAAATTAACGACCAGCTCAAACTGAAATTTTAAGAAAAAGCTGTCAAAGATCAAGAACTGAAAACGTTACATATAAACGGTAGCATTAAAATTAATAAAAAAAAAAAAATTTCTAACAGCTGTAATTACATAAAAAAATATTAAACATGAGCAAAACTCTGCAAAACTTGCAACTGGAAAAATTCAATTTTTTTTAAATCGACCGACTAATACGTAGCTTTTTTTTAGATTTTTTTTTTGGCGGAGGGGGGTTGTCAACATGGATATTGACGCAAGAACAATAGAATAGAGGGGTAACTGAGATCCGTACACGATCAGAGATAGCCAACAGAAAGAAATCAATAGCTAGGATAACAGAAGGAGGAGGAAGGGAGAGAATGAATGAATTACAGTATGGAGCGGGAATATCGATTTGTAAAAGGAAGGAACAAAAAGGAGCTTGTTCAATTGAAAGCGACGAACAGCCGAACATTATATGAACGGGATCAGAAATAAATTGACTGCTGCAGGAGTGCAATGGACAGTAAGGAGGAGGCACGAGAGAATAACGGAACAGCGAGGTAGGGAGCAAACTATGCCCAAATCGCAGAGAGGCAGGAACGACGCATAGAAGGAAAGTTAAAAAACCAGGGGAAGCGTGAAAGGGAAGATTGAATAGACAAGAAAAAGGAGTTCGGATTGAAGAATGAAGAGACGTAGGAGTTAAACCATAGTCTGAAAGGAGCAGCTGCAGACAGAAGGATAATATTGGAAGCTGGGAAGGCAGAAAGAAACCTACCAGAAGAGGAAGATAATCGAGCGAATGAGTCAACTAAATCATTTCCCTCGATTCCGGCACGGCCAGGAATTCAAAAAAAATCCGTTTGGATTAAGTGTTCGAACTCATGAATCAAGAAACGAATAAGAAGAATGACGTAATCGGTTGAATGAGAAGGGAGAGCAGATGTAATGCCTGCAGCAATCCGAAAGGATAAGGAGATTGCGAGAAGCAAGTAAAGATCTGACAAAAAAAGAGTGCACGCAGAATAGCAGAAGACTGCGCATAGAAGACTGAGCAGAAGTAGGGAAGTTTAAAGGACTCGGCATAATTTAGAGAAGGACAGAAAAAAGATGCACCAACACCATTGGGTTCCTTAGAGCCGTCAGTGAAGATCAAAAAATGGTTAGGGGAAGAAGAGCTTAGATTCAGTAAAAATTCTGATCTAACAACATTATAAATGACAGGTTTAGGAGGAATCGGGGAACAAGAGCAGTTATTAATAGGATGAAAAAAAGAGGAAAAATTGAAATATGGGAGTTTATTGTGAATGTAGATATACGGAGAAAACTGAACGAAACGGGCAGCGATAAAAGATAAAATAGGAGTTTTGTTGGCAGAAAAACGGCAGCTACGTAAGATGGAGGAATAAGAAGAAATAAGAGAGGAAGAGGAAATCGGAAATCGTTTGATGAGGAAACAATAACCCAAGTAGGAAAAGAGAAGAAATGTGAGATTCAACGTGCAGAGCTGTGATATGAGTAGACTTTCGGGCCTCAAGGCGGAGACATGTATTTTGGACTCGATCGAACTTAGACAGAAGGGATCTAGAAGAATTACCATAAATATCGGAACAGCAATCAAGAACAGAGCGAATAAAAGGTTTGTAAAACATAAGCAAGATCACAGGCTCCCCAGGCAGTATGAGAAAGGGATTGAATGGGGTTGAGCCTTTTAAAGGAGGACGCGTATAGACAGTTGATATGTGCATAGAAGGAAAGTCGGCTATCCAGAATAACATCTAAATAACGAAAGGAAGAAGTAAACATCAAGATTTCACCATATCCATTAAATTCCAATCGATTTTGAATATGCTACTACACTAGCGAATATTACAACCATGTAAATTCGAATACGTATCGTATGGGATACTGTTCATTTCGCCATAGACCAACTCGTCGTGGTAAACTCACCGCAAGTACTTGCTGGCCGATGGCCGCCTAATAAAAATTTCGAACATCTTTCTAGACGACGGCTGCTCTACCACCGTGTAAACATAATATTCGTATGTGTCGTCACTGAAACAAATTTGATTCCCAAACTTCTTCTGCATCGTTCAAGTTATTTTGCAGTAAATTAAAAAAATAAAAAAAAAAAAAAAAGAAAAAAAAGAACATCTATATCGATAATTGTGATAAATGCATCGACCGAAGATAAATTGACACTTTTTACACTGTCATTTCACTAACGACGCAAAAAATACACAAAATGACAATATAACTCTCCATTTGGAAAAGATAAAAACATCAAATGAAAAATTCAAAAACTTTTTAAACTTTATAATACATAAATTTGAAATTATGCACATAAATCACTGACAAAATGCTCTTCTAAAAAATGTCTAACCCTCCAGAACCACTTGATTACCACAACGGTAAAATCGCAAAAATAGAAATTTTATCAGTTAAATAAAACTAATTTCTAGCTTCTAAGTTGGAGTTGCGAAAATTAAAATAAAGAGTGTTTTTTTTTTTTTTTCAAGTGTGTTGTATATGGATGGAAAGCTTGTTGCTTAGCAATAACAAAAATATCATTCTGAATTTTTCTCAAAACTTTAAAAGTTTGCAAAAAGTTCAAAAAAGTGTTAAACATAAGTGAGTTTCTTTGCCTTAGCAGCGCGAATATTACACTTTGAAAATTTAGAACCGCTTATAAATACGCACGCTCAAGGGACATCGCAGGAGAAATATAGCGAATATTACAATTTAACATTTGTACCTTCGAGACCACAAAAATTTTGGAGATGGAAAAAAAATTATTTCAATTTGAAATACTCATAGCGATGGAAAACTTACACTGTTGAATAAAACCATGTTCCTGACGAAGAACTTTAAAGGTTCACAAACAATTCCAAACAAAATGAAGAATAAAGTATATGCGAAACAAGGATTACACTGGTTATAAATGTTAACGTTTCTGATAAACGTGCTTGTAATAGAAATTTCTCTACGCATAACCGCAATTTTCGACTATCAATTTGGTAAAGCTTCAATGATCTGTAAGTTTTTGGAAAAATTTATTTTAAAAAAATCTACAAAAAATATTGGTTTTAATTTATTATTATACAAATTTAAATCATAGAGTTCACAACTTATACAGAATCATTGAAGCTCTTGATACATCATACTCGACTAAATACGCTGCTTACACGGTAACAATTATCTTTCAATATTTTTTTCATTTTTTTTTTCTTCTTAATATTCAAGAATTAGGTATTAAATCTCGCGCGATAATTAACATTATTTTTAAACTTCCTATTAAAAGATGCAAATTTGGTCACTTAGGAACCGTTAAATAATAATAATAATAATAATAATAATAATAATAATAATAATAATAATAGTAATAGTAATAATAATAAAATCAAATCAAATCATTTATTTATTTTATTATTATCCAATTTCCATTTATGCGCAAATAATGTATTACAAATTAACAATAAAAAACACTGAAAAAATAATAAACAAATAAATGAATATAACACGAAAAAAAAACATATAAATAAAATAAGTAAACACTTCTTCATATAATTATAAAATTTTATAAGAAAAAGAAAAAGCATTCTAGATAATACATTCGAAAAGAAAAATTAAAAAATGTAATCTGTTGTACAGATTTATTAGGTATAACAATTACTGTATATATATATATATATATATATAATGAAGATGAGGAAACATAATGAAGATTAATAAAGAGGAAGGTGAAGGAAAAAATTGATGTACGTAGCAGTATACTGTGCAGGACGAAAGTGGAACTAGCAAGCTAATGGGAAGACGTTAATCTTACTACAGACTGAAGCGACTACGTATTAAGTGCCTGTATTAGTTTAAACTTGTGCCATTTTTTATAATTCCTTTAAAGATTCTTAACAGCTGAGAGAAGAGAATTATATATATTATCGCTGCTTCATATTGTATAGTCTTGTATGAAACTTTTTAAATTTAGGAATAGCAGCCATGAAATCATTTGCTGACCCCGTGCTACCTTCCCGCATTTTCATATTAAGCTTTATGCTATATTTATTTATGAATAATAATAAATTAAGTCTATATAACCTTTTTAATTGCAGTAACATTTGATTATTTAGGTCGTTGGTATTAAGGCTGAAGGTTTTAAATATAGATTTTTGTAGTGATGTTACGTGTCTTAAATGATATTTTAATATATTAATCCATATACCAACACCGTAGTGGTTGATGTAAGGCAAATATAATCTAAATACAATAAATAACGTGTGAGAAAATATTTCTGCGGATAATAGTAGAGATAATTAAGCTTTGAAACTTTCTCGAAACATACTCTGGATGTTTAGCCCAATTTATCATGTGGTTGAATATAATTCCAAAGTATTTAATTTCATACGTCTATGTAATTATTATTTGGTAGTAACAATTTTAAATTATCCCATGTTTGCGGATGATGATAACTAATTCATTCGATTAATCTTAGAGTAGACGTTCCATGTAAAATAAGTTCGCTCTTGGCTACAAATAATATCACCTTATATTGGATTTTATATTAATTTATAATGTCTTCAAAATTGTAATTTAACCTTGCTCTAATATAATGGCCGATGGGTTGTCTTGCATATAAGAGCAAAAAAAAAAAACTGTAAATAATGTATTTTGTTTGCTCATAATTTAACACTAATTTATTAAAACGTATACAATAAGTAATTATCGAAACACCTTCCTGCGCTATATTTTGTAAAATATGGGGGAACCTAGCATCTACGAACAGTTTCGTCAGCATATACTAATATCCTATCTATAATAATTAAAAATGTATAAATAATATGTGTGTGTGCTGATGTGTGAGGGTGTATGTGCGTGTGCGTGTGTGATGGTATGTATGTGTCCGTGAGAATGCAAAAATATGTGTGTATACATTTTGTATACACATATATAAGTTAATTTTAGCACCCTTCACTGGTTGGGTTGCTTATTCATGTTATTTTAACTTATTCCATAGATTACCAAATAGTTGATAAGACTAGGTGTAAAATAGCAAGATATATATATATATATAAAAAAAAAAAAAAATTATGTAAATTAGAAATAGAAATGGTTTGAGAATACTTCCCTGGCGTAATCTATAATTTTGAACCTCTTCATTACTATAGCTATTGTTATTTTTTGTGGCATATTTCTTTTCTTGTAATAATAATAATAACACACATAATTATATTAAAGATATACATATATATATATATATATAATTAATAACTATTTACGTGTAATTAAATTTTGACAATATTACATTAAGGTAAGGTTGCTTTGTTGTAAGCATTTTTAAGGGCATGGAAAGTTATTTTAATTTAGTGCAAAACGTTCTCATTGTGTAAGTTTTTTCGACAATATCCCACCACCTCGCGAACTTATAGACTATTTTCAGGCGTCTCTAGCAGTAGTACGTATACGATATAATAGAAAAGTCTATCAGACGTTTAATACTGTCAATTGTAGCGAGCTCTGTGTAAGATTTTTGTCGGGGACTTTACCATAAACTGGACCCCTATTGATGTATATAAATACAGAGAGAGAGAGAGAGAGAGAGAGTATGACGCAATAGCTGAAACATGTCGTATCTATTTCAACTGAGTGGAAAAGCATCCAAGCTGAGTACTACAATATTTCCGCTATTGTCGTTAGATGAACATGAAGAATGGGGAGTGTCGAATTGATATCTTCCACAAGTTACAACTCTATACATAACATAACGTCTACATGCAACCGTCTATACTATTACAATGAAGCTGACGGTAATGGTACTTCCCCCGACTAACTAAAGTCAGTTGCCCTATCGGAAGGCTGTTACGAGGTGGAAGATATTCAACAATACCTGCTTGTATATGCATTTAGGTGAAAAAATAGTTAAATTTTGAATTTACTATTTATACTTTGTAACCGAATCTATATACGTACTAAAGTAAATTAAATACAAAATACAAAAGCCATAAATGTAGTTCTATCAAAACTCCATCATAATATAATAAAACAGTACTGATAAACAACAAGTATTAATGTATGTAAAACGATTTGGTCTTTTTATAACGTCACGTATTTAGCAGTATTGAAATAATTTAACTCGGGACTACCGGCTAACACTTTAATTAACTTATTTACCTGAGGGGCTAGAACACAACTGTAATAGTTCACCTAAATTAGCGCGCGAAGAGTTATTATAATTTTCTTATTTCGCTGCGCAGCGCCGTTTTATTTTCATCGCTATTTATTTAAACTTTTCGTTTTCCTTATTTCTTCGGAACTTAACGTGTTTCTTCATTATTTTCTGTATTACGTCGGTAGGAAGCCTAAAAGTGTGTATTTACGTCATTCCCGTCGACGATGGTATCATCAGGTTATTATTTCAAATAAAAGTTTTCGCCTTTATTTCTTCATGTCTGTTTTATTTGCCTCTAAGAAAAAATGATTAAAAATAGAATATAATTTAAATTACATATTGTACGTCAAATATGTTCAGTTCGGCGAACCTTAAACTTGTTGTGACAGAAACGTAGCCCAAGAGACAAGAAAAATCTACTTTCACGTGACATGTTACACTTTTATAATCTCAAAATGACAACAAGAACATCGACAGTTCCCCCCCCCCCCAGAACTATAGTTGCCAAAATTTACTGGCACAAACCATTACCGGAGTAGAAAAAACTTGATTCGAACTCTCCACTGACCGAGTCACTTCGATAATTTGTATTTAAACAACCGGTAGTTCTCTCCGTACATCGCTGGCTTGTTTTCAACTTTCATTCATTGTTCCTTCTCTTCTAAATCACACCATTCAAGATTGAATTTTCGATCAGGTTAAAAGAGAAAAATAGAGATATTTCACGAATCTGACAAAAATTATCGAACGCGTGCCGCAATCACCCACAGCCGTCAGTTAATGTATACAAATTAATCATCGATGGGCCGTGTATACACAGTGTGCTAATGGCCATCACTTGTTAATTTTTCTACGATTATTAACCTGAATGATACATAGTGGTTTTCATAATAAAAACACACGTGACCCAAAATATATATTAATATAATTCTGTTATATTAATATTAATTATATCTTATTCATTACAATGCAATACTTGCATTAATTTTGCTGAGATTGATACCCTTTACTGAAATACTAAAAGGTAACATAAAATGACTCAAATAGAGCATAGGTACAGTATACATATTTGGAGGATGGAAGAGATCGGCGAAATTAAAAATGAAATAAGGGAGATTAAAAAAGAACATTATGTAAAGACAAAACGAACTGAGCCGACGGGAGATCAGAGATAAAATAGGGGTTTTCCTAGGTACGAAACTCCAGTTCCTAGAAATGGAAAGGTAGGAGTGGATAAGAGTGACGTGTGAATGGGAGACGCTTAATAAGAAAACGATAGCCCAAATAAGATCTTCGAATAGAAAGGGATGGTGTATTAGATTCGGCAAGGACTGCTGGAACTGGAGAAGATTTAAGAGCACCAAAGCATAGACGAAGGCAAGAGTTTTTGATTACATCCAATTCCGAATGAACAGGGTATAACAATCAATACGGAGAGCAAGCTGGTCCGATACATGTTTTTAGTCCGGTATTTTTGCGTAAATTTAATAAATTTCCGTTTGATATATGTATACAACTGAACGCGAAAAAAAAAAGTGTACCTTTCTTAATATTAATTTGATTTTTCGATTCGAACGAAAAGTTGTTAATTCGATTAAATTACTTATCGCAGATTTCAATAAAATTCCGTTCACCTGCTTAACGGGTAAGCTGTAATGCCGCAGGTATGTTCTTTGCAATTCCGTTTTAGGCCGGCTCCCGCAATGTAAAATTCTTAATTTATAAAAATTCGATATCTTCATGCGGATACTGATTCTAAAGTATTTTTAATAATACGTGAACGATAAAAATATCGAATTTCTATCGAATCTTTAATGAATCGCTGGAATTCCAGAGAATCTTGTTAAATCGAGAAACCGTCTTCGAGAAACGGACAAAATAACGCCATCGCGGAATTTTTTACAAAATAGAAACGCGCGCACAAGGTTAAACAGAAGTAAAATGAACGAAAAAAACGAAGTAATGAAAATAAATGCGCCAACAAAAAAGAAGGTCGCAACAACCTATTTTCGAGAAACAAATAATTTTTCGTTCACTTAGCTGTAGCGCCGGATCTAAGGGGGGCTAAGCCCTGAGCTCCAACCTCCATGGGGCCTCGCGCTCTTGAACAAAACAAAATTTAATTTTCCACACGCAAAATCTAAATTTTTTTTCTCAAAATACTCAATACTGTAAAAATGCAAGATTATAAAGGCTATAGCCGGGTTTATATGGGAAATTTGCCCCCGCGGGTTTTTCGATTTGCACTTGGGGAGTCGTTTTGACATCAAATAAAAATAATTCAGCCAAATTTTCAGCTACTTACCCTTAAACGATTTTCGAGTATTTCAAAAAAACCTCGTTTTTTGATTTTATTTTTTTAACAGCCGATTTTTAAAAACAGAAATAAAATTAAAAGCAATTTTTTGACCGCACTTTTGAAAAGTGTCCACCGCCAAATTTTGTCAGAAAAAGTCCTTTTTCACTTCTTTACATTCAGGAATTTTTTTTATATTTTTCGAAGTGGTGGAACGTAATAAAAAAAATAAAAAATAATTTTTTTTTCAAAATATCGTGTTTAAACATACCAAAACTTTTTTGCTGGTAGAGAAATATATAGAAAATAATTTTTCAACTGAAAATATACATTTTACTCGTAAAAATATTTAAAAAATTAAGAAATTAATGTTTAATTTTTTTTTTTTTTTTATGCAAAAATTCATTGGAATAAAAAAGATATAATTTTTCTGCGCTATTAGCCATAATAATTTCACATTGTTAATAAATAAAAATGAAAATTTTTATTTGATAAGTTATATTATATTATTTATATTTTCAAAAAAAGTATCATTAATTATTCGCAATAAATGAAATTATTTCGCATTAGATACATATGAAAAACTATTTTAAATAACACCAGTTTATCTTCGTCACTGTCTTCATTCGCTGCAGCATTAACTTTTTCGTTTATAAACATCCGACTAAATATTTCGGCAGGTCTCATTATTATTTTAGCCAAATATCGAGCGTAAGCAAAAATTAATTCTATAAATGTTTAATACTCAATTATACTGCTTGTTTAAACACCGGTTTATAACACACATTTATATAATAGGAAAAAAATAAATATTAACAGAAAGCAAATTAAGAATTTTAAATAATTATTCGTTCAGCGATTTTTTTTTTTTTTTTGCAAATTCAAAAATAAAAAGTACTAAAATTCAATTTAACTAAACCGAACACGTACACATCTTTAGAATACGGTAAAGAACGGTACCATTCGCTGTTAGTAAATAATAGCCTCCCCGTTAATTATCGAAATACTTCTTAGGCCGTCTCTTTAATCATTCTAGAGATTCGCTGCTGATGTCTGTAACTTTTTTCGCTGTTTTCTGTTCCAATGAAGTCCCTAGTAGTGTATAATTTATCCAATTGGACCGTAAAATCACGTTTAATTTTAAAGTTTGTGTGCACACATTCAAACCAATTACATACACACCTTATTAAGGGAGTACTCTAGTCTCGAAATATGAAAAAATCGAAATTTTTTCTTCTTCATATTCTGATAGTTTATACATTTAAGAATGTCACTAAAAGGATTTTTCAAAATTAAAATTATTTACCGAGTTATAGCTGTTTTCGTGACGCGGCAACTAAATCGGCTCAGTCGGAAGGGATCAAACAATAGACGGTGTAGACATTCTTCGACTACCTGAGGATAAATCAAACTCTTAAACGACTTTTTTCAACACGGTTGACATGATATCTTAAGTTCTAATAAACCGATTTACTTGATTACTTGAAATTGGGTATGGATTTTCTTTATATATCCCTCTATAACCCCCACCAGAATAAATTCGAAATTTTATTTTTTTTACTATTTTTAAAAAATTCGGAGAAGTCAAGAAACAGGTAAAAAATCAACCGCTTTTTTTTTCAAACAGTCACTATTTTACGGGGAAATTTTTTTTTTTCTTCTCTAAGGAAGGTCTTATAACCCATATCCTTACTAATTAAGAATCTTTTTTTTTTTTTTTTTTGTTAGTTTTAAATGACTAGAAGGGTTGGAATCGTGTCAACCAGGACACACTCTTTTTTTTACCCCTCCACTTCATCAACTTGTAACTTTATGAATTTTGATTTTTTTTTTTTTTTTGATAATTTTTTTATGTACTCTTAAAACATGAATAAATAAATGGTAAAAAAGTGGATAGTAAAAATATTTATTGCTTTTTTTTCTTTTTATTCAGCTCGAAAAAACCTCCGAAACTCGTGCCTCTAGACTAGCCTTAAGTGAACTTCTTCTTTTCCTAGTCCATTTCGATGACCTACTCCACAGAAAATTGAGAAAAAATATTTTTCATCCATGTATGAATTCGTACGCTGGAATAATTATTCATCGATTTACATACAACATACGCTAAAGGAGACGAAACAGAAGAGGGACAGTTTAAACAGATTTTGGGATGGGGCCCCGGGGTACTGTATAGAGAAGCGACAAACGGAATATTTGCCCGGTTCCGAAATGTGACTAAGCGAAAATCCGCTTCTGGCGTACGACGTATCGAAAATAAAAACGAACATCGAGTATAACGTCTCATCAATCATCGAGAACTTGTTGCGCTGCTTTTACGAGGGTTCTCCGAAGCCGCGAAAATACATCGAAAAACAATATTACAAATCAAACTGCTGACATCTGAAAACTCTTTTTCCGACTCCGAATGGATTGCCTAAATTTTTTTTTTGAAAAATCACGATCAGACCAAATTTAATTTCTCATTACCTTTTTTTGCGAGCAAATCTTCACCTCGCCAATGGTTACAAAATACAACTATTTCTACAAACACAAACTTTTTTCCCTAACGTAAACGCTTCTTTCCAATCGTCTCGATATTTCAGTTTTTATAGGATATAATTTAAAATGTAAAAAATAAATTTTTCTTTTTTTTTTTTTTTTTGGAAATTTTTTAAATAGAACTTTTTGTATTTCACACATTATTCCGGTTTATAACAGAAATGCGTATTTTACCGAATTTTCTTTAAATTTAAAATTTCGTAATGAAATATAATTTTACCTCTTTTGTAAATAAGAAGTTATAAATTAAATCTATTTGAAACCGAACAAATTTTAAAAAATACCGACACAAAACACTTTACCTGCTAAGGAGCTCGAAGCATGTACATAGCTTTTTTTTTTTGATTACATACTGCCGAGAAAAATTGTTGCTAATACAGCGGCTTATTTGGTTCGAAAATTCTTTTATATTAAATTGCAATACCGAAACGGGCGCGTCTCTGCGGCTTCCGCACTGATTTAGTTTAAAAATACATCCGGAATTTAGGAAAAGTTCGAACATGTTAGAGAAGCGAGACAAGGCCGTGTCCACGAGAGGGGTTTTGGAGGCTAACCCCCCCCCCCACCATGAGAACTGAAATAATTATTATAAATATACAAAAATTGGAAACAAATCAAAAATTTAAAATAAATATTGATGATTTTTTAGGGTGTTCTTACCTTTAAAAGTGAAAAAGAAAAAAATATGCTGCATATTTTTAGGTACTTCATTAATATTTTATGCAAAATTTTTTATTACTACTATACTCAATTACATATGTAATTTTTATTAATGTTCGTATACGGGGTAATTCATTTATGAATATTATTAATATATAAATCAAAATGGTGGAAATTATTAATAGTATGCGGATATTAGTGAAAAATGTATTGTTATTTGTAAAATAAATATGTGAAAAAAAAATCCCCCCACCCCACACACTCTTCAAAATTCTGGGCACGGGCCTGGAGTAGGATAATGACAATACACAACCTTCAGACAATAATGCCTGTAATACGTTTCCCGCTGAATACTGTTCATACATATTGACAAAATGCCAATTTTCAGCGTATTAACAGTGATAAAATCTAGTATAGTTTAAAACAAATCTGAAAACATACAAAAAAATGACTGAATAGAAGATAAAAACTAGTTCTGCTAATTATTCCTGTCTCATACACATGATTATGTGAAATATTCAAATTTTGATTTCAACAAGCATCCCTCTTAAATATGGCCGAAATAACGAATTAAAAATAACCTTGTGGGTTTTTCGGGGAAAGCGAAAATTTCCAATAGTCCATTTCAACAATATGTATGTTATATTAAGTAACACTATTTTCATACAAGCAGCAATCCTAGCATGTGATGAAATTTGTAATAATTACTTTCATCGTGAACATCGACTCTTCAACCCTTCGATCAGGCAAAAAATGAACATTATCAAATTCCGCATCAGAGTAGTGTTTAACTACACTCGATACCATTAAAGTCTAAACCAATTTTAAAGTGTTTCTCGCGTATATTTTTAGTCACGTCCTAATTAATTTAAGAAAAAAAAACCGCAATAAAAAAACTCGGCATAACAAATTTATTTGTGAACTGCAAAATTCGAAAAGAACAAAAAAAAACAAAAAACTATATACAATTTTACTACTTAAAGAAAGGCGAACAATTATTTTTAAAAGCAAAGGAAAAAATTGAAAAAGAACTTTCCACAAAGTGAAATTTGCAAAATTTTCGATGAATACACCCGCACCCGTGTAGCGAAGAATAGAAACACGGTCGCCTTTGCAACGCTCATGGAAACTTCAAACAGAACAATGTATTGTCAGGCAAAGAAGAAAAAAAAGAAGAAAAAAGGTCTATAAAAAACTCCGTATTTCAATAACTGACTATTCAAAAAGTCGACAAGAAACAATGATGAACTTTCTCAGAACTACTTTATTATTTCCGAACACTTTTCGGTTTTCCGGACGGTATAAATCATTAACAATTCAAAAAGCAAATAAAGCTCTAAGAACAAACCAAATATTATGAAAAAGTATACGCTTAGGTATAGACAAAAAAATTTCGTTTTATAGTATTTTTTAAACTCGCGCACCTATCGAGTGTGTCAGTTGGAAAGTTCAATTGTTATAATTTCATCGATTATTTAATTAACCGATTTCTAGAACACAGAAATACTGCCTAAACTGTGGTAAATTTTAACATAAAGTAGTAAGTTTTTTAACCAAACGTGCTTTTTAAAATGCCATGTAAAAGTGTAATGAGTTGCTTTTTCAATTTCTCGATATACATACTTTTGTCCCATAATGTGTACGCTTATCGGAAACAACATTAAACCTAAACATATTTTTCTTACAACTTCAGTAGGAGATTGTACGTTGCTAGGTTTCTTGTTTCTTTTTCTTTATATGTAGTTATTAAGCATAACTTGGGTCCGCGTGTGGATCGATTTCAATTATTCTTCATTCATTCGAAGGGTATATACCAGAGTGTCAGTGATAGAATACCCCATGTAGGTACCGATGAATATTATCCATGAATACTCAGCAGTCATCAACAAGACGAAGAAATGTGGCCTCTTTAGAGAAGTTTTTAATAATACAATAAACGCGACTGATTTGAACTATTACGATATTTTCAAAAATTAAAATATTATTAATATTAAATGTCACGTATAAATGTACATTCGAGTAAAGAAAATTGAAGCCGCCACAACGCGATTTACAAGTTCATCACATTATTTCCCGTGTGTACCTCCTGGCCATCTGGACTGATTTCAATATCCTTTAATTACGGTACTCGCGATTATCTCGATTCCGTATTGTACGGATCGATTTTTCAAAAAACAAAAAAAAAAAGGAATAAGGAAAAGCCAAAGCGCTTTTGTTAAATTCACAGCTGTACGTACCTGAATATTTGTTTACATTCGCTGCAAATGAAGGTGCTGTGAAATTTTTAAAACTTGGTTTCACAAAGAGTTTGTGCCCGCAGTTGCGAAACATTTGTCCGACGAACAGTTACCGAGAAAAGCAATCCTTATTCTCGGCAATGTTCCAATCCGGCAACTGAGGGTGAAGTGTTTCTTCCAGCAAACATTACATCGGTTTGTCCTCAACTTATGGATCAAGGAATCCGAAAGGCCTTAAAAAAAGTATATCTACACCGCCTTCTCACCAGACTAATATCAAACGTTGAAAATGATGAGGACTGTCAGGTTGCTTTAAAATCAGTTAATATGCTTGCTGTTATCACTTGAGGTTATCTGAGGGATTGAAAGAGATTAGTTCTGTAGCATTAGTACTCTGGTCGCGGAAAATATTCGATCATAAAGTCAGTAATAAATGGGATGAAATTGACAAATAATGTGATTTGGACAGTTCAAAAGACAACGAAGAGCTTATTTCTCTAATAAAAAATATTCCAGGATGTGAAACGGGTAATAATATCGGATGACGTTACAGAATAGATGGGCAGCGACGAGATCGAAGAAACGGCAGATGAGGATATTATGGCACCCGGATTAACTATGTCAGGGCCCCTAGACAATGAACGTGTCAGGCCCCCTTACCCTTTTACATTCTTGAGCTCTTGGAACTAAAAAATCTGGTAACTATTTGATAAAACACTATTTTGAAAATTTTGAATTTCGATATCTCTTGAACAAATCAACCGATCGAAATGTGGTTTGCAGCATTCGACGCAGTTTTCCAGCACAAAAAAAAATGGCTAGCTATAATAAAAACAACCCAACAAGAAATTTGAGAAAGTTATTTTAAAAAAAATCTTTTTTGAAAAATTTTTCTCAACGACATCTCTTAAACGAATCAACCGATTGAAATGTGGTTTACGGCATTCGACGCAATTTTTTGAGGAATAAAGCTGATCAGTTTTTCGAATTGATCGGTACAAGAGTTTAAAAAATATTTCAAAAAAATTGTTTTTTGACAATTTTTTTTTTTGAGATTTCTCAAAATCTACCTAATCAGTTCAAATTTTCAGGAAATCTAAGTTTAGTGGAACCCTTTCGAATAGCGCAAACCGATTTTCCATCGATCAAGCCGTTCAAAAGTTATAAAAAGTTTACACATACACACATACATTAAGACACCATCATGAAAATAATCTGAATAGCTTCCTAGGACCTCAAAACATAGAGATTTAATGAAAACTCGATTTTCGAAAATTTGGGGGTAGTAAAAACAATAACTTTTGGAATTCTTGAAAATTTTCAATTTTCTTAACAGGAAGTTAAAAATTGAAACAAATGAAAGGAAAATATGCATATTTTTTTATTAAAATATGAACTCTTCTAACGTTTTTAGATAGAAAATCACTTAAAACATCCTGTTAACCTTTTCCAATATATCATTTTCAATCGCCATCATCGCCAATGAATTTAGACGGTTCTGAGACATTGACCAACCGAGACAGTTTTTAATTAGTTTTAATTTCGAAAAATTACGTTCACCCGTAGCATTTGTAATTATCAGACTTCTATATAATATCTGCAATACTGTCATTACATTCGGGAAAGTTTACTACATCCCCGGCGCAACATCGATTGTTAGAAAAAATTCGTGCTAATTTGGCATCGAGGATAAATTAATTGCCAATAGGAAAAGGTACTGTTAAAGTGTTCGTCGCGTATAGCTTTCGAAATGAAGCTTCTAGCATTACTACCGAAACCAAATTGTCATTCATTTGAACGATTTTTTCAAATAATTCATTAATGATTACTCGCAAAGTGCGAAAACTAAATCAAAGGGCGATGAATACGACAGAAGTAGCCTTAATGGCAAACAAAAATTCAATTGAATTTTGGATGAAAATGGAGGTGGTACGATCGGGAAAATTTTACCCGGTGCGAAAGATGCACATTTTTACTGCAACCAAACTATCTAAATATGCACCGATTAGCTCACGGTTGAACAGTAACGTGATAATAGGTAATCCTTTGGTTCTTCGGCAACATTTGAACACGTATATGGTATTGCAAAAATATGTTTAATCATTTTAATTTTACATACGTGGAATTTTTAAAAGTTTTTCGAGAAATGATATCGCTTTTCTTTTTGGTATTTTTTGAAATTTCGAAATCGTTTTTCAATTTCTTTAAGATGATCAAGTTGCAAGCATAATAATAATAATAATGCTAAAACATAATCTTGGAATTTTCGTAGTTTGTTGTAAAAATTCTGTTTTTTTATTCTTGTTTTCGTAGAAAACGTTTCAAACGGATACGAAGTTATCAGATGGCAACTAAAGAGGATAGTTTGTAATACTCCCTAATACGCAGAAACAAAACACCCAAACAGAAAAGACAGGCCCGTGCCCAGAATTTTGGAGGGGGGGGGGAATTTTCTTCGCATATTTATTTTATAAATAAAAATACATTTTTCACTAATATTCATGCTATTAATAATTTCCATTATTTTGATTTATATGTATTAATAATTTAAATATGAACGAATTACTGTATAAACATTAATAAAAATTACATATATTATTGATTATACTCGTAACAAAAAATTTTGCATAAAATAGTAATGAAGTACCTAAGCTATTTCAGTTCTCATAGGGGATTTAACCCCTAAAACCCACCCCGTGGACACGGCCTTGAGAAAAGAAATAGATACAAAAAAAAAAAAAAAAAAAACAGTCGGCTGAAACGTTCAATTTTACTGTTTGAAGTAAAAATCAATCTTTCCATCATTTTTCCCTTTAACTTATGAAGCCAATTAATACATTGCAAAATCCGCCGTCACGCAACGTCAAGAAAAAACAAATTATATAATAATTAGTTAGACGAAACCATAATTTTGACAGAAAAACTGAGTATTAGATTAATAACGGGGGGGGGGGGAGAAACAGCAGCAGCAACTTGAACAAAGGTGACTCTGACTTACAAACTGAATAACATTTGGAAACGCCAAATTATTATTATTAAGCCGGAGTAAATTAAAAAGAAGAATGGACTTAATTTCCGATATTTCCAACTACATATGTAACATCTGACCGACTGGCTTTTAAAAACACAAGTAATTCGGTATGACAGTAATTGTATTTTTCGCGCTAAGCGTGTACTACAAGAATCCGGTTAACATAAAACGAATTCGAGGCCAGAAAAGGTTATTTATTGATTAGTACACTGTTTGATAACGAGGTAGGGCACTTAACAAAAGCAAGCCATGTTTCGTTGTATACCAAAGCTACTCAATATATGTATAACAACCAGCTTTGTTGAAGAATTTCCTTTTATACAATACGCGCGCAGCAAATCTTCACACGCTTCAAATATCCTATTATTGCAATGTACATTGGTATGCAAAATAACATAAGGACCTAAAGCGTAAAATTTGCAGAAAACAAATCCATACAGAGTTTCAGATACAATTTATCGTCAACTTCACTACTGAAACGACCAATTACGATCGCATTATTATTTCGTATTTTCTTCTACACTTCGATAATAATAATTTTATAAACGCGCCAAAAAATATTTTTCTGCCCTATGCGAACCATGAAATTGAAAAAGCACGTAAACCGATAGTTATTTTAAAAAAAATTATAATAAGTAATAATTTTTAACTAGAGCGTACACACATACACACAAAGGTGTTTTTATAGTTGGTTAATAAAACTAATGAAAAATGATAAATACCAAACGTTCGAAATACGGAAACATGTGACCAGGAATGTGATTTTTCAAGGGAATATCCGATAATTTTCAGCACTAGAAACGAGAGAAAATAAGCCCCCCATATCAGGGAAGACAAAAATGTACACTCTATTGTCTGAATATCTAAAAGGATGAAGATGGACGATATTTCAGTTCCCCGTCAGATTCATATAATCCATATTTAGCTTTACTAATAGTTGCTTTTTTTTGCTAATAATAATGGTATTTTTCCTTGCGCCGTTTTAATGTCTACAGTTGTTGTCGTGCCAAAAAAAAAAAATAGAAAAAAGACATTGCCAAATATGGATTATATGAATCTGACGGAGAACTGAAATATCGTCCATCTTCACATCCCTTTCGATATTCAAACAATAGGGTCTACATTTTTGTCTTCACTAACACGAATCCCAACGCAAGAGAAATTTTTGCTATATATTTTCAATAACGGGACTAGAGAACTTGATTGCACTTAAACGAGACACAGCGCTACCTGCCACAGTTAAGCTGAAGTGGGATCCGAAGAAAAGTCGTTTTCATTTATATGCAGTTTTACGCTGTTTTTATTGACTTTTATTATTTTTCACAATTTTTATAATCTTTATTTTATTTCACGAAATATTTCTTCTCAATTATTAAAACATTTTTCTACAGTTACCTCTATACTTTTGAATTCCGAATTGATTCCATTCGTTAGAATCAGTTCCGTAAAAGAAAACGAAAAAGTTACAGCCGACGTCTCGTGGTTCTGTTCATTTTAAAATACACATCGACCATTATCATCTCCAAGGCTAAAAAATGTACTTTTTCAAGAAATTTTCAGGAAACAAAAAAATAAAATTGAAATTATACGAGTAAGTTAGTAGAGGTATCAATGATTCTCAAAACGCGAGTTTCTTTAGAGGTAATTTTTAACAGTTTTCATTCAACCTCTGCACAAAACTATCGTCGATAAATAACATTCCTGATCGGGTTGTTTTTAACTCGTCTGGTATTCAATTTCCCCGTTGATGCGAATCATGCAACCTAGCATAACTTTTCTTCACTTACCCAAAGCACTTATTAACAATAAAAAATAAAATCAACAAAACAAACATCACCAGAATAACCATAATATTCGTGTATAATTTTCTTGCTCATAAAAAAGCTAGCACTTAGAAAATTACCAAAAAGAACTGCTACTCCTTGTACATTTTTGTTCTTTACGTGTTTTCTTTTCTTTTTTTTCTAGGAAATTGTTAAACACCTTAAAATTACTGATCCTAAACACGATTTTTTTTTTTTTTTTTTTTTTTTTTTTGGGCTCGTCAACCAAGGGGACCTTTACCCAGAAACAAAAGGTAAGGAAAGAAGTCGATTATATTTTGATCCGATCAGAAATTTTAACTAAAAAGGAACAGATAGCAGGAATAATTAGTGGGAAAGGAAAGGACAGGATATAGGAAGCACAATAAGGGGTAGGAAGTCCAAGCTTAAGCAAATAAGAATATAAGGCAGAACGCTCCACGGAGAGGGATGAACACTGGAAGAACACATGATCGGCGTCGCAAATAATTGCATCATCCGGATGGAGAGGACAGTGTGGAGAAGAAATCAAGGAGAAACGAAATCTGGAGGAAGGCAGCAAAGAATGGCCAAAGCGCATGCGAACAATGGAAACAACATCAGAATGTCGAAGAAGAGAGGGATGCAAAAGAAACCATGAATATGAAGGAAGACTGATCCTAAACACGATTTAAATTATAATTTTTGCCGAGTTCGCTTCGCCATAAAGTTTCCACGCAGCGTCTCGTTTCTTCGCTTCTTTCCTATTTTTCGCAGTGACCTAAACGAAAAAATTCACTCCTCCTCTCATTCTTCAACTCGCTCAAACTGGATTTAAGACCTTTCAAATCATCTGAAACTCACTTCATCTCTTTTTCTTGTTTCTATTTCATCTTCTAAATCTTTTGTTATTAAATCCTTTCTTAAAAAAAAAAAAAAACTTTATCCTGGTTATTATCCCTCGCTTTATATTTGAATAAAAAAATTAATCGAAAAAGAAAAAAAAAAACGTTAAACGACGACCCGTGCAGTGACCTGCAGGAATCCATTTTGCTTTATTTTCTATCATTTTTTGCTGTACATATATCCTCGCCGTTCTTCTTCCCCCATGAAAATTAATCATATAAATCCTCCGCAAAAATTGGCAACGTTCATTCTTCCGGTAATATCCATCCGACCTTCCCTATAAATATAACAATTTACTTTATAAAGCGAGGTCGCAGAATAGTACTGGCCCGATGATAAGTATCAGTGAGAGGAAAAAGAACTGTGAAAAGAACAATGGAAAAGAAAAAAAATCTTTATACGATCGAATTTCAACGAGTAAATAATATAACAGTCACAACTATTACATAGGTTCACTATATGCATAGGTTACACAAAATACGAATAAACGTAATTTGTATTTGGCATAATTAAAGCTGGACATAAGCCGAATTTACTTATAACAAAAATTATACATAAGAAATGATAATAATCGAAGAGAATTAAAAAAAACAAAAAAATAGATTTGAGCTAAAACAGAAGGGTCGTTATGTGGCAGCGACCATTATCCCATTATCACAAGCTTACACCTCTACCGAACCAGAATCAAAAACTAAAGAAATATCCAACATGGAGAATAAAATACGCAAATTAGTCCAAATACGCAGATGCAGTAACTATACAATTCGACAACTCCAACAAAGACGTCAACCTACTGAACGAAATAATCATGCAATACTCCTCGCTACGACAAATTCCATTCCCAAAAAATTCACCCTTGACAACACGCAAACAAACCATCTGGTGCAATAACGATTGTAAGATGACAATCAAAAACAAAAACAGATTACTATCCAAAGCTAAACGACACCCGAGTGAAGAAAATTTCAAAACAGCACGAGCAAAATGTCGTCGAACTATTCGTGAAGCTAAAACAAATTGTTGAAGACAATTCATCTCAACTATAAATCTCTCGACTCATATCTCCATAATCTAGAATAAAATTAAAATGATTTCTCAGAAAAATGTTTTCACCAGTATATCAGCCATAGAATCAGGACAAGAAATTTTAGTTGAAAAAACGAAAATAGCTGCCGCCATGGCAAAATATTTCGGTCAAATGTCCTCCATTAATATGTACAATCGGCAGTTCATCGCCATCAAACAGCTAACGGAACAAAACCTTATCGAACAATCTTCCGACAACTCTGAAAACTATAATGCTTCGTTCAATATAATAGATCATTAAAATGCGGTCAAATCAATGAAATCCACAGCTCCAGGTCCATGATGAAAAAACTACCAAACGCTAAAGCAGACAGTATATTAAAATGTCTAAATACAATCTGGACTGAAAATCACATCTCGGAGGCTTGGAAAAAGGCGCACGTACTCTGCTCAAACCTGGCAAAAATCCATCCGTAGTCGATAGTTATAGACCGATTTCATTGACTAATATACTGCGTAAAGTACTTGAAAAGATGGTAAATAAAAGGCTTAAATCGTTCTTAGAAGAGAATAACCTATTAGACCCGATGCAATTCGGCTTTCGTTCGAAAAGAAGCACTACTGATCACTTAGTAAAATTACAACAAGAAATATGCGATGGACTTTTAAATGATCAACACAAACAATACTAATCAGTTTTGATCAAGAAAAAGCCTTCGACCGTATTTGGCGCCATATAATTCTATGACAACTTGCAGAATGGGGAATAAAAGGAAATTTATACAAATTTGTCGAACAATTCATCACAGATAGATATTTTCAAGTACGGATCCGAGGCATTTTATCGCCAGTCGACTACTCAAGAAAATGAAACCCCGCAGGGATCAAATATAAGCCCCACCATATTCATTGTTGGTATATCAGATTTGCAACATTTAATCAAAACTTCAGTAAAAAATATGGTATACTCGCAGATGATCTTCATATCTACATCACGACTAAAAACATACGCAATGCCGAACAGCTACTACAAAAAAACATAGATAAAATTTTAAAATGGGCCACAGGACTTTCCCTTTCCAAAGAAAAAATCGAATGCATAATTTTCTCCAACCAAAAACAGCCTCCTTCCGCCATCGATCTAAAGCTTGGCAATATTCCTATTAAAACATCCAATACAATAAAAATTTTAGGAATGAAATTCGACCAGAAAATGATCTGAAAAAATCACATCGAAGAGCCTTAGAACTAAATGCCATAATTCCTTAAATATCACAAAAATGGTAGCTCATATAAACTGAGGAGCAGATCGCAAACACTTAGAAATATTACATAGTTCTCTGGTGCGTTCGAAAATAGATTATGGAGCAATAGTGTACAATAGCGCTAAGAAACCACAACTTCAAAAATTAAATATTCAAAACAAGGCGATACGATTAATTACTGAAACCCCAGATATATATTCGAGCACCAAGTCCGCACGTAGAAACAAACATACTTCCGCTAGTCTATGGAAGAGTGCTACTCTGCTTGAAATATTTTATAAATCATTCCTATTGTAAACTAGTACCTACCTACAAAAACACCTACAACCCAAAGTACGTCGGACTATATGCAATTAAAACTAAGAAACCGAAACCAGTTGGCATGGATTATACTTCGAAGAATTAAACTGCAATCCTCGAATCAGACTAAACCACCTAACAAACGCATCCTTGGGAATTCAAAAAAAATTCTATTAAAATCTGAATTCAAAAAAATCGTAACCTTGGTGGAAAATCTATGGCAGGCAGAATAGGACACTGCAAATAACAATAAACTACATCAAATAAAACCCAATATCGGAAAGTAGTCATCCTTGCACAGGACGTCAAGAAAGAAGCAAACTATCCTAGCCAGGCTAAGAATAGGTCACAGCATCATTACGCACTCGTACTTGCTAACTCGTACGCCAGCTCCATATTGCAATCAATGTGGAGTACAAATCACAATTTAAAATATTCTACTGAAATGCAGAAATTACTCAGATCAAAGACACAATCACTTCGGCTCGGAACCAGCGTTGACAGATATACTTGGAGAAAATGCTAACCCTATTTTCCACTTCTTGCAAGACTGTGGTATAATTAATCGAGTGTAGTTACTAGTGTAGTTATAGTTTTAGCTTACTTACTACTCAATGTAAATCTTTGCTTGTATAGCTTACTTAAATTGATGTAAATCTTTTTTCGCGTCGCAAATAACCTTTCGGTTGTGCGATATAAAATAAATATATTTAAAAAAAAAACAGGGAATAAACGAAAATCTTTAAAGAAATGTGCCATATAATTACGGCCAAGATCCAATTAAAAAAAATAAGAATTCGAATTTCTTTTTTTAATCTTTACTGATTTTATTTTTTATTTCTTTTAATGTAATATTGTACGCCTGCAATAGGAATAGCCTACCCGCTATATCGATCCACTGCTGCGTGTAAATGATCCCTTTTTATAGGCTTTTATTTTAAGTCGGTCAAGCCCAAAAAAAAAAAAAAAAAAAAAAAAAAAACTCGGTTTGTCATTCTGTCTGTCTGGGGGAATCTTGCGAACAATTTTTCACCTACTGATGAATTTAAAAAGTGTCCTTTTGCAGAAATGCTTGTTATAGATGACAATACAATATTCTTTAAAATTAAACCCTAGGGGCGCCGAAGGCTCGAAATTTTGGAAACAAATATATTTTTTTTCAGGCATGTGATACATCGTTGGACAGATCGATATTTGCCGAGAACAAAACCGTATTTTATTTTTTTAATGAAGCTTTCGAAGTTTACGAAAAGTCCAAAGAAGCGCAAAATGTAATATGTACCTCTTTGCGACGCGAATCTTAGTGCTAAAAATTTTGAACAAGGTTGAAAATATGCACAAGCACGTATATTGCTTTGGTTTGGAACATCTAAGCTTCCAACTTCAAAAATTAGAGCCTCTCAAGGCTTCGAAAGTTCGAACTTTTGGAAAAAAATATTTTTTTTTCCGGGCATATGATATAATGTTGAGAAGAGCACTATTTGTTGGGAGAAAACTCGTGTTTCATTTTCTTAACGAAACATTGGAAGTTTACCAAAAGTTTAAAAAAGCACAAAAAATCACTGGTAGCCCCCGCTTGTGGCTCAGCTTTATAGCTAAAAACTTTGAACAAGGTTAAAAAAATGCGCGTCCTTGTTTATTTCTTTATTTTGGAACATTTCGGTTTCTAACTTTAAAATCAGACCCTTGGGGTGCCGAAAGCTCGAAAGTTTCAATTTTTTTTTTTCGATCGTGTGATGTATCAATGGAAAAATCGCTATTAGTCAAACATTGTGTTTCATGTGCTAAGGATTCCGTTTGTATTGCTTGAAAAACAAAAGACAATATAATTGAAAGAATGCGATCCATAATTTAATAATAAAATGTAACACAAATTTCTGTAAATGTCCTATAATGAAGATATTGAATAAAATAAAGCAAAATAAAACACAATTCTAAATTTATTGTTTCTTTTTTTATTAAAATACATAGTAAAAAGTCCAGACTAAAAAACAAAAAATAAAAAAAATAATTTTTTTTTTAAAAATAGCCCTTTATTTATGCACTAAAAAGTACAAAATAACTTTGTTAGTGTGCGACTAGTGCATCTTAACATTAAAATCTGAAACTACAAAATATTCTGAACAATAAAAGCGGGGTCCCAGATTAATAATTAAATATTAATATTATAATACATCCTAAGCCAAAACTACAATCACTATTTGATGTTGTTCTATTGTTATGCATCACAATACCATACACACGGAATATTTTTGTAACTGCGGCTCCCGCTTTTATTTTTCAGAATATTTTGTAATTTCGGATTTTAATGTGAAGATGCGTATCTGGTAATTGCACACTAATTAAGTTATTTTGTATTTTTTAGTGCATAAGTAAAAGCCTATTTTTTTTAAAAAAAAATTAATTTTTTTTTTATTCCATTCGTATCGATCTTAAGCCCTATTCATTCCTTCACCTCCAAACCTGTTTCGATACGTCGTTCAGCCATCTAGAGTACGACCGTCCTCGATGTCTTCTGGGAATGCAATTTATTATTCTTTTATTCCGTCTGTGTTATTCATCCTCTTTCGTGACTCGCTCGGTTCCACTTCGGCTGTGCTACGTGCTCTTCTACATTTGTCACTTATCTTATGCAAATGTCGCGTTTCCTACTCGATAATTTCACGGGATTCCACGGCGAGTTTCCGAATAACATGTCTTCAGAGAGACACCACGTTTCCTCGCTTCGTTTCACCGCTAATTTAACCAAGAAGTACGGATCAGGACATGGATAACGGCAGTAGAAGCCAAAAACAGATAAGACTATGAATAGCCGAAAAATAAACACGGGCCAGGAAAATTACCGATCCGATTTTATAGTGGCGAGTTATAGATTTATGACAGTTGAAAATTTTTTCTAATGCTACACCGGTTTTCATTTTTTTCTCTACAAATCGAATGTGGAGAATCGTAAAGGAAAGACGCGCAAAAGTTAACAATAATGAACTTTTGAGAAAACGCGGAAAATTTTTAACATTTCATTCACTTTGAAACACCAATAAGCAAATGGAAAATGAACGTTTATTCATCTGACATTTGTAAAAATTGCAACAACGTCTCGCATTATTTATATGAAATAATAAACGTTTAAAAAATGTATATTTAAGGTGACTGAACCGAATATTTCAGAAATCCTTCATTCCCAAATTCGTCTTTTAAAATCATTTTTCGCAATATTAATGAAAATTTACGGAAAATCGTTGATTTCCGTGATGTAATTTAACAAGCTTGAACTAAAAATCGACACACAACTTCCAAATTTTAAAATTTGTTTTTTTCGCTAAAAAATTCTGATTGAATAAAGAGAAACGCAGTTTATCAAGTAATCAGTTCTAACGTTCATCTCGTAGTATAAAAACTGTTAGAAAGAAATGATAAAATTAAAAGTGAACCGCTTGCGTACTGTTTTAAAGACTATATGTAGTTGGCAAATCTTCAGCGACATCAGACAGACTATAAAAGCGGCGCGGATTTTCTAGAACATAAACCGGAATAATGTCTAATTTCTGAGAAAGATATGCTGAAGTCTTCGCAGGGTGCTGTGTTTTCTGATAAAATTAACTTCACCGAAATTCAGCGCAATATTTCGTTCCAGTTAAGGAAACTGTTTTACGCGGCAAGCTCTGAAATGTCAAATCGACACGAGAATGAACTGCGATGATCTTTTCGCTAATTTGAAGGGCGAAGTCGCCTTAATTGGGCCGTCAGTGAAAGATGTTAACGTTAGTTGGAAAATTCACGCCTACTTGGAAATTAATAACGCTTTTAAACTAGAGCGCCTATATCATCAGCAGCAAAAATCACCCGGAGGAACAGCTGTTGATAAAACCACTTTTTTTCTAATCATATTTTCTTCCAACACTTTCACTCTCTGTTGAATTTTTCGGCGATTTCCATTCCAGTTTTGTTAAATTTTCTAACTGCCCCCGTCGACCTTCTATATCCTATCTCTCGCTTCCGTATTTGTTGTCCTCCTGTTTTTGATTCTTTCATTTTGTTTATTTCTGATCGAATTGTATATTAATTTTAAACAAAGAAAGAAAGGAAAAAACGAGGGATAACTCAGCGAAATGAAAAATCAATTTTTGCTTTAAAAAAAACACGCGTATCCATTTTTTATGTTATTTTACATACTATTTACTGCGAATGTATAAAATTCGATTCTTGGCACTTCGCCATGGTAAGGCCCTTTAGAATCCAAATAATAGTTCTCTATAATTGCCGTGGAAGAGCCGGTTTTGACTATGAAATTTTTAAACATCGTGCATAATCGACACGAAAAAAAAAAAAAAAAGGAAGCATATAATTAATATAAAAAAGTTATAACGTTAAATGATTTTTCATACTATCCCAGGCGTACAAATAACATTGTCATTAAAAACAAGAAAATGCTGCAGGGGAATCCATAATGCTTTTATAACACGGTTATAGCGCACTCATTTCATTTCACCAAAAATGACATAGTCAAAACTGATACTTCCATAAAAATTATAAAATATTAAAGGCTGGCTATGTAGAGGTTTTCCTATAGTAAAATCTGAAGTTATATTAATTACAACATAATTCTTAGGCTACCCCCCATTAGAAAAAATGTCCCAATTTTATGTAACGAAAAATGTCCCAATAAAAACGTCTCAGTTTTATGTAACGTTTGCTGTATTTTATAGGATCTTTGTGATTATGTTATTATATTCATATGGACCGATTTAGAATTACATTGTAAATTTTGATCATTTTATACCTAGTATAGAAGAGAAAGAGACAGAAATGTAAGCAAGAAGGATCAAGGAGTACAGCCTCTTCCGAGGTCAAAATAGCCGAGTTTATATATAAAATAAAGCGCCAAGAAAATAAATAGACGAAAAATCGGGGGAAAAAAAAAGACGAAAAGTCAAAAAAAAAGTCCTGAGACCGTTCTATAGCACTTAGAAAGCTAATTTTTTTTTTTAATCGACAGCTCCAGGAAAGTGACTTTTAGGAAAATTATAAAATGTTCAAAATTTTCATAACTTGGGGCTCAAAGAAAAAAGTGAATAGATCAGCGCTAATTTCATAAGATCATTACCAATCACCTGAAAACGCGGTACTGCCGTATTTACCTATGGAGTACCGCGCTTCCACCCACACAACAACCGGTACTGGCTTTTCGTTCATTGTGTATTACTCATAGTGGACGAAGACGAAACATCTTTTGTTAACCATCCTTCTTTTGTTTCCCCTGTGGTGTATTATTGATGTATTTCGACGATTTTAAATTTGAAAAACGACGTTGTAATTTTGAAGTTGGTGTATTTTTGGTGTATTTCGACGATTTTAAATCAGAACAAGGTGCATCTACCAAGTTCTGTGAGCAACAAACTTACAAAAAATATTAAATAATTTAGTACTGTTGCATGATTAAAACGATAAGGTAAAGTTGAGAGCAGAGTACGAATTTAGCAAAGAAAAAAAATCATTGTTTTAAGAGCAAACTTGGTCACGACGAAACTCCCACAAAACGGGTGTTTGGGGTCGAAGCCGCGGGGGGATGAGCCGCGAAGCGGCCAGGGGGCGAAGCCCCCTAGTATTTATATAACATTGTCACTAATAATAAGAAAATTCTGCAGTGAAATCCATAGTACTTTTATAATACGCTTATATTATTTCATTTTACCACATTTTTTACATTCGTTTAATTAAAAAACATAAAACTTATAGTTTGTAGACGTTCTAAATAATTGATATGCCTAAGAAATTTATTTTTCCGTTTAATTACATATTAAATTCTACCGATTCGAGATTTTAAATTTAAATGTGCTTTTACTCGTATAATGTGCAGTTTTATAGCTTATTTGTAGAAGTAGCTCCACAATGAAAACATACGTAAAGTTCTTTTGGATAGTTAATGTCTAAAACAATAAAAATAAATTACTTTGACATTAATATTTTACTTAAATAATTAAAATAATATTTATAAATGTGCAATAACTGTACAACCGTTTAATTATCATGCTTTAATCTGGATGACTTTTTAAATTAGTCAATCTTGAGAATGTAACACATGATACAAATATTACACTTAACGTTGTTTAAAAAAAAAAAACAAGAAAAATGCATTTTCAGAAAAAGATTCGCGATTTGTAATTGTTCATAAAATTTTGTTTCACCAAACGAAACTGTCATACATGAAGGGATTGATTCAATTACGTCCGCGTATAATGTGGTTAATTTATTGTCAATAAATACTCTTTTTTTTTCACTGATTGTGAGTGGTGCAAAGATGCGCCGTTTTGGACTTCGGTATTACTGTGCTTAAGGACATAACAGCGATCAACATTTAACCTTCATTCGAAAAAAAAAAAAAATGTTCATAGTTTAGATATAAAGATATTGTTTGTTGACAGCGCACTATAATATGCATGGCGATCTGTTCATAGTGTAAATTATCTACTCAACGCTATTTAATTTCAGTTGAAAATGATGATATGTTTTAGCAAAGGGCGCATATGAAATTTCTAATCAAATCCATAAAAAAAGAATGAAAACAGACAAAATAATCATACTGGGCCGTTTGAAACAAACAGAATATTATTAGGCACTTTTTTCATATACATGTATAATGAAATACTAAAAATGTTACTACACTATAATGGCAAACGCTAGGTTATCTCTTATACGACGATATAGGAAACCAGATATAGTGGACCGGTCGGTTGAGCAGTAATGTTTCATTGTGTAAGACTGCCAGCGTGTTAAACTTGCAAAAATTTCACATGTACTCGGTTAATGTAGATAGTTGACGCGTGCAAAAATAAAATTTGATTTCGAACATGTCATATTGAAATATTAAAATTCGAGAAAAATGAAACGACACGTTTAATCGACCTTACAGTTCACAAGAAACAGACAAATTCGCCTAATTTCCTCTTCCGAGGTTATAAACTTTTCTGTGTTACCAGAGCATCTAACTCGATGTATGCAGATATACCAAAACGTAAACTCGCCTCTGTGAACAGTTTTCTTCTCGGAATTACCACCTTTTCGCTGGACAAGTGCCAGCGATATCGCTTGCTGCTTCTATAAATTTTGAATCCTAAGAGTTTGTTTACGTAACATGTATTCGTTCACTCTCAAATAACTAATAAAATCAATCGATTGTAAACCATAAATATTTAACTGCTTTCCATCCAACTCGTTGACGGCCTCGTTTAACGATAAATATTTGTCTTATGATAATTTAAATTTCCTCTTTTATATATTATATATATATATATATATATATATATATATATATAAATATTTGTTTCTGTTTTCTATGCGTCTTTATATGTATTTTATACTTCGCAATTTCGTAACAACGTTGTTCCTGAACAAGTGCTTGATAGTATTAATGAAATTTAGATTTTTAATTATTCCTGCGGTTATCGATTGACAGTATTTTCTTAAAGTAAATAAATTTACTAGCTCTATTGCTTCAATGCAGACTATAATAGTAACGACGTTCGCTTTCACCTGAAACATGAAAACGTTTGAAAATAACCGAAGAAAATTACCTAAACACCTGTAATTACAAAAAAAAAAAAAAAAAAAATAGTTTTTCATTACATTTACAAATGCTTATACTAACTTTCAACGAGGAACAAAAATTTCCATTTCAAAGTAAATTATAATTCAACTTTTATAAACATATTAAAAAAAATAATAATTTGTTTTAAAAAAAAAAAACTGCTTTCGAGATTTTCCGTAAAAATTTAATACAAATGCATTAAAGACTAAAAAATAAGTATAAGAAGATAATCTGAATACATATTAACGGAGAAATATCGGCTCCTGTTTTATCCCGAGTGGAACAATTTAATTTCCACTTTATCTCATCTTATTAGCCTTCAAAGGCAAATTCTTCATGCCCGAAGTAATGGTCAATGTCTGTACACAATAATTTGTTGACATTGAGAAATCGTTCAACCGTGTATGGCGGTACAGTTTGCTACTTAAACTGAAAAATGCCAGAATAAATGGCAAAATGGGCAATTTCATCCTACATTTCTTATCTAATAGAGCAATGCAAGTGAAAGTAGGCTCTGTAATGTCCTTTCCTCTTCCTATGGAGAATGGAATCCCACAGGGATCCGCTCTGAGTGCGACTTAATTCATCCGATTTATTAATGACATTTCCTGCTGTATTAGGCCGCTAGTAACAGTCCGACTGTTTATTGATGATCTGAATATATATCAACCTCATCCAATCTCCTATCCAATGCCCAGTCTATCCTCCAGACGGCAATTGATCAGCTATATACCTGGGCTGTACACAATGGACTAAATTTCTCCTCTTCCAAAACTTTATGTGTTAACTTCCACAGAAGTCGTCTGCATAGAGATAACCAAGAAATTCGCCTTCATCTCAATAATTCTCCTCTTCCATTCTCCAGTTCTGTTAAATTTCTAGATCTAGTTTTTGATTCCTCTCTGCCCGGGTCTCCTCATATTTCCAAGATTAAAAATAAATGCATAAAGAACCTTTCCATTATAAAATACTTGTCCAGCCCTAAATTCAATATTGATCCCAAGCTGCTTGTCACCATTTATAAAGCCATTATCCTTTCTAGATTAACTTATCGGTGCCAGGTGTACTCCTCGGCTAGTCAGTCGTTACTCAATTCACCTGATGCAATACATCATACATCCATCCGATTAATTTTTGGTCTTCACCGAACTTCTCAGTCAGCAAGTTCTTGTTCCCTTAGTGGCATACCACCGCTTCCCCTGATCCGTTCTTCTATTACCGCGCGCGATTTAATCCACTGGTACCTTCATCGGTACGCAATTAAGTATTTTCCAAACATTACTAATATTCCGCTTCCATCTTTCCCTAGTGATCCAATTCCTAGATTATTAAAACAAATTATCGATAGTGAAGTGCAATTGCCAAATCCTGATACCCCCTCTCTCTTAGAGGCAATAACTCGCGGACCGATTACGAACATAACTCACCGCGTTGCCGAAAAAAACAGTAGCCATCCCAACTCTTTGCACATATACAAGCAGACCTGCATATTCCTCTATCTTCAACCGCGTGCGCATTTGACATTGGTAGTGAAATCATTTCGTTGCGTCTAAATGATTACTGCTCGGTACAGGAAGCAGAATTGTACGCCATGTACAGTAGCCTTGCAACTTATTTGCAAACAGGATGTATGAATAGAAGCATACTTTTAATAATTCTAAAATCGTGTTGAAGCTGCTCCATCAAGCAAGAAATCAGAAAACGCTCTTGTGGGTGCCGAGTCATATGGGAATTCAAGGCAACGAGCGAGTTGACTTGGCGTCCAAGTCAGCTCTGCTTTGCACCAATGCCGTTTATAGCGCCATCAATCTGCAAAATGATGGTTTATTTCCATGAACGTATGATAGCTGAGTGGAACAGCCAGTGGCAAAAGGAACTATCCTTTGTAAAAAGCATAAAATTTACAGCTGACCCATGGTTTCCTTCTCTTTAGCTTGCGCGGCGGTAATATGCATCAGGAATCCAGGCTGAACCACCAATGTACGTCCGTCTGCCAACAAAGGACCAACGACCATCCAGCAACCGCAGCAGAATGATACATAAAATTTTTATCTATTTTGTTAATCGTCGTCGCTATTTTTGTAAAATGGGTGGCGTGCGCTCTTGGAAGATACGCAGGGTAGCTTCGGCGCCTAAGAAAGACCGAGGACCGGTGTAGTGTCCGGTTTACTGATGGCTCCCTAAATAAAAGGGAAGAGTGTTGGTAGGTTAGATGTGCTCGGGGTCTCTTCATGTTTTTTTTTTATTATTTTTTCTAGGAGGTTCCTCTGGGTAGGCCAAAATAAAGGTCCTACGCGCGGTCCGTTCAGAAGATGCATGAAGAAGATGTTTGATTGTTCGAATGGCCGCGAGGACATTATTATGTCCCACAGAATAGGGTGGTGAGCGTCCTCAGGGGGTGTCTATAGGAGGTGCCCCAGTCCTGTCCACCATCAGGTGAGGCAGGCCAGGTAGGAGGGAAAGTGCTCGCGTGAGACATGGCTGAGGTGCATTGCTGGAAGGATACCGGATGACCCAGTAGCATGTGCCTGCGCCATCTTGTAGTCAGGGGAAGTCGAAAAGGGATGTTGGTATCGGTTTGCGGTTTTGTTAGTCGGGAGCGAGGAGTTAGATAAAAATTATACAAAAAAAAAAAAAAATTCATTAGTAATATATTTTGCTGGGATGTTCGTTTTTTTTTTCTTTTTTCCGATTACGCTGGATAATGTTAAAGAAGTAAGATAAGAATAATGATTAATTTGTGAATGTCGTTTAATTTAAAAGTGTAAATAGTCGTGTTGTATTATTAGTATAAATAAATTAAAAAAGCTAAACAAAGATTATTCGAGCATCTACTGATAAGATTAATGTGTAGTGGTCTAGTAACAGCATACTTCTCGGATGCGCGTTAGTGAGTAATGAGTTATCTGTTTCTATCGTTTTATATCTCCGCTTAGAATTACGTTATCAGTCATCTATTGTCGTTAATGTTTTCTTATCAAATGCGCTGTTTTTTATTGTGTGTATTTATGTATATATATTTATATTAAAAAAAAAAAAAAAAACGTTTTATATCATAAATTGGAAAATATTTTAAAAGAATATGTGAAATCAGGCCGATTCATGTGCCGAATACGGTTACTGACAAACTTTTGTAATTTAAAAGACGATTTAAGTTCCATAGTTTGGTGGGGCAGCTGTTATGAACCACGAATGCTAGTGTAGTTATTTAAGAGCGATTTATTGTAATTAAAAATGAATAAGAAAAATTAACTTAAAATCTAGCTAGGCTGTTCTGTGTGTTATCGTTTCAATTATTAATTTAATTCTAAATAGCATATTAAGGCGGAATGGTAATGTAATTTTAAAGTAAATAAAACGGAAAATAGGTTAACGTAAAAGAAATAATTAAGGACTTCCCTACTTGTTACCCGCAAATGAGACGGAATTCGGAAATAAAAGTAACGTAAATCGATTATTATTATTATTATTATTATTATTATTAAATGTTTCCTACATCTTCGTCATTCTTTCCAATTTTTATATGTTAAGCAAGAGGTTATTTTTTTTATTTGAGTCGTTTGACGGCTCTGGCACCCAAAATTTGAAATACCTGAATAAGACGGAGGAATAGGGTAGTTGAAACCAGTATTCTGGAGAAGGAAGGGTTACAGTAATATATATATTTTAATAATTGTGTTTTCAGCGGTCGGCCGTTTAAGGAAGATGGGCGTAGGCATTTAACACGTCGTTTAAAATAAAACATAAATCTTAATTTAATAATAATAAATTAAAAAATAAAATAAACTAAATTCCACGAGTTTCAAAGGATCTAGTGGTTGACATCCCTGAGGGCTTTAAATCAAGTATATTACATTACAGTATATATGAACGCCACGTTAATGACTATTCATTCGTCTACGATTGGTGAATCAGTATAATAAAATCTGAAAAGCTTGAACACATTACAAACGCGGTTGAGAAAGAACAGAATGTTTAACCCGATTATTAACCAGCAAGGCGAAGTACCGCCGCGACGAAATACGTTGCATCTGTACAAGTTGAATAGTCTGGAAAGTCCGCCAAACACCCGTTGTCCAATCTAGTTTCCGATAAAGCCACTATGTCAATTTTTCATTACTCAGTATAAAATTACAGTTCCAGGCAACCGTCTTAATAGTATTTAGATCACTCAGTAGAAGCCTAAAATAGTTTCTACTTGTTATATTTAAGCTGAAGTCCAGATTATTATTTAACCTCTAATTTTATGAAAAACCATTTTAATAATATCGACAATTTTGCCTAAATTGAAGTTCTTAATAAAGTTTAAGAGAAGGGCGAAATTTGAACTATCAGCATTGATTCTTGAGTTCCCTGAAAGTTGCGAGGAAGCGGAAACAGAGCTGACTGCTTGTGTATTACTATTACTTCCTAACTGTACGTGGCGGAAGGGTAGTATTTCGTACTAATCAAAAATGACTAACATAACCGGCGGCGGATTATTGATTTTAGATCTTAGTATGCGTTAGAATAAAGTATACACTCACTTCAGTATGCAGTAGTGATGAGTAGGTCCGAAAGGATACGTATTCGCGGATCCGTATCCGACAGCGGAGTTGATGATGTAGCTCTGACTTTCGATCCAGCAAGTACTAAATCGATGAATTTTATGCAGATCCAGGTTCACGCGGTTCTACTATAGAAGTTTAGACCTTGAGTATAGAGGAATTTTTATTTAATTTTTTATCACCTTATCATACGTTTGTATAAAAATTTAAACGGGAAATATTTAAATAAATTAATCACCCAACCGGGAAACAATAAGCTGGGAATTTTGTCGTAAAACCCTAAAAAAAAGTAAAAACAGCTAAAAACGATATTTTTAATAAGAAAAAATCATTTGAAACGAAAAATGAATGCATTTTTTACTATACTTTACTCAAAATAAATTACAAAGTTCTGTTTTATACTTGCATGATCTCTACATACATGTAACACAAACATTTTTTTAAACTATGACGAATTGACAGAAACGATACAAAGTGCATAAGTGCATATTGAATTTCCTAGCAAAAATGAAATCACTACACACAATACTGGCTTTTTATGCTGTGGTTAAATTGATTTTAAACTTGGTTACTTCATTTAGTTCACTATTTAATACAGTTAGCACATTTTAACTACATTAAAAAAAAAAATTCTGACGAAATTGCCTACAAAATATTACACGAAACGTCTTACGAAACTGCTCGAGAAAAAGAAAAAACACCCCTACAAAAAAAAACACGAAGACGTTAAAACAGATAGAAAACTCAGTGACTCTCAATTTTAGTGAAATTTACGAAAAGTCTATTCGCTTAAAAAATAAAACAGAAAGCCACCTCACTGACTCTTAGTTTAAATCTAAATTGATGAAGCGGATGATAATGCTCTACGAGGAATCGTATGTTTAAAAATACGAGTACAGTAAAAAAAAAAAAAAAAAATGTCGATGATGCAAAGAAAAGGCGGGCCATATGTGGTTGAATATGAAGAAAAAGATGGCAGATATGTGAAAATGTGAAACTGATTCCGAGGAAAAACAAGAATCCATCGACAGCGACAGATGTTAATAATAGTAGGCTCTGGAACAGGTCATCTGTAGGATTGTGTCTCACGAGAAGTAAGACTGAAAAAGATATTTTAATTATAAAAAGTACTTTACTACTACATTAAAATTCGGACTTTAGAGTTTTAATTGACTTCTAATAAGTTTTAAAGAATAAAATTTAATAATGGAAATATTAAAAATGGCATTATTAGCATTATAATTTACGCGAAATTAGTTGCGAATAATTTTATTTCCACCGCAAATTAGCACGCTCGCGTTATTTTTGTTTTCTAAAGAAATTATTTCAAAAAAAGGGTAGATTTTTTCTTTAAATTTCTGCATTGCACAGATTTCATTGCCAAATGGAACCGATCTTATTTTTCATCAGTTTTCTGCTTAGATTTTTCTCTTTTTTAAATTCTCAGGAGAGCTAGCACTAACCCTCTTACGCGCACACATGCTTTGAGCGCAAAATACGAATTACTTCTGCCTGTGCTGAAGAAACGCACTGCGAAGTCATTAATAACGGACCACTCGCGAAATTCTAATCGTATTTTCCCGAGACCGCTTCAATTGCGATAACGAACGTAGTTCGAACAGAGTGTGATGTAGCTGAAGTTTAAAAAAAATTACATTTTTCGCGGAAAACGAAATAGCGACGGCGTAAGCTCTGTGACGAATTATTCAAGGCAACAAACCACCGGAGGGTTTCTGTAGAATGAATAACTCATTCAAAGCAATTAACTTAATACCACCGTTTATAGCGCGCCTGCCTTTTGAAAGACCGTTGAAAACAGTTTGCCGGACTGAATTTTGGTACATTTCTGACAGATTTTTACAACTATATATAACATTTCTTATGTTTTCCTTTGAAGAACATAAGGGTGTCGCAATTTCAAAGAAATCTGCTGCGACTGTGACCACAAGGACTTTTAATTTTTTTCCTTTTCCTTTTTTTCACTTCAACTCAGACTGTTACGCAGGATACGTGTGATAATAAAGATGTTTACTTGTGTCACTCACAATAGAATGGCGCAAACGAACAAGTCGTATACAAAATTAACATTTCTTTTCCTCCTCGCCCATGGTTCCTACACTTCCCCTCTATTAAACGTTCCTTTGTTTTAATCATAATCTCCTTCCTGCATCACTTTCTCGGGGTTTTCATCTGTTTCTACTCCATTTTGTTCTTTTCACCTCCCTTAACCATATTTTCCTTGTGACCTTGATATCAATGTCCAACCTTTTCTGCTGAACAATCGTCCTTCCACTCGTCTCTTCAAAAACTCGTTATCCTTATTTCTTATAGTGTTCTCACTTGCCTTCTACTTCCGCTATTTCTGCCCTTGAATTAATTTTATCTTTTAGCCTTAAACTTTTAAGAATACAACTTTATCTTCTCCTTCTCCGATTTCTTTGGCTAATGTCCTCGTTGACAAACTCATATATAAAAAAAAAAAAAACACCGCTGATAAGATGCACTTGAAATTTCCCACACCCGTATTACAATTTATCTCGTTTGTTGCAAAGATTCTTTAGAAAAATATATCAATTAATATTCATATCCATACGTGCATACGCACACACATACACAAGTGTGTATTCACGTGTATATATATATATATATATATATATATATATATATATCAGGCCCGTGCCCAGAATTTTGAACAGGGGGGGGGGGTGAAAATTTTTCTTTACATATTTATTTTACAAATAACAATACATTTTTCACTAATATCCGCATACTATTAATAATTTCCATTATTTTTATTTATATATTAATAATTTACATAAATGAATTACCGTATATGAACATTAATAAAAATTACATATGTTATTAATTATATTCGTAATAAAAAATTTTGCATAAAATAATAATGAAGTACCTAAAAATATGCAGCATATTTTTTCTTTTTTCTTTTAAAGGTAAGAACACCCTAAAAAATCATCGATATTTATTTTAAATTTTAGATTTTTTAAAAATTTTTGTGTATTTATAATAACTATTTCGGTTCTCAGGTGGGGTAGTAACCACCGAAACCCGCTAGGCATGACCTTGATATATATATATATATATATATATATATATATATGTATGTATGTATGTATAAATATAAATCTTTTCACCATGGAGACATCCGCTAGACTCCCGAGTTTTTAATTCATATGGAAGAGTCAGAATTTACTACGTCATCTTTTAGTTTACAAACTTACGTAGAAATTGTTAACTATCATCTTTTTAGTATGAAGGTGAACATTGTATTTTCTTGGTAAGATAACGACATGTGTTTATATTTAATCATTTCTGCCTTTTAGCTGAATTCTAAATTCGATTACTGAACAACATGAATATTTAGCGCTACATTTATTTTTAGATTTCACCAAGACAGTCGATTACTTCCCTTATTGTATTCTTCTTCTTTCTAATTGATCATCTTTGAACCACGATTACATCAACTGTTCCTTTAGATAGGTGTTCCTTTAGATAGGTGTTCCTTTAGATAGGTGTTCCTTTTTTCTTCTTTTTACCATGTTGTTTCTTTCTTTCATCGATCAAGTTTTCCCTGTAGTATTTAATTTCTGCTTTTCTTAGAAACTTCGACGTTTATTCGGTTTTTGACATAGACACATTATAAGCGAGAGGAAAAATCGTTGTAGATTGCATTGCAGAAATTGTTTTTTTGTCACGCCTATTGGCGTAATTAATGTAATATGTTTTTTTTCCTATTTCTGGGTCAAATCTCATCATTTTATTAGTTCATTACAAATGCGAAGTAACCAAAATGCGAACTAAACTTACATAATTCAATTTTTATAACGCATAACGAACACCAGTAATTTGAAATGTTATGTACAGTATGTGTTCGCGCCCGATTTGACGATAAAATATGAAAATAACGATAAAATTCGAAACAGTGTCTAAAGTTTTCATTATTCACAAACATATTCTAAAAAAAAATTTATTGTTACGGGCGGTGGTCTCTGTTCGAGTGGACTCTAGTTAAAATTTTCTAAATAAAGCCATCTCCTCCGACTGATAATGTAATTTTTCGCGTTGGTAGAAACAGTGGCAACGCGCCAAACGGGAAATGATTTAGTCGGCCGTTGTTGGGGGTCCGGAATCGGTTTATCGGTTAGAAAATGTGTTATAATTTGATCATTTTTAAAGCACACGATAATAACGGGATAGCGGTGACAAAACCGGCCCCAGCGAATAACAAATGTCGCTAACTAAACAATTGCCGCTGTCGCGGTGGCTCCAATCCAACAGTTACAACATTCTCTGCCCGTGCTAATCCGAAAACTAGACCTATTTAGGTCGACGTGCGTACATGCATATGAAGTGAAGGAGCTGCTGTTTTTACAAAGCTCATTCTCGCTACTTCTGATTAAAATTAACGCCTTTCACCCAATCGTTCGATACTACTTCGTTAGCCACTGAATATTTCACACAACTTACCCGGCTGCCGGTTTTTTCTGCAGCTAGGCTAGTCCATTTTCGAAATGGGTTAAATTCAGTTTTTCCTGCTTTTCGTAAAATCGATTTGAGGTTGTCATGTTTAATGGGAAACAACTGATCTATTTCAGTCAGTAATTTTATCATCTTTGTAATGCCGCTCCTTTTTTTCGTTTAGTCGGAATTTTTTCACTAATATATGTATTTTTCGCTAAAACCATAAACGCTTAGTTGTTGCAAAACGCAACTAAACCATCTCTAAAGTTTGGCCAAATAACAGAAAAAGTAAAATGAAAAAAAAGGGAAATATTAATTTTACCGACACTCTCGAAATACCCCATCTTCGCAGATTTATTATCACTTCTCCGTGGCCAAAGCATAGCGAAACAAAGTGAAAATTCGACGAAAAAGAAATGGCATTTTGGAGTATTGATGAATATTTCTGAAGATGATCAGATATTTCACCGTAACTGAAACTATCGTCATAATATGCTGATACCGGCAGTATAAAGCATATAGAATAGAAAGGGAAACGAAAAAAGGCAACATAGCAAATCGAAACAAACCATTATGAATCAGCAAAAAGGTATTTATGAGAGGTTTTTTACGCGCATTCTATCGTTACCTAGTAGTCCGTTGTCATTTAGTTTATTTGACGGTACATAGGGTAAAATTTTTTTTTTCCCTTTTCATTCGGTAAATGAGTTTCAATTTTGCTCCAATTGATTCCGAAGTGGAAACGAAGGAATGCTGTAAACATCAAATATGAATAATACTCCGTCGATGAAACTTAAATTGCTCGCTTTTGGCTGATAACAATTGCAGCAAAATCATTTTACTGAAAAAGTAATAAAAGTAACATTAGTACCGAAATTTATCATTAAATACTTTAGACTTGGTCGCCGCTATGTGCAAATTTGAGATTCCAGAAGGTATATAAAAACTGAAAATAAACCCAACGGTTGCAACCAAACAATACATTTAGCGTCTGCTGACGTCTCCTGTTCTACCTTGATAAACATCTGTAAAAGCGAACATTTTAATATTCCCGTGTCTTTTTCTCTTCACTAGAACGAAATAAGTTGTTTTTTTTTTTTTTGTTTTTTTTTCTTAATATTAAACTGAAAGCTCCGCCGAATTTTAAATAACAAAAAATGCGCGCAAATATTTTTCTTTCATCCTCGGTTCGTTATAGACGTGTCCGTGTTTTCAACCAGTTCAAATTCCGGTACAAAGAAATGCGATAATCAATAGATCACGTATAAAAAAGTAGGCGTGGTAGGGGCAACATTAAAAAAAACGAAAAGAGAAAAAATCAACTACTTTCAAAAAAACGGAGCTTTTATTAGAAGAAACTTAAGAAAAATCGTATTCTGAAAAGAGTACCTTCACTTTTTTTAATATCGTATACGTGTATATTAAAATAACGCATCAAAACGAACGGGCGCAATTTAATAAAAAAGTGTTGTTCAAAGTTTCTCCGTACACGTTGATTTTGGCCTAAAATTCCAGTAATTCGGGTAATTGAAAAGGAAAAGAAAAAAAAAAAAAAAAAAATCAAACTTTAATTAAAACAATCGTTTAAACTGAACATTTGAATAGTATTCAAAAGCGTAATGTAATGCACAAGCCAATTAAAAATCACTGTGCATTAGGCAAATTAAGCTTCGCACGTCGTTGGAAAGTTTTTTATAAGATAAAATTCAAAGCAATGCGCAGAAAATCTAAGCTAAAAAGTTTATTCAATTTTCAGTTTATTATAATAATACACCGTGATAGCCTAAGAGCGCTTGGCTTCCGTTACGGACGTCCCGGATTCGATCCTGGGCGACGATAGAAATTATTATGAAAAATTCAATTAAATAATCGCTAATAATCACGCGGATGACAATGGCAAACCATCGCGTATACATATGCGTGCTAGGTAATACGCAGCAAGCGGACACCCACACGACTGCACTTGTAGTGCGATAACAAGCGACTGCAATCAGTTCCGAGAATGTAGTCGTGTGTATCTAACACTCGCGTTGCACTATAGCAATTGTCTAGTACATGAAATGTACGAATAGGTGGGGTCACCGACACTCAGGAATTAAGTGTAGCACTATATGATGATACGATGATGATAATAGTACACGATAAACTAAATTCGCTCACGCCCGCATGTTTTCTCTACAGACGCCTTTCCATGATTGTCTTCAGTCAACAACAGCACTCGACCAAACCAGCGATTATCGGAAGGCTTTAGTTAACCAATTTTAATAGTTTGTCTAACCTGCACTAATTTCCTTCGTATGTTCGCAAGTTTGCGCACGTACCTTGGATGATGCACTTGCTATTGCCTGACCGATATAATTATTTGTTAAACTATACGTACGAGTGGTTATTTTGTATGTTTGAATGTTTATTATATATGATTTCGATCATACATTTAACCAAAATAGCCGTAGTACTAACCTATTGTAAAGAATACGTTTCAGCTGGTCCATTTTGAAAGCTATTTGGTATAATCTAACCGAAACAACCAATGTATGTAAGGAGATGTGATTCAGCCTTTAAATTTTGAAAGGGTGTGTTGCAAATACAATCAGTTAAAGTAATCACAGTGTTAACCTTTATCGCGGTTTTGCTCTTATTTCCGTCAATAAGTTTCCGGTGAAGTACTTTGTGTACGAGTAACCAGAACGATTGATAACCTTTACCACGTTGACTAGCCTTTATATATTTGTAAGTTCGTGTTTGATCTATATCTAATCAAAACTGACTAGCACACGAACCTCCATTATTCTCTTCTTCTTTTTACGCCATCTCCGAGCGAAGTTAGGCGATCATCATAGCCACTCTTTCTTTGTTCTTAGACGCCTCTAATAATTCTGCAGTTGTCTGATTGTACTAGCGGCACATGTCTGCTCTCCATGACAACTTTCTTCTGCTTGGTCTGCGATGTCCTTCGATGTCCTTCGATGGCACCATTTATGACGAGCTGTGTAACAAACTATATTTCTCTGGATTTCTGTTAATGTGTCCATAATATTTCGATTTTCTAGATCGTATGTTGTGCAGTAGTTCAGTTCGTTTTGCCATTCTTCGTAGCACTTCTTTATTGATTATATGGTCTATATACGCAATTTTTAACATGCGGCGATATATATACATCTCTAACGCCTCTATCCTTTTCTCCAGCGTAGGTGTGAGATTCCAGCGTTCCATACGATAAAGCAATACCGACCATTCGTAGCCTTGTATTAGTCGCAATCTTAATTGTAGATTGATATCCATCCTGATCATTAGATTTTTCATATTTAAAAAGGTCTTCCTTGCCTTTTGTATGCGTGACCTTATCTCAAACATTACTATACGATCTTTTTCAATCGCTACAAATGCTATGTTTGATGCACATGTTTGTAGTAGAACTGCTGTTCTAACATGCGTCGAGTTTAAGCAAGCATGTGCGAACAATTTTTTTTGCAGAATGAAGAGCTAGAACCTAGCAGTGCTCTAGCATATAGAAATTACATGTGTTCGATACATTGGTATGCATGCACGTGTATCATAATGGCACGTATAATGCATTTATGTGCATGCGTACTTTACTCCTAAATTCAATGAAATAACACATCTACCCCAAATTGGCGGCCATTACATATTTCGTACATTTCACGTAATGTGTTGTTGTTCAGGCAGATTGAATTAAAACAATAAATTATATGCATACATTCAGATATTAATGAGGTACACGTGTCTGCTAATATGTGTCTTTAATGAAAAACAAACATGTAAGAAATAATTTTACACTTCATAACTGTTGAAATATGCTATTTTTAGGTAAAATAATAATGTAGTATTTTATCAGAAATTTTTTTATGAAATTCATTATAGAGTTTCCATAAAACTATTGCATCGATATTATTACTATATATTATTCTTTCGTCATCTTTGCCACTTAATACTATTTTAGTCTGTTCTAGATTGTCTAATGCGTGCTTATGACTCTGAATATATTATTATAATTATCATTTAATTTACCACTCTCACAATTATAATAATCTATAAAAATGTATTCGTTCTTAATTATAGACGTCTGAACTCCTTTAAATTTTTTAATTTCTCTATTATCCACGTTACGTAGTAGATGTTTGGGCATAGTCCAACAAACGCATTAATTGCAGCTCCATTCATCTTATCTCTAAATACTCTGAGTTTCCTCTTATTTTCCATAAAACAACATGGATGTTCAGATAATCACTCGTATCAAAATACCGATATGCTGACGATATCACCGTACTAGCGGCTTCAAGAGAAGAACTAGAAGAAATTATGGATACAATTGAAGAAACAATAACTGAACACGGTATGCCATTGAATCAGGTCAAGACGAAAATCATGGTGGTGAATAGAAGTAGCGCAACGATACACACGTACATAATGGGATACGAAGTGGTAGAATCCGTTGTGGCTCATTGATCAGTTGCCATGGTTCCAGTGAAATGGAAATAAAGAGAAGAGCATTATTGACCACCAAAGAGGTAATGAAAATGCTGTCACGTATATATGGAAAAGTCATGACATAACAAAAACAGCTAAAATAGAGATAGTGTACAGTGTCGCTAATATATCCTATAATGCTATACGGTGCAGAAACTTGGACGCTACGAAAAACGGATCAGAAAAGAATAGATAGTCTGGAAATGTGGATATGGAGAGAAGAATACTTGACGTTCCTTGGACAGCAAGGCGTACCAACAAATCTATCTTGAATGAGGTTGGCCTAACTATGCGGTTAGGGAATATATATTATTTCGGGCACATCGTGAGGAGAGAAGACGATAGTTTGGAAAAACTGCTAATACTAGGGGGAAAATAGATGGCAAACGACCTCCGGGAAGGTGCCCAATGGGATTAGACCAGGATACATAATTTATGCCAAGAGCCAATTCACCAAATTATAAGAAGAAGAACAGAAAACCGTATAGGCTGGAAAAAATATATTGCTCAAATGTTGATGTGGCCACGATCGTTACGGTCGGCACAAAATGATGATGATGATGATGATCAAAATACTGAGCATTATTTTTAACATCATTATAGAAATCAGCTGTTTTAATCCCATAAATAAATGAATCAGTATCACAATACAAACGAATTATTTTCTTGTACATCTTGCACATTTCATTTTATAAAAAATCGAATATTTTCCATTTTGCTTACATCTAAAATAGCTTTATTACAAAATAAATTCGACTTGTTAAATTTATAATTGTTGTTGAATTTAAAAGTACCACATCTGAAAATGGCTGTTCACTAAATATTATTCTACCCTTAAAATTACTTTTTCGGCTAGTTTAGTAAACTTCATTTTATCAGTAATAAGCTGCATCTTAATTTGATGACTAACACTTTCCGTTATTTTTCTAAAAATATGATTATTCATCAGATTCCCCGATAGTTGTTCTCAGATTCATTAGAAACCTGTTTCCATTACAAAGTATTCAAATCAATGTATCACGTCTATCATGCCGACTGATTAAAACAAATGACTTGAGGCACTCGTTACAATTTTACTCCTAACGTATTTGCCTGTTTAAGATTTCTACAATAAATGATGGCGTTATATTTTATTTTCCAGTGTATTAATTAATTTATTTTTTTTTTTTTTTTTTTTGGGCGCGCCAGCGGCATTGACCCAACAACAACAGAAATTAAGGAAAGTTCGTTTCTAATAGTTTCTGCTTTGGGTCACAGAGGCAAATCAATGTGCGCTAAATGCAGATTTGAAGGATGATATACTCTTAATCAAGCTTGTAACCAATATGAGCATCATCAGGTATCCCCATAATGTTTAATTTTAAAATTTCTTTCTAACTAAGCCATTTGAAACCTCCCATAGGAAGTGGCCCACTCATAGTCCAGCCGTATATAGTTTATTCATATCTAAATATGCCATAAACGAATTATCTGCACCATTCGTCATCAGTAGTCCTGTCACTATTATCATCACAACCAGTAATATTATTATGACCATTAATGTAATCATTTTCCATCTTGGCATATCGTTTTACACACCAACAGATACGAGGGTGGTTCAAATATAAACCGGAATTTCGTCATAAAATTTTTTATTTTATACTTACAGTGCTCATATTTTTTACAATTTTTCGAGATAACCCCCCTCGCACGCTACGCACTTTTTCCACCTCTCCGGCAATTTTTTTATTCCTTTTTCGTAAAAATCTCGCGGCTTGTCACATAGCCATTTACGCACGAACGATTCCACTTCATCGTTGCTGTCGAAACGTTGTCCACCAAGTGCTTCTTTCAACGGGCCAAACAAATAATAATCACAAGGCGACAAATCTGAACTGTAAGGAGGATGTTCAAGTGTTTCCCAGCCCAATTCGGCCAATGTCTCCATCGTGAGCCGAGCGGTATGTGGCCTGGCGTTGTCTTGAAGCAGTATCGCACTACGGATCGGAATTTCGCGCCTTTTTGTTCGATAGGCCGGTTTGACTGTGTTTTTTAGGAGGTTACTGTAATACTGCGCCGTCACAGTACGTTGTTCAGTTAGGAAATCGACTGCGATCACTCCCTTCATGTCCCAAAACACGGTACACAACACCTTCCCAGCTGACTGTGTAACCTTCGCTTTGACCGGCGCTCCCTCTTTTTTCTTCCGCCACTCCATAGACGAGCGTTTACTCTCCGCCGTATAGTAGTGTTAGTGTACCCAAGTTTCGTCCGTGGTGAATATTCGCCGCAATAAATTCTCTCCTTCCTCTTCATACCGCTGCAGGAGACGCGTACAAACTTCCCAACGAGTGAATTTCTGTTCAAAATTCAGAAGTCTTGGCACCCATCTGGCTGCAATTTTGCGATAACCTAGCCGATCAGGAATTATTGTCTCAATACTACCTATGCTGATGTCCAATTCGTCGGTCATATCGCGTACACGGACGCGTCGGTCAGCCAAAATGAGTTGTTCGATGGCTTTGACGTGTTCATCTGTAATGCTGGTTTTTGGGCGCCGCGCATGTGCTATGTTTGACACCACTTCACGTCCTTTTCGAAACGCGGAACACCACTCGTACACTTGAGTTTTGGAGAGACACTCATCCTCGAACTGTTGGCGTAATTTTCGGTAAATTTCCACGGATTTTACGTCGTCTTTGACTAAAAAACGAATAATGATGCGTTGCGCAACAGACACTGGTACTTCTTTTTCACTCATGGCTCTAACTACACTAAACAGTGAGCTTACGCGGTTCTAATTGCTCTACACGCTTCGTAACAAACCGGTCTAACTGCCAGTGCAACCACTTTTTCCACAATAAATTTTTCGCGCGTTTATTTAAAAATTCCGGTTTATATTTGAACCACCCTCGTATTACTTACACGGAATACATGCTTCAAAGAATAAAATCGTATCACAATCGGTTAAGAGTTCTAATTAAACTCCTGTTAACTTTAGCATTGCTGGGAACGGTAATCCAATGCTGAAACTGCAAGCAGGATTTAATTAGTAAATTTTTTAACAAAACGCTTCTAAAGTTTTCAAAAACATTAGCAAGTGAAAGTGGGCCCGTCTTTATGAATACATCGCTACATTCACAAAGTGTTTGATATTTAATGTACTTCAAACATTTAATGCATGTGAGCAATCTTCTTGGCTAATATCCAATTTTGTCAATAAATTGTAGAAATACTGTCTTTCAGGCAAACTTTTCTCTTCCAATTTGTCCTATGATAATACATGTAAATATGGATTGCATAATTTAGTACCGTAGAGACCTTATTGTAAGGATGTAGTTTACCACAATACTAATATGACACCAGCTCTCCTGCATCCCCTGGTGGTGAAATATGATCTTTGAATAAATAATAAAATTGTTAATTGAAAATAGCCTAAAAATATGTCGTCTGTATGTGTATAAAAATATATATCCATTATTTGTGTTTATTTATTATACAATAGAAAAAAAAAACAAAAAAAAAAAACATCAATTGAACGAAATCGTGATTTTAGAATAAAACAAATATCTAAAATTATAGCAGAAATATAAAATTGTAATTTTTAATTCAATATAATTGATCGTATGTTGTAGATTCTATAAATAAAAAATCAAAAAGATGTCATAATGAAATTAATTTTAAGATTCAGTTTTATAAATGTAAACGTATATAGAAAGAAGTAGGTAAACTCGCCTATTTAAATACATGTAATAAAATAAATACGAGTCAACAATAAATAATATACACCACATTTAAAAATTTGGAATAATAATATGAGTGTTTAAAAATATATAATGATAAACTTCTATGAATAACGATAATTTGCGGAAAATAAATATAAAATCGGTTGGTGATCCCAGTTATAATATTTAGACTAGTTATGAAAATGACTGCCAAATTTTTACAAATTTACAGGTTCTGAACACAAATGTTTGGTTAATTTTATATACTTACACTCGCATTCCAGACTCATACGTCGCGTTGGCAAGGAGCGGAGTTTTATGGTTAGTTACAGAGACTAAGCAAAACAAGTAAAAATAAACAGAAAAAAGAATAAATTAGTTTCATGCATCAATATATATATATATATATATATATATTAACATTTACTGTTCCTTACTGTTATACAGATGATTTTGTGTTACCACTTCTCACCCTATACTAGCCACTGTCCCGGTCGGGCCTAGATTTAGGGCGGATCTAGGGGGCTGCAGCCCCGGGTCCCGCCTTCGTTTTAATATTGTTCAGTCTCCCTTGTGTCCCTTCCATCCTCTTATCTTAAATTTAACCTGTGATGTAAATCACCTCCTATTCGAATGCTCATCTATCTCCTCAGAACGCGCAGTCCTTTATTCTAATTTGCTTGGCCTTGGTCTTCCGACCCCTTACCGTGCTCACTACATTCTTGCTCTTCCTTCTCTTTCTGTTGTTCCTATATTGGCTACCTTCATTTCTTCTGTTTCTAATCACTTCCTGATTTAACTTTCAAGTCCCTACGTTTCATTATTTTTAGTCCTTTGCGTTGGGTAAATGTCCTGAGTTGACGCGCCCAAAGAAGAAGAAAAAAAAAGGAGGGGCCCCCAAGAGATACCCACTTTTGACATGTAATAAAAAATTAATCTATCATTTGTCATATACATCGACCTTTTTCTTAAATAAATTAGAGGAGGAAACTTCGTAATAGTAAAATTTCGAGTTTCGTAAAAACTTACCAGAAATTTGTTTTTAAGTATAACGAGTCAGAATTTACATTTTTAGGAAATGTCTGTATGAATGTGTGTGTGTATGTACACGCGCAACATACGCGCACACACTATCCTTTTATGCAAATCTTTGGTTAAAATTTGCTAAAAAATTCTTTGTTTAAAATTTAAAAAAAACAAAATATTTTTTTTTGGCATCGAAAATTCTACCCATTGTCTATATGATTAATTAATTTATTTGTTTAAATTTACCTGCCATGCACAGCAACTATCGGCTAGAGGCACGAACATATATGTATATGTTAAATAAATGAATTACGGAATTTATATTGCATAATATAACTTTGAATGGTGCAGGAAACTGATTAGTTTCGAAAGGATAGTAGTGTCATCGGAGAGGATATTAGACAAGGAGGAGGGAAGGTTATGTGTTAATCTGTGGGAATTGAACCGCGGACATTCTGTGAAGACGTGGAGAACAGAAATATCAGAATTACATATACTGCAGATTGGAGCCGGTGCCTTTTGCAGTAAGTAACCATGTGTGAGTTGAGTATGTCCCAGCCGGAGTCTGGTAACGATTACATCATCTTTTCTTCGGCTCAGGTGAGTCTTCCATGATCGGACATTCTGGTTAATTTAGTGAAGTTTATTTGAACACGGAACGGCCAGCCATCGTTGGTTTCATAGTGTACCCAGAGCCAAATTTAGGTAGCGAACGAAGTCTAAAGCTGGTACCGGAGTGTCTGGAACAGGGAAAATCACTGTGGCTTCTTTGGCTACTCTGTCGACCAACTCATTTCCCGGAATTCCCGAGTGACTTGGAATCCAGAGGAATGATATCGCACGAGACAAGGCAAATACCTGTAGTTTGACTATCTCCTGCGCAATGGGATATTATTTATCACTGAAAGCATCGGATATAGAATTTAAAGCCGCAACAGAGTCAGAAAAAATTACTACTGAATTGTCTGTTTCCTGGTTCCAAAAGAACTGAAGTGCTGGGAATATTCATCAAAGTTCAGCCGAAAGGACGGAAAAGAATTCAGGAAGTGAGTACCGAATTAGCACGACATTTCCTTTTATTACCGAACAGCCTACAAAAGTGCCGAAAATAGGTGCGTCTGTAAAGAAGACTGATGCATTACGAGCATATGAAGATATCTTTAGTTTAGCCTCCTCGGAGATGGAATTTACGCTTCGGCAGCAATTTAATAAATCAAGATTCAATTTGACTGAATTGTGGTTCCATGGCGGAATGACTGCGACTGAGTGAGAGATTATCTGTGGTTGTCTCATATTCGTAATTGATAGAATTCGCTGATAATGCGATGAGATTGTCTCGACTGCTTCCATTCCAATTCGGAGAGTAGTTGATATTACACGCGGAGGTCTGAAGTTTGAGGCTATGCATTGGGTATAGAAATTATACAAGCGAACCATCTGTTGAATATCTGGGGGCCACTCTTTCTGCATGTAGACTATCAATGGGAGTAGTGCGGAATGCTCCTGTAGAGAGTCGAAGAGCTGAAGTATGGACGGTGTTTAATAATTGAAAGTAGTTCTGGTTGCCTGTTGAGTATATCTCCGAAGCATAGTCACATTTAGATCTTATTATTGCGCGATTGATCCGTAAGTGGTATGCCTCGAGCTTCCTTAATAGGTTCATTTTCTATGATATTTAGTTTTGTTCACATTAACATATGTTAATTCGTGAATTCAAAATAATATAATTAAATTAAATTGAAGAAAATTTAGTTATTCTATAAAATTGATAATTTTGTCACTTCCGAAAAGGGCCCCTAATATTTCCGTAACGCCGGGCCTATCATACATTTAATCCGAACCTGGTCCTAGTATATACATCCTTCTTTTTTAGAATACTGAGGGCACGTTTCTCCCCCAGCTTAGAATATTGAGAGGGGGAAGGACTACAAATTGATAACACTGAGGAACTAGTTAGCCCATCTGCTCCCTGACTCTGTGTCCACTGGCCAATGTTGTAATGAACGTACGAATAAGGCCACCTATTAATTATCGTGAAATTCGAAAACTCTGTGCTGCGCACAAAAATGTGAAAATACTATCTGAAAAAGGTTTCTAAAAACGACAAAGAAATAAATATGAATGCAACTGTTAGTAATTTCTTGTTTGTGAAAAAAAAGTAACGGCCGTTCGGCAGATAAACGACGTTTTGCACATCAATTTCCCTCCTCACATTTAACGGAATCGGCGAAATTTCTAGTTCGTTCGAAATATGTACAATCTTGATTCGAAGTCAACACTGTACACGCACACACGCAGAAGAGTATTTATCGGAAAGCGAAATAATGCGTTCATTCGTCAGGAACAGCTCAATTTTCACTCGGTTTAGTTCGCCATTCGATCACTAAAGCGGTTGTTTTATTTAATTGTTCATTTCGAACTGCGTCGAGTTCGACACAGTACAATAAGAGCATTTGCTGCGAGTCTCTGTCAAAAATACGCTTCGTATTTTATCAAATCCGTCTGGAACAGCTATGCGCAAATAAGCAGAATGTCACGATAAACCATTCTATCTCTTTCGAATTACCATCGTTGTGTTTACAAACGCGCAAAACCAGAATTACTGTTTCCGGCAAGACATCTCTCGTCTTGAAGCTTACATTTGTACTGCGCTATACGCTGAATAAAGATGGAATGATAAAAATTGTGAACACTGAGAATGCAAATGAGAACAAAACCGTTAAAACGTTCTCGAATGGAGCACTCGGAACTTTCCATCAAATGTGGCGTCGGCGAGAAATGGTTCTATTTTTTTAAAAGAATAACGAACGAAGGTAAAAATAATAGAAAAAGAGAAAAACCGTTTCGGCAATTTTTTCGCACAAAACGGTCGAAATATAAAAATCCCTTGAATAAATGTTTTCAAAATAGGACAAAAAAAAAACGAAAAATACAGACATCAGTTTATTAAAATAGTACATTTGATATAATGTAACAAATTCAAAAAATGTTATCCTAAAAATAAAAAGGCGTCTAAATATTTACAAGTTTATTAGTTCTTAATTTGGTACATTTTTTTAAAATTATATTGTTTTCTTGTTTGTTTTTTTTGTAACTAGGTTTTAAAAGATAAGTTTCATACTTGAATAGATCTCAACCGTAACGTTAATTTCAATTAAATAGTCATTTACACCGGCAAATTACGGCGTTAGTTTTTCTTTTAATTCGTTCAACCTCAGAAAGATTAACAACGGTGGTAAAACTGACATAATTCGGAAATTCATCATTTGTCTAAATCCATCTGAATCCATCTAGACTCTAGTGGTATTTCCTGTGTGAGATATACATCCGCGAGTTATATTGAAGCATATCATACAAACATTCGAGTTCCACTGTCATTCTTAACTTTTCGCTTATTCAAATTTTACTCATTATGCGCTGTTTTGACTTACCGCAATTTTCAATAATTATTCTTATTCATTCTCACCTTTTTCATGTGTTTTTCATTCACATTTCACATCATAGCGTGCGGTACGGTACAGCATAAAAATGCAATTACAAAGTTCAAGGAAACCAATAAACTTTCCCCCCTAACAGCCTCTTAAACTGTTTTGTTGATCCGTGATTTCCCCGTTAAAATTTCGCGGTCGAAATTTATGGTTTTCATCGTCCGAATTTCATCAGCGCTCCCAGCATTAAGACTTGTGTAGAAGTTGCAAGAACTGAATCACGTTAAAACGGTCGAGAAATCGGTTATAGATAGGACACTGTAAACGAAGCCTGAACCCTCTTTAAAAGGCAATAATCTAAAAATTCATAAACGGCACCGAAAGAACGATCGAGAGAGGAAAGAACGATCATCTTTACTTTTCCGGGTATTCGATTACTGCAGAGACTGGGGAGAATTGGTCGTTGTTAAAATTATAGCTAATGAACTGTATGAAAAAGTTCACGATAGAGAATTTTGGAATTTCAGGTTGATCGATGGGCTGAAAATACACCATTTTAACCTGATGCAGAAATCGCCCTTTACTCACGTTAAGTACGTATACATCCGTTGCCCTCTTTTGAACCTTTCGTTCTTCTTATTCGCAAATCTAATTCACGAATTATTCCTGTTCCGTTCTATCCAAATAGATCTACTGTGGATTCCTAGTCGTGCTGGAATTGAGGGTAATGAGGTGGCTATATTTTTTGACATTTTTATGTCTTTGCTTTGGCACATAAACTTGAAAAGCGTTACAAAATGGAAGCGTCACAAAATGGACCGTCACGGAAAATCTTTACGAAAATTTGATGTCTTTACTTGAATACGACTGATTAATAATATTATGTCTATGTCTCTATTTGGGCACATAAACTCGAAAAGCGTTACAAAATTGAGGGTCACGAAATTGTGCGTCACGAAATTGAGTGTTACGAAAGAGAATGGCGCGCCATAAATATTGAATCCGAATTGATGCATTGTGTCTACGAGGGTCACGCATAAAGTAAGGTTCCAAAACCCGTCTCGTTGGCGTAATAATGAACGAAAATTAAATTTAAAACTTACATTTTATTGCTTGAACATTTTACAAAGTTTTTGATATAAGAACCACCAACTTTTCAACACTTACCCTGTAACATTTTCTGTCCGGTCCAGTGACTCGATATTTTTAAGCACTTCGTCATCCGCCGTATATATATATATATATATTTTGTTTTAATTGAGAAAATAAAGTGTTATCATTTGAGCAAGATCCGAACTGTAGTCAATTGACAACTCGGCGGTAAGCTCTTGGGTAATGTTCGCTGTGAATGGCCGTGCATTGTCATGCATGCTTTCTAAATTTTTATCTATCTCCTTAAATTGATGAGTGTTTCCAGCAATTTAGGCTGTTAATGGTCTGTCCACGCTCCATGAATTCCACTAAATAATGTGATCCCTTTGTTGTCTCAAAACATCAATATTGGACGGATTTTCTATAAGATTAAACTAATAACGACGCAATAACCGAACTAGTCTCGTTTTAAAGGTAAAACTATTACATTTAATAATTTTTTGTTGCGCAGTGGGAGAGAATGACGTTTTTTCATGTATTTACTTTGGCACATAAACTCAAAAAGCTTCACGAAATGAAGCGTCACAGAAAAGCATTACGAAAATTTCATGTATTCAGTTAGATACGACTGATTACTAATAAGAGAACATTTAATGAGACCGATTTCCCACATACGCGAGTATGCATTCAACAGAAGTAGGTTAAAGTGTTATCTATAACGACTTGTAAAGACCTGTGAAGATCGTAGGTTTGTGTATTTCACATGTCATTTCCTCAATATTACCACCCCTAACGATAGTGATGTAAATAAGGAACCTTGTACTAGCGGTAGTTAGTTGTTAAATGTATATTTTTGCGCATACGTTGCGATATAATATGTACAAGGCATTTACAGGTTGCACGGCGACATTTTCATGTCGACGGAGGCCGTGAAGCGAACGACATTCTAATGTTGGCGGACGCCTGAGTGGCTGTACAAAGCCTACTTTTAAGGGAAAACATAAAAATGTTTCACTGTGTTGCAGACTTGTACGCAAGCTGATTTCAAAGATTCTGGAACAAGTAGATGTTTTTACTTAAATAATGCTAAGAATATCTTGGATATTCCAAAAAACAATACATAATCAACAAACTGAGCATAGAGAGCTGCATCTGTCAGAAAAAAAAATAAGAAAAAGGCTTCTTTTTAATCGCTTATTAACCATTATAATACAATATCAAAAAGGGCATAATAATGTTTCTAAGTAAAAATGTGTGGTTCGAAATTAAAAGTCATTTCTGACGTATAAATAAAGGATAAAAAACGGTCGATTATGAACTAAAATTATAGAGATCTGACAATCAATCTTTAGAATCGGTATTAAAACACGAAAAGCCGTGAGGATATCTTAATGAGATTGTTCGGTAATGTGTTTTTTATCGGTTTCATAATACTTTGCGGTGAAGCGCCCCTATGGAAACAAGTTTTACCATCACCAGTAGAGAATAAAGTCAGAAATGACATTTGGGGTATCAAGTAGGTTACGAGGAAAGACTTAGAGGCTTGAATATGGTAAAAAAAACCGAAAATATGCGGTTTTTAGGTTTTTTGTACTCAACCACTTTTAAAAATCTGAAAAAATGTATACGTATTTTTGGAGAAAAAATGCATAAAATATTTTTTTTTTACAGATGAGTTTTGTTTTCGAGAAATCGAGTTTTAAAATTTTTCAAACACTATAAAAATTTGAATTTCGAGCCAATTTTTTTTTTTAGTATAACCATTTTATAGATCACAATTCGAAGGAAAAACAAATTTCCTGGCTTAAAAACTGACCGAGATATTGTAAAAAAAACTAAAAATTATGAGAGTTTAGGGGTCTAAAAATCTATAAATCGGCGTTTCCATTGATGCCGAACATCTTTTCTAAATCGACTTAAGGCCCGATTTAACCATTTTGTCCGGCAAGACCCTCTAACGCTTAATAAGTATTAATCAAGATAAAATCTGATTTGAAATAAACGAATAAAAGTATCAGTAAGGTAGTACGGGGTAGCACAGCAGTTAAGCTGCTCGGCTACGAAACTAGATATCACGAGACTTGTCTCGTTCCAGATCCTCCCAAGTTTACCCAGCCTGAAACTAAATCGTGTACTAGAGAAATCTGAGAATGTAAAGACAACCGGGAGAAAATTTAGGCTTAGTACACATTGTAAACCTTAACTTCACAATCCCCAACACCCTATCAAGGGTATGAGACTGACTTTATTCACTTTATCAATAAGGTAAATTGATTATTCCATAATTTTCTTATTCTATTTCTTAAATAGCGGATTATGAAAAACGTTTTAATACCAATTTATTTATTAAAATTCCTACTTTGAGTTATTGCCAAGGTGCCGTCAAAACTCTTTCAGAAAAAATAAATATCTATTAAATTATCCTTAACTTTTATCTAGAGACACGCGGCAGCGTGTCAAGCCAAGTTCAAGCCTAGAAAAACGAATTGGCGACGACACAGTAGCTGTGTGTATATTTACACGAACCATTTGAAGCTACTTTTAATCCCTTAAGAACTCAAAATCTATGTAACATAAACACATGAAATTTGGTTTACTTATTAAAACCCATTAGATTAACTAGAAACCCAAATTTCATAAATACAACTCAAACGCTTATTGAGATATTAACGTCTAAAAATCGTCATTTTTATCACTGACTGACATAGATCAAAAACCAAACTCACTTCCAGGTGACCTAGAAAGTTGAAATTTGGCGTCCAGCTGGATGATTGTGTGTATACAAAGGAAAAAATTCAAAAAACAGTGCAATTTTCATATTTTTTACGTAATTTCGTTCGTTTATTTTAATTTAATTTATTGATAGTTGTAAAGTTATTAAATTTAAGAAAGTTCCGCTGCGTTATAAAAATAACTGGCTCGCTGATCTTTTAACCATCAACATGTTGTTGTTGTTCAACTTCATTTGTTTCGTATGTCGCTTCAAAAAACGCTGTTTTGTGTCTCGTCATTTGGTACGTTTGTCAATCTTTTTTCGCAGTTTATTTTATATTTGCCCCTTTTAATCGTATTTAAATTTGAATGAATAATAATAATAATGTCTTTACAAAAAGTAATGATATCCTGTCAAAAACGTAAATGTAAAAATGGGAGCCAAGTTCAATATTAAGAAATCGACTTCGCCGACAAAAGAATTGAGATCTAAATGGATGCCAAGTTCTGTAGATGATCCTAAAATTTATTTATAAGAACACACAACATTCTAAAATAAATTTAAAACACAATTTCTTATTTTTTTCTGCTACAACAATGTTTGCTATTTAAAAATATAACTTCTTAAATTTGAACAGTCGAATTATTTACACAAAGCAGATATTTAGGATACATAAAGGTCATGATTTGACTTGGCTAGTTTTTACAAGCAAACCAAATTTTTAGAAGAGTAAGACATGTTGCCCTTACGATATAAAAACAACATCAATAGTTTCCCCTTCACTATGATTTTATGCAGACATTCGTGGACTATGCTGAAGCATTTGTGGCCATGATTGTTTGTTATAATTACTGTATATGATGATTGTGATTTCTGTTCCATTAATTTTCGGATCAGTCGAGTACAGGTACTCTATGCATCTTGAGCTCAGTCCGGCCAATTTCTCTTTCCTAAAGATTTTATTCAGCTATCCGTGGGTAATGTTGAACGTTTACGGCCATGGTTGTCTGTAACCTTTTTCCTAATTAATTATTATGTATCTTTCATTAGTTGGAATTATTCCTGTACCAATTGGTTAGTGGTCAAATGGCTTGATAGTTAACTGAAGCCGGGCCAAAAAAAAAAATTGTGCATAACATAAAGAAGTAAATTGATTAGCCAAATATAAGATAACTTGTATGTGAAAACTAGCCAAGTCAAATTATGACCTTTAATGTATCCTAAATATCTGCTTTGTGTAAATAATTCGAAGAAATTGTATTTTAAATTTATTTTAGAATGTTGTGTGTTCTTATAAATAAATTTCAGGATCATCTACAGAACTTGGAACCCATTTAGATCTCAATTCTTTTGTCGGCGAAATCGATTTCTTAATATTGAACTTGGCTCCCATTTTTACACTTATGTTTTTGACAGGATTAATTGTTTTATAATTTTTTAAAGCACGCTCTCTTTATTTTCCACTTTACACAAGAAAGAATTTAAATCTCAATGAACGATTAAAAAAAGTCACGAAAGTGAACGTAATGTAAAATTACTATTTATATTTATTTAGCCGAAACGGGAACGCGAATGTTTGTATAAATAAAATTTTATATTGAATGCAATAATAATGCTATTATTGCTGAACTGATTATTGTCAACGGGAATATTCAAACCTTATGTGTACGAAATGATGTAAAAGCGCTTGTCCTTCGTGTCGGACTAAATGCAACAAAGAATTTGTATGTGAAAGTTGTTCCTACAGTTCGGAAGGAACAAAATTAAAAGATTTTCAACTAAATATTTCAATAAATAAAATATCTCCAGTGATACAGTCCAGGCCTGGATTTAGGGGGGGGGGGGTCTAAGGAGGGAGCTACAGCCCCCGGTCCCGCCTTATAAAGGGACCTCCAAGAGACACCCACTTCCGACATGTAATAAAAAATTAATCTATCATTTGTCATATACATCAACTTTTTTTTTAATAAATAGAATTAACTTTACATGAGCAAGCGCATTTTTTAATACATTTATTTGTTAATAATTTTGTATTTATTTTTATTCCCTCCTAGAGGAGAAAACTTTGTAATAGTAAACTTTCGAATTTCATAAAAATGTACCAGAAATTTGTTTTAAGGTATAACGAGTCGGAATTTCCGCTTTTAGGAAATTTCTGTATAAATGTGTGTGCGTGTTTTGTTTTTTTTTTGGCATCGAAAATTCTACCCATTGTCTGTATGATATTTAGTTTTGTTTACATTAATAATTATATTCGTGAATTCAAAGTAATATAATTGAATTAAATTAAAGAAAATTTAGTCATTCTATAAAACGGATAATTTTGTCATTTCCGAAAAGGGCCCCTAATATTTCCGTAGCCCCGGGCCTATCATATACTTAATCCGGGCCTGATACAGTCATTTTGAAAACTGTATGGAAGAAGGGATTAATGAGTTGCTGCGTTTAAATATCATCGAACGTGTTGAAGGGGCGTCACCATAGTGTGACCCATTGTTTCTGTGCAAAAAAGAAATAATGGAATACGTCTGTGTGTCGACATACAGCGCGTATCACTGAAGCAGTTAACAAAATCCCGTAGCATTTTTACCTCAAAAACATTCAATTTAACCAATAATTACATGTAAATTTCTTTAAAATTAAAATGGAACTGAGTTGTTTATGGTATATTGATTCATGTATATATTTGTAAGTTCACTTGTTCCGTGTTTGAACTGTAATTGTAACAAGTTTAGTGTGAAATGTCGGATAGTTAATATTACAAATTTATTACTGCACTAAGGTGTGGTACTGTTATAATTATTAAGTATATTATTCTTAGCTTTATTATTATTAAATTTAGCATTATTGGGGTAAGTACTGTCTGGAACGAAAGTAACAATTACTAGAATAAACTTACTTAATTTAGCAGTTTCAATAATTTGTAATTAACTAACGGTATTGTTATATTTAAGTAAATTTATATGGGTGAGTATAAGTTCGTGAACGTTTGTGTAAAAATCCGTGAGTATATTTACGATTGCGTTGTATTACAGTAAATCTACGTGAGTGGGTATAACTCTGTGAAGAGTATTGTGTTATGGGTATTCAGAAAAGTAAGTCTGTGGGTAAAAAACCAGTGAGAAGATATTTATTTCTTCCTTTTTTCGTTGATTCATTGATTTTTGTTACTTCTCTTATTATTTTTTTTTTTACGTGTTTATTTTAAAAAATGGTATTAAATAATAATCCCCACAGCTCGCGTAATTGTGCACGTATGTGGTGTTATCGTATTTATAATTATAATCTTATGTTAATTGTAAATGTTTTCTCAAATAAATTGAAATTGAAATTTGAATAGAGGACGCATACTAAGTTTGCATATTTTTGATGCAATTTTTTTTATTCATTAAAATTACTCAGAACATATATCAAACAGGTATAAACGCTGTAATTACAAAGAGCATTCAACCTGGCAAAATCGCGTCATAATTATAACTCTATTTTCAGTAGGTAAAAATATTTCTGAAAAAAAAAACGCACCGAAACATCAATTTACGCGATAAAGAAATTCAAAAATTCAAACTAGAAATATTCCCATTACAGAGTTACACGCCGTCAGCGGCGTAATCACAAGGAAAATTTTACTGGAGTTCATCGAAGCATTTTAATAAACATCGCTAAAATGTAGAAAAATTACTGTTTATGTAAAAACGCGAAGAAGCACAGAATATCTACAAAAAAAAACTTAGTTTACGTTGTTTATTTTATTATATTTATTTATTTTTTTTTGAAAAAGTTAATAACAAAATAGATTTAAGCGGTGAATAAAATGTTTTAACTATAATTCCTTTATTTTTCGTAGTAGTCTATTTTACTGCAACTGACTAAACTGTCACTGCGAAAACTTCTTCGGAATTAATATTATATCTCTTTAGAAGTTTTACATTTCGGTATTATTATATGCAGTTAGGTTAGTATAACGAACCGATCAATTACGAGACTCTTACTTCTTTCTTGTATGAAATTCCTCGAAATGTTTGCTTTTTTTCCTTTTTCCTATATCAATTGGAAAATTTAACGCTATAAATAATAAATATTACGAAAAAATCAAATTATTTTTCCGTAAATGACAAAATGGACAACAGCGTACTACAAAAAAGTGCAGTACAGATCGAATGAACTACGTAGGAAGAAAACTTTAAAAATTTATTACTGATAAAAAGGAACTGCAAACAGCGGAATTATACAAAAAACACGTACGGATAGATAAAAATTATTACGCTAAACTTGTATCAGATTTTATTTATCTGTGACAAGCAAGTTCTTTAAGGAACGAATAAAAGTTTGCATCGCTATTTAACAATACATCCGATGCACCAATAATTCGAAAGAAAAAATATCATTAAATGACGTAATATATAATGTTATTACCGCGAAATATCGCAACGGCATAACTTATCGCCAAAATTTCGGCTATGCATCAGGTTGTGACAGATCACTGGCGAAATTATTATATTTACGTGAACGAAAAGAAAAGAGTGAATGCAATCCATTAGCATATAAAATACTTCCACTTAGCAAAGTATCTCGATTGCATTTCACTGCAGCTTAAGCAACTTCTTACAGACGAAGTATTATTTCCACCAACATGAAATAATTTATCGGACATACCGAATTACAAAAATTAATAGGCGAACTATGTTTTCCGAGGGGCTCATTAAATCTACTCGCTGGAATTGTTTCTTGAACTTTATGACCTGATATAAAATATTATTAAAATGTGGAAAATAATCAGTTCGCTAAATTGGAGCTTGTTTCTAACCACTATTGCGAAATGATAGAAGGAGTTTAAGTAATTAAATATTATAATGGTAGAACAAAGTTTTTCAAAAATATGAAGCTTTTTTTTTTTACTAATTTATTCACCGCACGTGAGTGTAACTCGATATTATTTAGAGATAGATAAGAATAAATATTTAATACAGTAAATTTTTTTTAAGGGGAAAACTATGGTTGAAATTCTCAAAAATATTCCGTAAAGAAATGTAAGTTTTAAATTAATAATAATAAAACATTTTAAAAATACAATCTTATACCCACAAATAACCAAAATTCAATTACAAAGAAAAAAAATGTGAAACATACGATATCAGCTATTTCGAATAATCAAAAATTTCTAAAACACTTCTAACATACCCACTTCTCTTTTTTTCACCTTCATATAAGATTTTTTATGAATAGCAATTATAATTTATTTCAGTGATTTTCCGTCACTGTAAATTTCAGCTATGCATGTATATTAAAGATTTTCAAGTTATCGAATAATCTTCTCTACACACACACACACAATTTATGTAAAGTAAAACTGTAAAAGATCTTAATACCATATATACATATATATATATATATATATATATATATATATATATATATATATCACATAATATATACGGGTTACTTGAATGAACACACTCGGTTTACTACGAAATAAATTTATTTAGAAAAAAACGAACAACACAAAAAAAAATCTCGGTTAATTCGATGTCGCTCGACCGCGTATCAGCGCAAAACTAAACTAAACCAGGACTATTCTCTGCTTCTATTTATACTAATTCAGAGAGAACAATCTGGAAAGGAAAATTCTAAAAAAAACAATTCAAGAACCGTCGATTTGTATAAAAAGATGTTTTTTATGACAAAGTTCTATCGAATTCGGCGAATGCGCTTCAATCAAAATATAAAAGTCAAGCAAATAGAAAAAAACGAGTTACTACATAAGAATAATTCTCGCGAACAACGTCAATTTCCAAAGTGTTCCAGAATGTTCTTTTTGAACTTGAAAATGTTTCGCGCGTTAACGTCTTTTCGTGCGTTTATCTCTGATAAGAAGTTACCGCAGCTATCTCCTTTCATCACATTTACATTTCGGTGCTTGCTATTATTTCTATCACTTTTAATATATAATTTGTACAGGGTATGTTAGATGATGATAGGGAGGAAGAGACCCCTCCCAGTCACTCGACTACGGATAACGAGGTTCAGATGTGCATCGACAATTCAGCATAACTGATAATATTTCAAGTACTAAAGCGACGAAATTAACTATGTTCTCTGACAACACCGTTAGATCGAAGTCATGAGAGAAGTAAGGAAGAGTGTTATAGGGAGACAACCGGAGAAGAAAGTGCTTTTTGATATATAGATAAGAAGAAATAAGTTTGGACGAAGAGATAGGGAGATGTTTAATTAAGAAGCGATACCCAAGTTGAGAATAGAAAATAAACAGTGGCTGGGTAACCGATTCTGATAACACTGCGGGAATGGGAGAGGATTTCAAGGCTCCAATGCACAAACGGAGGCAAAAGTTCTGGATCGCATGAAGTTTAGAGAGGAGAGATTTAGAAGAATTACCGTAGATAAAGGAGCAATAGTCGAGCTTGGACCGAATAATAGCTTTGAAAGGAATTAGAAGACTAAACGGATCGTCTCTTCATTTGAGGGGAAAAAGATATTTAGGGAGATTAAAAGTCTTTTAAGATAGGATTTATAGAGAAAATTAATGAGCTTCTGAAATGTGAGCGGGCTATTCAAAAAAAGGACAAGATAGCATATGGAATTGACAACGGCAATAGGAATACCAGATAAACTGATGCGAGTTAGAACACGGTTAAAGGGGCGGAGAGAAAAAATGATACAAGACGACTTGGTGGGAGAAAGAGAGAGGTGAAGACGAGAAAGGAAATTGTTAAGAATAGACAGCGAATTATTTAACTGGTCGCTAGCGGCGGACAGATTGTCAGAAGTGTAATAGACCAGAATGTCGTCAGCGAAGAAGAAGTAAAAGGAAGGAATAGTGCGAAAGAGACGATATCAGAAGAGTAGATATTAAAAAGTGTAGGACTAAGACACGAGCCCTGCGGAAGTTCACGATAAACGCATCTAGAGGTGGAAAGACAGGGAGAGGAAATAAAGAGAGTTCTGTTCTGGAAGAGGTTGAGTATGAGAATGACGACGACGGGAGGGAGGTTAAGATAAAATAGTTTGGAACCCAAAGAGGGACGATGCACATTATCAAAGGCAAAATAAACTCCACATAGGGAGGCAATGGTGAATTTTTTAGTTAGGAAAGACTTATAGACTTCTGAAAGGAAATAACTAATGCAGTCAACCGGTCCAAGCCCAAGGCGAAAACTAAACATATTAAAAGGGACCAGATTATTGTGCTCTAGCCACCACATGAGACGATTGTTAATCAAGCCATCAAAAAGTTTACAAAAACAAGAAGCCAGGGAAATGGGACAGAAAGAACACTGATTTCCTTTAGGAATAGGAATGACAATAAAATCGTTCCAGGATTTAGAAGTATAACCAGAAAGGAGAAAAGAATTAAAAATAAGGAGAAGGGAAAGCAGAGCGACAGGAGAGAGATTTTTAAGAATAAGGAACGAGATACCGTCCCAGCCAAGAGCAGACGAAGTAGGATTATTAAGAATGGAAGCAATGTCGTCGAAACGGAAAAGAGAAGACAGGAAGTGAGGCGCAGAATCGACAGGAAGAGAAGGAAGAACAGTTTCTTCAAAAGAGGGGAAATAGGCGGGAACACATTTCAATAGCCCACGGCAGCCTATCAAATTCACCTCTTTCCCACTTCGGGCCATTACTCCTCTCCCGGCGCAGTTAATAATAAATTTCTTCATTTATTCAATTCCTCTTTCTATGCTCATGTATTGATCTTTGTCGATGGTTTCGGGAGCGAGAATGACGCGGGTGGTACGTTTTCTGCCCCGTCGCTTCGGCATTCTGAGTTCTTCCGGCTTCCTTCCTTCTACACTATTTTTTCTGCCGAGTCGATCGCTTTTCTTCAGCTTTTATTTCCTCCTTAAGCGGGTTTTCCCAACTTCTCATAATTTCAGACTCTAAAGGAGTCCTTCAAGCCATATCCTCTACTCCGTCACATTCCTCTGATAGTATTATTCTTTCAATTCGTTCTCTTACCCCCACTTTGCATCCATCCCGTCTATTCTTAATGATTTTTTATGGATCCCCAGTCATTCCGGAATGGACGGCAATGTCGCAATCGATTCTTTAGCTCGCTCTGCTGTTCGCCTTAATTCATTCCTCAACTATTTCCCTTCTTCAGATATCCTTTCCTTATCTACTTCCAATCGCGCCAAATTTTGGCGCGAAATTTATCCCTCCCTATTTCCTAATCGTCATTCGCATTACCGCTTTATTCAACCGATTCCTCGTTCCCTGTCTCTATTCCTTTCCTCCCTAATTCGTCTCCGGATCAATCATTCTCTACTCCCATTTTCTCGCTTTCGATTTGCTCTGTCGCCGTCTCCTTATTGTTCTCTTCACGAGTGTGATCCTCTTTGTATATGTGATGCTACTGATCCCACTTTCTTCGAATTTTCTTCCTAATGAACGTTCCCTTTTATACGGCCAGCTCTTGACATTATGTTTCCCTACTCCCTATAGCGCTTCCTTTATCCTCTCCTTTCCTTCATTTTCTGTGGTGCCTACACTGATATCCTTTGTTGCGTCCATTTCTGACCGCCTAACTATTTAGATTTATAGCTTAGCTTTTCCTGTTGTTGGGTGAATGCCGCTGGCGCGCCCATACAATAAGAAAAAAAAAACAGAAAAAAAAAAAAACACCGTTTGATCAAATAAAAATAATAATAGCATCAGCAGCAGCAATAATAACAGTAATCATAATAGTAATAATAACAATAACGATGATAATAATACCAAGGGTAATAGTGACGATAACTATATCAAAAACAATTCTAGTAATAGTAATAGAATCATTAATAAAAATATATATTCTGAATCTTATCGCCGAACGGTTCGGGTATACATACGTAAGGTTTTTGTCGAACGAATTTTATCAATTAGTGCTCTGACTTTCAGTTGTTTTTTAAATAACGATTTTTACGAATTTTACGACTTTCATCGATAAAACTATGATAAAAACAGGAAATTAATACTTTCCCAGCGGATCACGACTTAATGTCGTGATTGCGGTTTTAATTTAATTCGCAGATCACGACTACACGTTGCGTTACATTCCTTTACTATTTATTTAAAAATCACTCGATCTAGAGAACTCGATAGCGGCAGCAACGAGGAGGAGCAGTTGTCTGCTCGTCCACATGCGACAGGTGCCTTATCAAGACTGATCGATAGACACTTTCTGGACAGAATACCGCCGTCTGAAAAGAAGCAGTCACGAAGCAGGCTGTGCAAAGTTTGTGCCAATATTACCAAAAAAGAAACGGGCAAAAGGGAACGTAAAAAAACGAACTTTCACTGTCCAGACTGTAACGTGCCGTTGTGCAACATTCCATGTTTTAAAAAATACCATACTATGAGGGTCTATAGCATATAAATCGAAATATGAACAATAATCTGGACATTTAGACATGTGTAAGAGTTGCTTTTTTTTTTTTTTAATAATAAAAAGTGTCGAGTTTTTCAGAAATAATAAATAAAACTTCCAATACAAAATTTTATTGTTTTGTTGCTGATATAAATATAATAATAATACAATAACACAATAAAAAAACATTCAAGATGATATCTCTTATATAGATTATTTTCTATGCCGTTTCGAAATATGCTAAAAATGTTCCGCGTACAGAGTGGTGACGTGTAAGTACATGTCCGCTGGGAAAGTGTTAACAACTACAAATTGTATATAAATGTAACTTACAACTTACAATTTCTCTACAGTTCATTATAAATAACTGAAAATTATTTCAATTTTTACATATTATTCTAATAACGATTTAAAATACTTTCATTTTTATTAATTCCTTAATGTAACTATGTTTATTTTCATTGCAATTCTACAATGTTATTATTTGATTCAACTATTTTCATGAATTTATTTATAAATTATATATTTATTTCGCAATATCTGTATTATTATAATTTAACTCAAAACTGCTTTTTGTTATTTAACTTAATGATTCTAAATAAGGTAATTTTGATTCGGACCTTAGAAATTTTGTTCCTTATTGTCTTATAATATAACGAAAATGGTGAAATGCAAGTAATTGTTTGCCAGAAATTTTACTTAATGCATAACTTTAACTTTAAAAAAAAAAAAAAAAACGTCTCACAGAAATTAAACGTAGCTCCTAAAATGATCCTCAAATTTAAAAGTACGTTAAAAAATTCAAGATTTTTTGTCCTCTCTTTCTGATTTTTGGTTTAAAGTTATTGTTAGTAAACCAAAAAAAAATACGACTACTGCATTATTGATTCACAATAACGCCAAATATCTTATCAATGATGTTACAAACTGAGCATCAGGATTTTCTGTCAACACTTCCAGCGACCATCTACTCTAACTATAAAAAAATTGTAGTTAAATTAGAAAGAAATAGGTCACCTAAGATCTCGGCTCAGTTCAAAACACATAAGAACAGAATCTGGCAGTTAATATGAACCGCACATCACGAAATCTAGAAACGGTTCGAAGTGATAACTTTCTTTACTAACAGACAGAAAGTCTGCAATCAGAATTCAATACGAATCGAAAAAAGAATTACATTTGAAAACAACGCCCAAATCTGTACTGACATTGAATTATATGAACAGTATTTCGTTTAGGACCTAATTACTAAGATACAGCTGTGGTTTGATGAATTTTCTATTAACAATTTCAACTACCATCCGGGGATTGTAAGGCACTGTAAAATATATTTTGGAAAAATGCACCGCTACGAAGAAGAACAAACCGAAACAAGACTGTTCCCACATAGGCAGCGAAGTTGATATATCCAAAGGTCATGAAAAAAGAAATAATATTAAGCTCAATGATAATTTCACTAATAAACGGATTTAGAACTTGGGGTGAGGGGTGAAAAATAATTCAGATCTGATAAGTCGACACCACAAGAAATATTGAGCAGATAAATGATACAGGAAGAATAACCTTTATAGGTGACCTCAAGCATAGTTTGTTTGAGGGCTCTTCCCTACTTACGGAAAGGAATACTTTGCAAATACACCCGTTGGAAGTGGACCTTCCTACTCCCTGTTGCACTTCCTGTGTATTGATTTTTCCTTTTGCACAAGTTATCCCACAGTCCTTTCTCCCTTTATTATATCAGTATCCGATCGAATTAAATTCTAATTCCCCCAATTAACCTACAGTTCTGTATCTGAATAGTCGCCTTTGTTGGCTACAGCCATAAAAAAGAAAAAAAGATATTAAACCAAGAATTTTGCGGTAGAAGAAAAAGAAAAGACATGACTATGACTTCTTCAAAGGAAAGATAGTGTTGTGTGTGGATTGGAAATTAGTAAAACACAACTTCAGTGTTGTTTGAAAACTACTATTTTCAAAAGATGAAAATAATAAACCAACTGCATAATTTCGATAATCTTGAAATTATGAAAATACACCTAATGTGTACATTCGCTAAGAGGTTTTTCATTAAACGTTATCAATTCAACGTTCAACTGAACAGCACTCATACGAGTATACGATTTAGATAATTATTCAATTAAAATTTCGGATACATGAACAGCACTCATACGAGTATTTAGATAATTATTTAATTAAAATTTCGGAAAAATACGATAAAGCCAGAACGCTACGCTTTCACCGAATAGCATGGAATGTTGCGAAAGTACAGCCGAAACAAAATCACGACGGAGCCTAACTATTTCCGTAATTAATCTAGAGCAGAACATTTGATTGTTAAGAATGTCTTTTTCAAAAATATAACGCAAATAGGGTCAAGTGAGGAGTAGGGCACTCACCAGCTCAACCACGCCCGCGTCAGGATTCCGACGTGAAACTATTTTTCCGCCATAGACACAAAATCATTAATAACTACATACATGTAATGGATGAACGTTTATCTGAACTTTATGCGATCCGCAATATATGGGAAGTAAAAATAATGACGTCGAAACAACAAAACAAATTTTTAAATTTAGGATTGTTGTTTTGTAAAAGTATGTAAACAAGTGACATATTTATCAAGCGTTTTTAGCAGTACCAGCAGTGCAATAACAATATTTTTGACCCGCTTATCGGAAATTTCAATAAAAAAATCAACTGAGGCAGCTCACCTTATCGCCTATAGTAATTAAATATGTCACACATCACAAGTGGTGAAATTAATCAGTTTTTCGAGAAAAATCGTGGAACTAATGATCTTCTATCGTTTCAGTACTATTCCCATAATCCATCACTCCTGAAAACAGTGACGTCAGATAGCTTAAAGAAAATCACCATATCAACGTTAAATCACCTTTTCGCATACATTTTTCTCTAATCGAATTGAAAAAGAACCAATTTTACACGCATAATAAGACATTAAATCATTCAAAGCCTGGTAAACTGAAACATCACAGGGAACATGCTACATTTCGTGAAGGAATTTTTGGCAGACCGCACGTTTCAGATTCGAATAGAACATATCTTGTCGTCTCCTAGAAGTCAAGAAAACGGCACGCCTCAAGGCTCGATAATTAGCCCGACCTCATTCATAGTAGGCATTTCCGACCTGACCAAAATCATTGGGCAACTTGTAAAATATAACCTTTTCGCTGACGGCCTCATAATATACATAACGTCTGCAAGTCTAGAAAGTTTAAGAGTTCGTTTTCAAAACACGACCGATAAATTACAAGAGTGGTCTGCAAAACCAGGGGGCTTAGCCTTCTCAGCGGAAAAAACAACTAGCATTATTTTCAGGCAAAAATAAACGGAAATCCTCTCCCGACTGCAAAATAACTCTGGGCAACAGCTCCATTAGATCAGCCCAAATTGTCAAAATCTTTGGATTGGTATTCGACAGGAAGCTATCATCTTGGTCCAGGCACATCGATGAACCTAAAGCGAAATGTTAAAAATTTCTCAACGTCCTCAAAATTACGGCTCATACAAAATGCCTGCAGAACCTCTACTCCACTCTTACGCTGTCTAAAATAAATTACGGTTCGATCATATATAGATCTGCTAAACCTAATATGCTGAACAGGTTTCAAAATTCCGCCTTAAGACTAATCTCAGGCGCACTGCACTGCAGCCCAATTGACAGCCTCCATACAGAAACTAGTATCCTGCCACTCAAACACAGGTTATTTCTGGCTCCGAAATATTACTTCAATCTGGCCTCAAATCCATCTAAACCCTCGCATCAAAAGACGTTTGCTCCGAATTATATACAGTTATATGGAAAAAATCCAAAAAGTTCAAAGACCCTCGGGATCGAGTTGCGGAATGCCCTTAGCAGTCTTCAATGGATGGCGACAGTCCATCTAAGTACGGTTGAAGCCGCTCTGTATAAACGCCAGTATGCAGTAGTTATCAAAATTTTATAGTCTAGATTAGAAAAAATAGCCAAAATTTGAAGGCCCAACTAAAAAAACACGTATACTCCGTCCGGCAACACGAACAGGAGCAAAACGGCCTCTCGCAGAAACTGTACAATGTCAAGGGAACCCTTCGGCGATGGAGCACTTCATACAAGCAGGACCGACATGAGGAAACAATATTACCTCGCCAGCGCATAGAGCCACCTGTTTCAAAAACAACCTAAACATTTATGTGAAATTTGTGGAGTGCCGGTTACGGTGGAGCATCTCCTTATCTTGTGCCGTAAATTTCGATGAGAGAGAGCCGCGTGTATCAAGGACCCGGGTTTGGCTGAAATTCCGGTGAACAATGAAACAACGTGTGAAAACATTTTTAAATTTTTGAAACTTACCAGACTTTTCCCTTTTATATAGTTTTGATGCATATCAGTGTTCGTCTCCTTTGTTTCTTTTTTCTCTTTCTTTTGTTCAATTTTCTTTTTTGTACTTTTCATATTACTTATAAGAATATGTAACTTCTCGGCGTCGCAAATGGCCCCGGCTGCCAAGCGACTTTAAATAAATAAATTATATTATAAAGCAGTAACGGACTTTTTGCGGTTCTATCTCATATTTATGAAAATTGAAATTTTCTAACTAAATTTAAAAAAAATAAACCACACACTAGTGAAAAAAAAAGATTTACATTTATAGAAGAAAAGTTATAACAATTGTATTGAGGGACCTTAAATTTTGTAATTTTCCGTAGGATATCGAAAATACGGACATTGACAAATAACGCAAAGTCTACTTCACGGTGTTACTACTCCACATAGATCTCATAGACTATAAAATAATCAAAGGACGACAAAGAATGGCTACCATAAAATAAAGCAAAGGTAGTAAGGGACTTACGAACAAAACTATAAGAAAATATTTCAATGTGTGCCCTATTCTGTGACCTTTCGATGAAAAGTTTCATAAGAGTTCTGTACAGAAGTTAATAACTGAAAAATGGATTGCTCAATTCCTGAATTCCGAAAAAAGTTGCTCTGCGGTTACAGGTCAGGAATAATTTTATTTCTCTATCAAGTTGCTAAAGCGCTTTGCTTCCGTTACAGTGTTCGATCGCGGGCGACGACAGAAATTGTCACACAAAAATAAATTAAATACTCGCTAATAGTCACGTGAAAGGCAATGGAAAACATGCATACCATAATATGCACGCTAGTTAGTATTAGGCATGGATAATTTCGGACACAGTTACGCATATCTTCGGAATTATATGCGCATTCGGAAACAGCTGGATATACCTCCGACGATGTGATCTAAAACATCTCGACTCCGGCAGATATCACCCAACAAACAAATGTCATTCCAGACACAGTCGGATTTATCTCTATCGGGGTGATCTAATATATCTCAATTTCGAAATGTGATAACCGCGCGCAAAACTGTCAAAATTTGCTGTCATTACTGTTTCACAGGTGACGTCGTTGCAGTATAGGAGGTAATAGTGACGGTGTGATTTAACATTTTCAAATCTGGATATGTGATTGATGAATTTAATGCGGTGCAAACTAGCTATTTCATTCAAAAAAGTGCCGGTAAATCGGAATTGTGTGAAAAAAATGCGCATCGTGTTCAAGGGCTTTCGGTTGCTTTGTACGTTCTGAATACTACACGGAGATGGAGTTGAATACGCAGCCGAAGATCGTGATTATATGCTAGATATGAATGAAAGCGATATTATTTATCCAGATACCTTAATACCTAATTATAACTGGATAAAGTACATCTCTAAGTGGACCTTAAAATCGAATATTAATATAGCGAATAATATGGATACTGTTGTACAATCTTTCGCAGCCGAGTTAATAGGATGTTCCAAAACATGTTCTCCTCCCGCGAGAACAAACATGCAAACAAATAACGAAAAGGTCCCGTGGTGGTCGAAAGAATGTTCCGATGCAATCAGGAGTAGGCGAAGAGCTTTAAAGAAACTAAAAGCGGAACCAACTATAGAAAATCATTTATTATTTAGAAAGCCGCGCGCAGATATACTCTTAAACAAACAAAACGAGAATGCCGGAAAAAATTATATTTCAACTTTAACACCAAACACTTCAATGAAAGTTATATGGAATAAGATCAAAAGTATTGAAGAAACAACATCGTCCTACTACATACTAGCATACATCAGAAACAATGGCGTCGTAAGTAACAACTTACAGGAAATGAATACACTATTCGCGATTTATTTCGCAATGTCCTCTAACGAAAGTAATGACTCTTCAGATTTCAGTATACAAACAAGCAGAAAAACACCAGTTATTTTAATTTCGTTAGCAATGACAGTGAACCATAGAATCAGCCAATAACCATAGATGAACTTCGCACAGCCATAAAATATACACAACCAAAAGCTGCTGGTTCAGATTATTTTCACGTTTACCTTTTAAAATACGAAGCATGAAAACGTTTTAGATACATTGCTTATTATTTACAATAAAATAGTCGTCGCGATAGCCTAGTTGCTAGAGCGCTTGACTTCCGATATGGCGGTCACGGGTTCGATCCCGAGCGACGACGAACTTATTACAAGAATTAAATAAAAATAAATAATCGCTAATAGTCACGTGGAAGGCAATGGCAAACCACCACGTACATCATATGCGCGCTAGGTCAGTACACAGCAGACCCACACCGAACGGACTGCACTTGTAGCGCGATAACAAGCGGCTTCAATCAGTTCCGAATGTAGTCTTGCGTGTATACACCTGCGTTGCATATTACAATTGCCTGGTACACAACCTATATCGGTACAGCTAAATGTACGAATAGGTTGCGCCAACGCGCTATGTAGCGTACGGCAACGACAAGAGCAAGGCTCTTTAAATATATAAGATAAGAGATGGTTCACGGGTGCGCTTTCACCATACCGGAAGACTGCAATTGTAATACCATTACTCAAACCTAACAAAAATCCTACAGCATTGGATAGTTATCGACCAGTCCCACTCACATCGGTATTATGTAAAATATTCCATAAAATTGTAAATCGAAGACTATTATGGAAAATGGAAAAATAAAAACTATTCACTAATAAGCCATATGAATTTCGACCAGGCCGATGCACCGGTGGTGATCCGATGTTATGTATACAACAATGCATCCCCAAATCTTTTTCAAATTAACATCACCTACTAGCAGTTTTTTTGTTTTTTTTTGACTTTAAAAAAGCTTTTGATATTATATGGAAAGATAAAATTCTTTTATCTGATCGAAGTTTTCGAGTAAGATTAGGGCCGGTTGTATCCGAACCGCAAGAACAGATAAATGGAGTCAACACTTTGTAACGTTGATAGAGGAAATAATATCGAGATCAAAGAAGCGTTAAAGAAGATTAAAGGAAATCATACGGGCTACAAATACCTGTACACGGATGGATTAAAATGCTGTTCAGCAGTTATCGACGAGAACACAGTCCTCCAACATGGATTACCAACTATGTTCTCAGTGTTGTCAACAGAACTGTCCGCTATTAGATTCGAGGTGAAATACACAGATGCCAACGGAAATAAAAATTTCATGACATGCACTGACTCGCTGTCAGCGTTAAAAACGATATATTAAATAAAAATTTACATTCAATTGAGAACGAAATAATATTCATGTTACAAACCACGTCTAGGAACATAAAATTTTTGTGGATATCGGGCCATAGTAATATTATATGGATGGTAATATAAAAGAAACGATCGTTGCATATTCGCTTCCGAATACGCCTGAACCGTTAACAGATTTTACAAAAATATCTCGAACGGCACATCGAATGTACATATATGGAATAGTAATTGGCAGAGAATATCTAGAGATAATAAGTTGCGTTCGATAAAATCATCTACAAAACGTTGGCTCTCATTGTCAATACATCGAGATTACCGGAAAGGCGAAGTTACCTTATGTCGATTACGAATAGGACACACACAATTAACGCACGCTTATTTATTGGGTAGAAAAGTACCACCAGTGCTGCTGTCAGTTTACTGTCGAGCATATATTGATAGACTGTTCCCTATTTATGAACAATACCGGAAACAATACGAGACCGTGCCGTCCGATCTACAAGATTTACTGAATGATGTGGACAGCATAAATTAAGTTTTCAAGTTTTTAAAACAAACTAAATTATTATCTATGTTATAACAATCTATAGTTCGGTGTCTCTAGCTGTTATTGCTGTACACGGCACGTAAAAATAAAAATAAAAATAAAAAGAAAAAAGAAAAAACAAAAAACAAAAACAGAAAAAAATAAGTGCTCCTTCACAACCGGCGTACCGCGGGGAAACAGTTATAATTTGGTGTAAATTTTCAATTTATTTTCCCGATAACTGGCAACAGCGCAACTATGTATAATTGCTATGAGAGCGGATTATCGCTTAGGTAGACCGAAACAAAAAAGCGATCTTCGCGAAAGATTTTAAGCAACGAAAACTATGACGTCATAAACTGTGGCTCCTTGCTTCTTGTGTTGTTGCTGTTCGTTTATTGCTATTCGCGTTCAGTACGTACGATATGTTTTACATTATTTGGAAAGTACAGTAATTATATTTTATTTATACCGTTAATGCAGGAGCAAAAATTCTATTCGTAAATGTTACTTGCCCTGGTTTTCATGTAAGGGCTGATAATATTTATTTCAACTAAAATTTGTTTTTAATTTGCGACTCGATCTTCTTTGCGATTTATAAAATTGTTGAGCTTTTTTAATTTCAAAATAAAAGTCCGATATACAACAGAAAAAAAAAAAAAAAAAAAAAATGATTACGAAATTCTTGAATTAACACGCTGCACTGTGTATATTTATTTAAATAATTAATATATCGTACGCACTTTTATATAAAATAAACTGACAAGGTTAATTAAATTTGTTTAAGGTTATTTTTCAGAAACATTAAATTTCTAATAATAATTGGTTGGATTATGGTATTCATTTTTTGTCACGTGTTAAAAAATAAAATTCACGTAACAACTTACTTTTTTTTTCCCGTACATTACAAAGAAAAGAACGAATATTTTGAAAAAGTTTCTACAACAATATTTAAATAGCACACATTACGTTGAAACGAAAGAAACAATAACGCTTCACAATTTTGACAAGAAAGTTTCTATAATTTCCATAATATTTACTGAATTACAATTATTTGCTCCTCAAAAACTGTAGCGATTGCCCCCTCGAAACAAAATACGAGACAATAGCTCACAGGTGACGTAATTTCAATTACATAAAGCATTGCTAACAGATAAGGTCAAATGACGTTGGGATTTAAAATAGGTTATCACCAATTCGTTTATCACTCTATAGCTGTGTTATTGTTATTCCAGAAAAATATTTAACCTATTATTTTTCTTATTCAGATTTAAAATTAAACAAAACAAAGTTAACGTGCCAGCCAGTATGCGTAAATGATCTTCACTATACAATACGCCATATTATTAATGTTTTTAAATTCTAAATTGTAATTAATATGTTTTGATATTTATAGTATAACTGTTTTGACTGAATATTTTTTTTTTGTTTTTTTCTTTGGGCGCGTCAACACAGGACATTTACCCAACACAAAGGACTAACAAATAATGAAATGTAGGGATTTGAAAGTTATATCAGGAAGCGATTAGAAACAGAAGAACTGAAGGTAGCCAGGAATTAATAGAGCAAGGTCGCTATTCACAGTAGTTTTTTTTCTTTCTTTCAAAACAAATATCCTCGAATTTTCTCGGTCTTCCAGATTTCTGCAATTTTTCTCTAAAGGTGAAATTTTTCATTTATGAATATTTTATAAAATGTTTATTATGCACTAATGAAAACACAAAAAACACAAATACCGCTTACTTGTAAAGAAAAAGAAAAAAACAAAAAAGAACAAAACGTAAACAAATTATGTATATTCGAACGTATTTTATAATTATTTTTAAAAGACGAAAATTAAACCGCCAACAATTTTTGACTAATTAGTACTATTTAAGGGCAATCGCAAAAAAATACCAACTGCGACAACGTTATTAAAACATGTCCCATGGCACAATATTTTAATCGCTTCAAATGACGTCAAGTGTGCATTTTGGGGTGTCGCGATTTTCTAAACAGACCCTGCTAACCTTGACTGTACTGAGCAGATGCCTTTGGCAAGTTAGAAACAACCATTCTCGGTTGATATGATCAGAGTTGCTTTATTATTACTATCCGCGGTGCGACGTGTGATACTTTTCTTTTTCTGATAATAACGTTTCTTTTTAATGTACATATAGATAATTTTATTTTTCATATTTATTCATTCTACTTTCTCACGGATAAGTTTTTAAAGAAAGAATATCCAGCACTAACGATAAGCAGACCCAGCATAATTACTGTTACGATATTTTCGATTAGTTTACGTTTTATTTTTTTGTCATATATTTTTACTGCGTGTGTAGCGCCCGATTTTCGAACCGCTATTTATGTGACTGCCCGCTGATCGGCTGGGACAGCCGATACCTTTTTTGCTTATTCGTTCCTCGTCGTTTTCCAAGTATCTGGAATCACGCATTTGTCTGTTTTGCCGAACATATTTTTTATTGCTCACTGCTCTCAGTATTCGTTGCACTCTCGTATTCGTTATTCGCCTTTGCTCGTCGCTCGCCCTTGTGTCGTTAAGTCGTTCGCTTCGCTAATGTTCGTTCAACATCGAGCTGTGAATAAAACTTTTAACAAGTTAACTTATTAATTTCAAAATAATCAATAAATCCTCAACAATTACTACAAAAAAATCGAAACTCGTGAAAAGCTGCGACGAAATTACACTGAATATGGAGATTCTCAGTGTGCAGCCAAAAGACGGATTCGAGAACGCAATACGAAATTAGCGCAGGAACACAACCTTCTAACGAAGCAATACGGTTACGAGTAAACTGTCCGCAACTGAAATTACGCCAACACGGACGAAGTTTCAGCGAATGTCAAGTCAACACTTAAGCCAAAAGCAATTAATGAGATCTTTTGTCGCTGAAACGGCGTTTGAAGTCAGTCACTGTGCAGCGCGGTTAATTGCATGTCAGAAAAAACCGCAAACTATTGGTGAGACACTTATAAACAGCCAATATGCGTGGAAATCGTTCGGTGGATGGTTGATGCTAGCAGCGGTTAATGAAGTAAAAAAAAGTTCCTTTGCCAGCTGACACAGTTAAGGGACAAATTGATGATACACGTTCATGATGTGATATTTTTTAACAAAACTCTTATATTAAAAGGAAAAAAAAAAAAAAAAGAAGCGACTAATAAATTTTCACTTGAAATGGACAAAACAGTAGATATTAAAAAAACAAGCTCGAATAATAAGTATTGCTCGTTTCGTTGATAAACTGTTTTAGGAGGATCGCGTTAACTGTAGACATTAACCCAGCATAAGTGAAATTTTTGTAAGTATCAACATGCACCAACAGGATATCAGGTTCTATCGGAACGAAACACCGCTGTCTAACCAACTAAGCAACCGCACGCCGTAGCTGGCTTATTGAAGACTTCATCAAGGATTATTGTTTATTTTGCAAAGATCAGACGAAGTCAACTACGGATGCGAAAATATTTTTCGCGTCGCAATTGATTTCTTCGAAACTTATATATGGCCATTTAGTGGAGTAAATATCTTGATATTGATTAAGAAATACGAGAGACGTACAAAATCAAACAGTTATATTTAAAAAATGCTAATTAGCTTAACTTGATCCATAATTATTCACTTCCATACGGAATGAAACTAATCGGCATTTATTAAATACAACTGTGTTTTATTTTGTATGTCTCGTATTTCTTAATTAATTTAGATCAAGATATTTACTCCACTGGATGCAAATCAGGGCCGGATCTAAAGGAGAGCTACGGGAGGCTATAGCCCCGGGCCCCAGCCTCCAAGGGGGTACCGTGCTCTTGAGCAGAAAAAAATTTAATTTTTTACTTGCAAAATTTAAATTTTTTCTCCAAAATACTTAATACTGTAAAAATGCAAAATTGTAAATTTGCATTTTTTATCCTAAAAAGAATTGAGTTAATTTTTATATATAAAAAAAGAATATATGATTTCATTAATGAAATTATATACTTTTTCTCTATAAAACTTCTCTTTTTCTCCCGATAAACTAAGTACTCCATAAAATGAATATTGACAGAAATTTTCTAAGATAAATCTATTTCATTGTGTTAAAATGAATGAGTCCTTTTAACGTGTACGTATTGAATAATAAATAAATATTCGACAAATCGATTGATAACAATTCTCTATTCAAATATTGATGTGCAATCGTAGCGTAAATTGTTCTATGTAAAAACGTTTTATGACCTGAAATATTCTTAATTTAAATTTTTTATTTTTATTGAAAGTTAATCACTTCTTATTAATGAACTGTATAAAAATTATTTAAAATAAATACGAGTTTTAATTGACTGCTAATTTCATAAATGTATTTGTACTTCGAAACATTTAATAAATCATACTGTGTTTCATTCATTTTTTTCTGATCATATAAACAATTATGGAATTTTAAACATGTCTATTTAATATAGATGTATACATATATAAAGAAAAGGACTGATTAAAAACATCGCATAAGTGTATCAAAATTAGCTTGAAAACCGCTGCAGCAACAATCGCCGCCGCCGTAGATAATGCATTATAAATAAAGTTTTTATTTTTATTAAAAAGAAACGATAATTTTTTGCTACCCACAATATTTAATTTATAAAAAACAATCCAACAAAAAATTTTTAAGTTATTTCGAAAAAATACTTTTTTTGAAATTTTTGAACTGCGATATCTCTTGAACGAATCAACCGATTGGCATGCAGTTGGCGGCATTCAACGCAGTCTCTTAAGCATAAAAAGGTGATTTCTTACAAAAAAAAAAACAAAAAAAAAAACGATCCGACAAGAAATTTGAAAGTTATTTAAGAAAAATTTTCGTCAACGATATCTCTCAAACAAATCAACCGATTGAAACGCGGTTTTTTGGGGAATAGAGCTGATTAGTTTTTGGAGTTGATCGATACAAGAGCCTAAAAGTTATTTTAAAAAACTTTATTTTGACAATTTTATTTTAGAGATTTCTCAAAATCTACCTAATCAGTTCAAACTTTCAGGAAATCTAAGTTTAGTGGAACCTTTTCGAATACCACAAACTGATTTTCCATTGGTCAAGCCGTTCAAAAATTATAAAAGGTTCACATACACACACACACACACACACACACGTACATTAGGACACCATCGTAAAAATAGTCAGAATAGCTTCCTAGGACCTCAAAACGTAGAGATTTAATGAAAACGCGATTTTTGAAAATTAGAGTGAAAACAATCATTTTTGGAATCCTTAAAAATTTTCAATTTTCTTAGCGGGAAGTTTAAAATTATAAACAAATGAAAGGAAAGTATGCGTATTTTTTTATTAAATCGTTTTTCAAAGTAAAATATGTTTAAATATGAACTCTCCTAACTTTTTTAGATACGAAATCGTTTAAAACATCTTCGAAGTTAACCTTTTCCAATATATCATTTTCAATCGCCATTATCGCCAATGAATCTAAACGGTCCTGAGACATTGACGAACAAAGACAGTTTTTGATTAGTTTTAATTTCGAAAAGTTACGTTCACCCGTAGCGTTTCTAATCATCAGACTTTTATATAATATCTGCAATGGTGTCATTACATTCGGGAAAGTTGATTGTGCCATATTACCAAAAATCAGTTTATACGATTCCTCGGCAGGTACAATTTTATCTTTTCCGGTATCCTCTAATTGGAAGATGAAGTACTTGAACTGCAGCATCTCAATTATAAACTCAGGCTCAATGTCCTGGAATAATGTTTCCTAAACTTCATACAAGCCTCTCTAATTTTATCGTTGGAGTTGGTCGAAAAATCTGTTAGAAATCCAAACAGAGAATTAAATTCCCGATAAGCTTCTAGTCGCCGCGACAATTCTGTACACAGCATGTCTCTAGCACAGGCAAATAAGTTTCAATTTTTAACTTCTCTTTTGCTCTAAGCACAACGTCTTCTGCAGATCCGTCATCGTGATGCCTTTTCCTTCTTCGCACACGCTGATTTTCATCACTGTATTGGGTAGCAGTTTTCTCATTTGCCTTCATCTCGTAATCGTCAAATAATTCTCTCACTGTGAAAGTAAAAAATCTAAAAGCGAATTTAAAAGATCGACTGCCGTTCGAAGTTCAATAATTGTTGTTTGTAGACATATACTGACACCATTGATTCGATCTAGTATGGCAGCCCAAAATACTGCCATTACGGAATTTTCTTTTTTTTCCAAATCCTTTAATAGACATCTGGTTTCGTGAATCACTTGTGATGTTTGAGTCTCATCGCCAGCAATAGACTCCAGAGCTTTCTGGAAATTGTTGTAACCTTTTGACAAAGCCTTAGTCACACCGGCCTTTGCAAATCACCACCTTCTGTCGGATACTCTTTTCAGAACTAACGACGAGTATTGCTTACGTTCATCATCTTTTTCGAGATGTTTGAGCATAATTGCCCAGCGATGAGTTGACGCCGAAAAAAATTGTATACTGCCTGTACTAATCCGAAGAATAAGATTGCTCCAACGCAGCTCTCCGCAGCACGTACTGCAACCAAATTCAGTGAGTACGCTGCACATGGAACGTAGTGTGCGAGATGATTTATTTTCTTAATGTGCCCCTGTAGACCATTGTAACAACCAGACATATTTGACGCATTGTAGTAAGACTAGTCTCTCAAATTTTTTATATCGATGTTATATCGGTTTAAAAAAAATGTAATTTGTGGTGGCTAGTTCTTCTTCTTTGTGACTTTATATAGGAATAAATGTAAGAAAACGTTCTGCTACTTCTCCATTTGATGTAACGTATCTCAGTACTACAGTCAACTGATCACTTTAAGATATGTCTGGTGTCGAATCGGCGCTTATTGAAAAATATTTGGCTTCAATAATTTCATTAACAATGAATTTTAAAACCTTATTTCCTAATATTTCAATAAGTTCCTCGCAAATCGTTGAAGACGAATATGATTGTTTTCCCTTTCCTACATTACCATATTTGGTTAAATGCGAACTAAGGAACGAGTCATACTCCGCGATTAACTCTAAAATTCCTAAATAGTTGTCATTATGTTGAGAACCAAGAACTTCATTATCACCACGAAATGCTAAATCCACGGGATGATAAAAATTTAATCACTGAGACCACTTTTTATAAAACTTTCATCCAATCTTCTCTTTCTTTGTTGAATGTAATTCCCAAAGAGGTGTCTATTCGTCCGTAAATAAGTCATCTACTAATCAATGTCTGTACACATACTCGGTGCGTTGCATTATTCTCATGCGATTGAATTCGGTGCGACGCATTTTTCCAATCATATAAGTGGTGGTAAAATTAAAAAGAGAATGGCTCATGTATTCTCCGTCTACTAGAAAAGTATACTGTTTTCCAGTAGACAGAGAATACATGAGCCATTCTCGTTTAATTTTACCACCACTTATATGTTTCCGAAAAAACATAGATTGAGAAAAAAGTATTTTGCTACTGTCGCATTGTCGGCTTGAAGCAGAAAAATTACATTCGAAGTGTTGACATTCGTTAGAATCTCCAGCACACTGAAAATATTGTATTTCGTCGGTAATATTTTGCTATAAGCCAATGTCATTCTGGTATTCTACTCCTAGATGAACTACGTTTTGGTGTAGTAATTAGACTTCGGTCTCGGCCTCACTTTCCTCTGCATCCGCTAAAGTAGCTATTTCTTGATCCTGGCCAATCTGTTCAGAACACAATCAATACCTAATCATTAAAATAACAGTATTTGCTTCCGTTTCTGTGTACAAAAATACTTTTGATTTCACTTAACAACAATGTTATAATACCTAGTCGGTCGCAAACACGTAAAACATAGATAGTTTTCACTCCTAACACTTAAAAACCCACCTGTTAATGGTTTTTGCAAAAATATTCTAATTAAATCGTCTCAAAACCAGTAAAAATATGAAGACGTAATATAAAAAATTAAAGCAATAATATTGTCATTGAGGGTTTGCTACACACAAATCTTCAAATTTAATTTTCACTCAAAGAAATATTTTCAAAAAAAAAAAATTTCTCGGGGCGCAAGTCCCCTAGCCGATGCGGGGGACTCAAGGCAGTTGCCTACACTGTCCAATGGATAATCCGGCCCTGCACGTACAAGCAAAAAAATACTACCGTTCACTGTTCGTGCAAATATTTTTCCTTTTTCTTTTTTGAAAGCAAAGGTATATTTAACAATGTTATTCTTTGTATATGTGCGTTGGGAGATTATAAATTGTCACGTAGACTTTAGTAATATTTTATTTCTAACTGCTATTAACAAATTTTTAAAAATCTGTACATGTTAGTAAAGTGTATGTACGGACGATAAAACAAAGTTGAAAATTCCCGATGTAATACGTTGAGGGGGAAAAAAAACAACAACTCAGGTACTAAGTTCATTTAGAAGTTACCGATTCCTTCGGAACTGATCATTAACATTTCTTTCTTTTTTTTCACCATTTTTCGATTAAATGAACAAGAAAATAGAAAATAAGCACCAAAACATTCTAAATGTTACTACGAAATATGCTGATATTTTTTAATTCGAATATTAATTTATTTATTAGTTGAAATTATAATAACAAAAATGAATAAATGTATTAACTTAACTATTTTTCGTTCACATTTAGTTTTTAATTTCAAAAAATGTAATATTTCTTTCACGAAATTATTAAAGATTATTCGTCACTAAAAATAAATTAAACTGTCCCCTTTAAAAGCCGGCAATTAAAAAAATCATTCAGAGTATTTTACTTCGTAACTGATGTAATGACCTATCAAATGTTTCCGAGCTTTTGCATATTTTATCATTATGGAGATACATACGTTTCCGGTTAGCGTAGCTAGTGAAAATGTTTTAACTTACTTATTATTTCATTACAACTAGACGTTGTTAAAAAACTAAAATAAATAAACGAATAAATGACAGATTTCAGCTATATAAATTTAATTCTAAATTACGCAAGAGACAACGCTCTTCGAATTAAGGAATGCTGAAATCTGTTCCGGGTTTTCGTTCAATTATTCTTTTCTTTTCAGTGCTTCACGACTTGCAACTCCGTCACTTTGTTTTTAATTACATCTGATTCTACATTAGCCCTGTCGTTTGTTAACGGATGAGTTTTTACTAATCAGAGATAAACGTTGCCATTCATTTATCCGCGAATTCCACTGAACGTTTCATCATCGTAAATACAGCGTCAAAAACGACATGAAAAAGAACTTCCACACCGTATTACGGGTTTCCGTTTCAACTGTTCGTGTCGTTAACCAAAATGGAAACTACATTTCGCTTCTTTAAAAAAATTAGTGAAGATTCAGATTTTTTTTTTTTTTTTGTTTCATTGACACGGCGCATTTTAAAATAAATCTTTATCGAATACTTATGCGATTTTTTCAATACCATTTGATTGCAGACTGTGGAACAGCGAACTACATACGTCCATGTATCGATTCATTAAAAGAAGAGTTAATTAAAGGGAGAAAAAAATACGCAAACTGGGCGAAACATACCGAACGGAGAGCCCATCGTCGATATCAAAACACCATCACGGTTACCGGTTGGGCGAGTCGACACGGGTCTACGGGCAAATTGAGGCATCGACTAATGATGACAGTAATGCTGATTCGTCGGCATCTGGGAAGATCAACTACAACCAGTTCCTCGAATTATCACCAAACAACGGTTGCTCATTATCAGTTACACCATCATCATCATCATTTAGCTCAGTATCACCAAATTCAGCATCAACGGCAACAGCAACAGCAGAGGGCATCTTCCGATTGCGCACTATATCCAGGTGCCGGGAAACGTCTGAAATCGGCATTTCGCATGACTTACTACTCGCCGACCAGGGCTATGCGTTATTACCGTATCTGGATTTACACGTGTAATGCAGTGCTATTCGTCTGCGTAATCGGTTTCATCATTGTCGCCTGCAAAATTATACTAGCCGATCCCCGTCGTACGCTAGTCCCCGAATTCAATCTTTCGCATCCGAGTCTGTTGTACGCCTACTTTGCTCTGGTCATGCAAAGCGGATTCCTGCAACTGATCGGCTGCGTCGGAGCTCGCACCCTAAACGAACGACTATTAAACATTTACTGGCTACTGCTTTTCTTTCTCCTAGTAGGAGATATAGTGTTGGGCGTTTTTTGGGTTCACCACTTCGAATTCATAGCCTCGCAAATGAAGCCGGTATTGAAACAACGGTTTCGCGCCGAGTACGGAACTGACACCGACTTCACCGATCTCTGGAATATGATCCAGAAAGAAGACCAATGTTGCGGTGTAGATAATTACGAAGATTTCTATTTAAATAATTCCGTTAGATGGGGTAAGTTGTTGCGATTACATGCGTGCGTAATAATTACTACTCATTATTTATTTTTTTGTCGTTTAATAATGTCAACATTTATTTTACGCTTCATCTTAAATTCCTCATTTTTCCGATAATTTTGATAATCGTCTACATCGTCTCAAACACCCTCTTCATTACCACGGTAAGTGCATTCCTTTTGTTCTTTTTTTCCTAAATCTTATGCAATCTTAAATTTCTATTTCTTCACTTGTTTCCGCTGCCTATTAATCTGAATTATTATTCTTTTATTATTTTTAATTATTCCGCTTTATGTGAAATTCTGTGGTTCTAAACTCTCATTTGGTCAAAGTCCAAGAGACTACATTACGTATCACCAGATTCAGGTGTAGAAAATATTTTATTTTTCATTAATAACATACAACAAGAAACCGTTGTTCATTGCAACATTCGAGGATTTGTTCTTAAATTTGCGTAAATAATTTATTTAAGTTCAAAATATATTACATTTACAAATTAAATAAATAACAGATCAGCTACTATATAATATACATATACACAAATATATATATATATATATATATATATATATATATACTAACAAATTAGGAAAAAGAATTTTACTTTTTTTAAATATCCGATGCACTATACATTTATTTTGGAACTTACATAAATGCTGAAATATTTTTAACCATTTACTAGTTTTTGTTATTCTTCCTTCAAATTTAAAAATCTCCTTTTTTCGAATCCTTCTCACAATTTCATTATAATGGTGTCCCTAACATTCATGCCAATTTTCAGCTTTCTGAGAATTTATGCAAGGGTAAATGTCTATTTTGACTGGATTATACTATCTTATATGTTCAATTTATTATAAAGGAGCGTGCTTTGATAAACACTGTCGTTTTGTTTTTTCACCTTCAAGAAGTTAAATAAAGTACATTTCCGATATTCTCTGTGTATGCCTAGAAAGTGTGAATCGGGTAATTTTTTAAATAAGATATTTTACATTTTATTCTTTTAATGAAAATTATGAAAAAAAAAAAAAAAAGGACTAAATTCATTATAATAGAAAGTTGTGTCCATTCATCTTAACAAACAAATGTTATCACAAAGTAAAAGATGATATCTCGTTTTTTTAATGACGCCATGAAATCAAAACCAGCTGGTTTTTACATATTTAACCAGTAATATAATACGTGCACAGGTTACAGTTAGTCGTAATTATATCGCACTAGAAACAATAGAGTGTTTTATCTTCTTTAAACATAAGCAACTGTGCAGAATATAATAATTTTCATTCTGTACGATATTTTATAGCCGGTACGATCTTGAATGATGATACAACTTCGCGGCCAACAGTTTACCTGCCGTCAAGCTGTTGCGGAGGTATTCTAGAAGTAGAAACAATAACCGCCATAACTCCGGAAGCCAGACGCAATACCATCTTCACGACAGCGTCAACGATTACCGTTCCACCACTGCCACCGATATTTTCCACAGCCGAGACAATCGGTGTAACCGATAAGGTGAGCACCGACAATGCTGATGTACGTTGTTCCGAAGAGATGGCTTTATTCTACACGTCCGGCTGTGAAAAACGCTTACTAAGTTGGTTTCGATCCAGTCTCGATATCCTGTTCGTCTTAGGATACTGCGTCATTTCTTTTATTAAACTGTGCTTCCTTGGAATTTTACGGTAATAATCTACAACATTTACTGTTAAGTACGTTATCATAATTAAAATTGTCTCCTTTCTGTTCTTTCTTTCTGCTTCCCATAATCTACTTCAATTACAATGAGTAGAATCGATATACAATACGAGGAACAAAACAAATCTAAAGGTTACCAACCCATTAACCATTAACCATTATTATTATCATTATTTTATTAGCTTCACTTATAAAAGAGGTTGATCCGACCCAGAACTTCTACGCTAGTCATCATGTTAAATCTCTTGCGTCCTCTCCCCGCTTTTTCGAGTGGTACTTTCCCGCTGGAAGCTAGTATGAATAACCGGTCCTTCTGTAGCCTAGCCGACAGATATTTCGTTTTCCCGGCCATGATCTTCTTAAACAATGACAATTCCGTTAAATTCAATCTACGCAGCATTTCCTGATTTGTAATCTTATCCACCCATTTTATCCTTTCCATTTTCCGATAACACCGCCGTTCGAACGCGTTTATCCGGTTTTCTATATTTTTCGTGATTGTCCACGTTTCTGAGGCGTATCTTAATATTGACCATACGTAACTTTCCAGTATTTTCATTCTTGCGGATTTTTTTATCGCTGAGCTTCTGAGTGTACGTTCTATATTATTGAACGTACTCCTTGCCTGCCCTATACGTATTTTGTATCTCGGCCATCACCTGTGATTCTTACTCCCAAATATGTATATTTCTTAACTTATTCGAGCTTTTCCCATTAATGATTACATCCAGCGGTTTCATGTTTTCTTTTGGGCTTTTACTAATTTTCATTATTTTGGTATTTTCAATATTAATTTGCATTCCCAGTTTGCAACTTTCTTCATTCAGTGTAAGTACCATTCGCTGCAGCTGTTGCAACGTTTCTCCGATCAAAACCATGTCGTCAGCATATCTTATGTTACTTATCCATTCAATTTTAAAATAATCGAAAACAACGAGTAAAAGAAACAATAAAATCTAAATAATTAGTCAACATATTGTAAAAAATTACATTTGTTGAATAGGTTTCATACTGTTAGTTGCGTTAAGCATTATACACAAACAAAAAATATATCATTACTAACATTTTAAGTAATTAAAATGATATGTAAAAAGTAACTAATACATAAATAAATAAAAAAATTCCTTTAAAAAAAGCGAAAAAAAAAACGTTTCTAAAAATGCACAAAAAGGCAATGGCGTGCTATAGCTTCAGGAGCTATGCAATTTAAAAAGATCTGCTACAAAAGACCAATCGAAAAATATATAATGGGCTATTTTTATTATAATCCTCAACGCAAATTATATTTCTTGAATATTATATTACTAACTTTATAATAAATGTTTAAAACACACCAGTCTCACAAAAAAAAAAGCTTAAGACTACCCACAATTCTTACTTCATGCTTTCCGTTGCACCACTAGCCACAATTCTCTTATTCCAATCTTTCCTGCTGCTCATCCCCAATCGTCTAAAAGGAACATTGCTAAATTACCACTAAGTACGAGTATAAAATTTTCTTATAAGTTGCTTGGAATAGAAAAATAAGTAAGTTTCACTTAATACATTCAATAATTTATAAAATCAGCTTGTGCGTAATTTAAAAAAAAACAAATTAAATCCATTAAATTATATATTCTGTCATTTTTTTACAATTTTTATAATCAAGTTGATTGTTTTTAAAATAAAATAAATTTAATTTATTATTTTCGTTTATACATATATTTTTTTTAAATTATTTTATTTAATTAAATAGAAAAATAGGAAGAAATATAAAAACGGCAAAATACAATAAATGAAATACCCCCCCAAAAAAATTAAATTAAAATATTTTTTTCCCCTTAACTGTAAACATAAAATGAATGTGTACTTTAATTGTTTAGCGTGTAAATATAATGTGTATAACATATATATATATATATATATATATATATATATATATATGTATGTATAAAACAAATAGCTCTTATACGAGAAAGTAAATAAATTAGATACCTCTCGTAGTTCTCTTGAAAATTCACAACGTTTACACAAAGTGACAGGCGATAGTAAAAAATATGATGCACCGGACACTTCGCGTAGTAGTTTAAGTGTTACACGACCATCGACGATGTAGATAAAACAAATAGATGTATTTTATTCCTGATACGGATTGTTGAATAAAGAAAAAAGTGAATGAATGTTTTCTCGCATTTTTAGCCACGTTGCAATCGAAACTTTAAAATTTTAATTAAAAAAGGCTTAAAACAAGAGTGCCCACCTTCCTCAACATTTCCTTAAAAGACGACCGGAAGAAATTGTTTTCATGCTCACATTTGACACGTGTTAAATTTTTCCGAAACAAACCTGAAAGACGTAGGATGGTTGAGTATTGGTTTTTCAACCTACGTCGTAAAATAAACGATACCGCTAGTCTAATGTCTTACCATTAAAATGTGTTTATAAAAAATTTTTTGACTCTCGCCTTCTTCTTACACCTGGGTTGCTAAGTAACCTCCTTTTCACTATAATAATTGTCTCTTCGTGTCTCACGGTGGCCATTCAAATAGAATTTTTAAATTCCCGGTACAAATCATATTGAATTCCTGGTTACTAGAATTGTCCAAGAATTTACACGAAGGTCCTTCCTATTGTATAATAACGAACCAAACAAACTGAAGCGAAAGCAAATAAAATATCAGTAGAAACAAAAAAATGCAAATTAATTTTTTTAGTTTTTTGAAGTTGTTTCATTTGTATTTTAAATATTTTACTGTTATAATAACTCTACTATGCATACCGGCACACCAAAGGATCCCAGGCAATGAAAGAGCCGATACTTCAGTCAAAAAGGCTACAACCATGCCTAAACCCCAAGAAATAATACCAGTCCAACTCCATGAAACAAAAAAAGTATCCACGAAACTGTGAAAAACCACTAAGATATACAAGCACCAAGACCAGTGATACCAACTAATCGATCAGACCAATGTATAATTACTAAACTTAGAACTGGCCACATCAGAGCGTCGCACATCCATCATATAACTAAAGAGAAGCCACAAAAATGCCCATACTGTGATCAAAACCTTGATGTACGTCACATTTTAATAGAATGTCACCCCCTCAGGACAACTAGAGAACAGTTCAACATCCCGGAATCTATCAACGACACACTTGAAAGCACAGAAAATTGCCTCAAGACTTTAAAATGCATTAAATCCATAAATGCAATTAGCTTCATTTAAATAAATGTTTTCTCTTGTTTAATTAATGTATAATTAACTAATTCGGAATTCTGTAAAACTTATATATATATATATATATATATATGTGTATATAGTGGTCGCTAAAAACCTAGTTGTTATAAAACGACCATAAATAAACCAATAAATAAATAATAACTACTAACTGACTCAAACAATACATGCTTACTTTATTCTTACAAAAGTTAATAATGTAGTTGATAACAGGCTAATTTGCACTTTACCCATTTAAGTACATAGTTCTGACTTAGAAAATTTATTTGACGTTAATATTTACATCTATGATCATACGCGCTGACTTCAAGGTAATTACAAAGCTCAAGCTCCTCCAATGATTATACTAAAGAGGCTTCGCAATAAACCGAAATGCATAATAAAAATTTTTTATGCGTTTCGTTAAAATTTTAACTAAAACATACTGGCAATAAATATAAATATTACTCATTATGAAAGTAGATTTGCCGTTACAGAAAAAGTCCTTTAAGGGAAAAATCAGATGTAAATTGTAAAAGAGCGGATTTTTTTTGTTACTATTAATAATATTTGATCGCCGTAGCATATTTTATATATGTACCTTTGTAAATCATGATTGAGTAAAGTACATCAAAAAATGTGTTCACTTTTCGCTTCAAATAATTTTTTTTTTTGTCAAAAATATCGTTTGGCTAATTCAACTTTTTTCCGCGGTTTTACAACAAAATTCTCGGCTTATTCCGGTTTCCCGGATTTCTTTCCATTTCATTGTTCTTTGTTTTTTGGCTAAGCTCATTCTAATCGTTTTTAAGTGTCTAAATTCTTTTTTTTTTTTTGCGCCTATTTAAAATCTCTCTTCTCTTTCTCTTCGATTTATAAACTCGAAAAAAGTAAAGTAAGTAAATCGTTTAACCACGACAAGACGTGGAGAGTTGTAAAGTAAATTTTTGTTTTCTTCTTGTTATTTCCATGTTTAGTTTTTGAATTATTTTTTAAATTACACATCCTCCTGATAAATGTACAAATGCTCGCTCGGCCGATGCTTTATCTTTTACAAACTCATTTACAGAAATTAAAAAATGGCGCTGAGCAGAAAAAAACAACTTTGTCTCTTATTCCCCGCCCTTCCTTATTCACTTCGGGTTTTTTTTTTTTTAGTTCCACCGCAGGACTTCCCATTTCTTATACTCTCTCTCGATTCACTTTCTGTCATACAGCCTTTTTTTAATTTTTAAAATATATACATTATTTTCGGACAATACACCGCTGTCTAAAAATCATAAATTTAGCTATTTCCTTTTCCAATATATTCCTCAGTACTTTTTTCACCTATCTAAAAATTACGCTAATTTTCTAAAGTGTTTTCCGTCTTTTTTTATTTTTTTAGCAATCCTCTAATTTGTATACAACTAAGTAAAAAACAAACACGTTCTGATGCAACCGTATAACCAGAAAATGTTTAGCTATTGTAAAAATTAACTACATTAATTTATCCAAAACATCAACGGCACATACTTTAAACATAAGTGTTTTTTATTTTTCTATAAATTTTTCATAAACTAATATTAAAATTAATTTTGATATATATATATATATTATACAACGCCGGATTTAACCATTCCAGGCCTATGGGCATAAATAGTGTGGAGGCCCCTTGTAAAAACAACAAAAATTAGTGATTTAAAAAATGTTACACAAAATAAGATATTCATATAAGAATTCTTTCAAAAAAGTTTATTAATTAAAATAAGGATACTAACGCTTCAAAAAAACTGAAATAAAATAAAACTAAAATAACTTTTATTTTCACAAAATATTTACATTAAACGTAATACATTTACATGAACAAAGCACAAACAATACATATACAGAAATTTAAAAAAACATGTTCCTGTTTTTTCTGCGAAATTCTACTTATTAGGTTTCAAAATTTGTAAAATTTTATTTTAATAAATGTAATCTTCCATAAGTAAACAATCTATATTTAAAAAATGTTTTAATACTCCAATTGTTTCGGAATATATTTATGGGGACCCTAGGCCAGTGCCCCAAGTGCCCTTATGTAAATCCGACGCTGTTAATATAAAAAAAAAAAAAAAACTATAGGATTCTTACTTATTTAAATAATCATAAATGTATCGGAAAATATTTGATAAGAAAAAACGTAAATTCGATCTGGAATTAATATATCGAAACGAATTTGGGTTTCCTGCAATGGATAAGTTTAGTCACTCGCTCAAAAATTGATTTAGCCGTGGCAAACAATAGTATATTTGCGTCTAATAGCTGACTTCAGCACTGTTCAAAACTGGGAACCCACATACTCGGTAGTTTCAAGCTGCCAAAACGTTAATTTTTGACTGTGCGTGTGTGTGTGTGTCGCTGACAGTTCCATCATCGTTTCCTCCGCGAAGGATTTTTAATGGTTTCTCATTTGGAGTCCAAAAGGCACTTTTGATAACAATGTTTATATGGTATTCTGATTACATGGAAATACGAAAACTTCGATTAAATGTTTCGTAGAACATAAAAAGTTTAATATTTCTTATGAAATCGGACTGATAATTCAAGTGTTTTGTTAATTAAACAAATACCTCTTAAGGTTAACGAACATATTATAATTGACAACAAATATACTGACAATGGTATATATATATATATATAATGGAAAACATCGAAATGAACAACAACGAGCTCAAAACGATAAAACAAGTAAACAAAAATTTAACAGTACATAAGTGTATCAAACGTCGCGTAAACTTTTTCTGCGTTGATTCGAATTTTTGTCGTTTTTTAGTGCATATCATTCGAAAATTTTTAAAAACTATTTTTTTCACACCGATGAATGCAATATATAGAAAACAAGCTATACGAATATACGAAACATCGTGCATAAAAAAATTATACTGATTTTTAAAAAAAACAGAATATAACATACATCGAACAAAATATAATTATCGCTATAATAATAATTATAGATAGTGCTATTTAAACTGCAAAATCATGTTACTGTGACAATATTGCCAACAGATGAATAAACGGCTTCTTCACGCTATTAATACATGTTAGTTGTTGAAGAATGTCATTGTTTTTAGTGTTAATGGGGTAGGGGGATTCGGGAAAACCAGAAATATAGTAAGAACTAATAAAAAAAGTCGGATACCATTCGGCAAGAAAGTATTTTAAAAATTCAAAATAAATTTCCTAAACAGAATTATGTGTTTTGCGATTTCGATCTCGTACACACACATATTTTACCGATTATCTGTAAAAAAAGAATTTTTAAATTTGTTACAGATACGAAATTCGTGAAATGATTCAAAAAATAAAAATCCTACAGAGCGAACTGAAAAATGCAGCCGAAGCCCAAGACGCGACTTCTAATCTAGGACTACAAAAATTACAACAAATTCGACGATACGATCATAATGGTAGCGTCGTTGGAGTTACACAACCGCTTTTGGATAGTTGTTCTAGAAACAGTAGAGGTAATTTTAAAAGAATAAACCGAATTTAAAAAATGCAAATAATAATAATTCCTACGAAAACTAGAAATATTTCGATATTTTCCTCAAGTTTAATATTTAGCTTCCCATCTAAACATACGGTAAACAGAAAAATGTGTTCTTAAACGCTGACGATTTATCGGCTTTTGCTTAAGTTGAATTTTCTCGTTGACAACGTAAACGGAACAGCAAACAACGTACAGTGCACTTTATAAGCATGTTTAAATTATTTACCGCACATCGCAATTGCCGAACAAACGAATTAACATCGCGTAGAGTTAACGGTACATTAATTTTACACCAGTCCTTGCCTTAAATTCGATTTTATTACAGAGGTAGAATTTCCAACAATTGCCCCTTGGAAGAACTGAAAATTCGGAGGAAACAACATAAAAAATAATAACGAAACTTCAGGATAAAAGAGAATATAATTTTCTCGATAGATAAATTTACGACCTGCTAGGAACTGATGATCAGTGCAGGGACACGTACGAATGCATAAAATCAAAATATCTGCCTTTTTTTCTTTTTTTTTTTTTTAAATAATTTGCGGGTCCCACAAGGCAATTGCCTGTCTGTGGGTTCGCAATATAATTATATCGTTTATTCATTATATACATCTTAAGTCTAATACATCATATTCGTCTTATATATAATTACTTAATTCAACTTAACTTCTACTTTTACTATTCTATGTCTAATTTTAATTCACATTTATACCTATCGCATGAAAAGCAACAAAATTTAGATGGTCTAAATTTATTCAAAAGAAACAGCAATATAATCGCCACTATGTATATTAGCGACCACGTTATCAACCGAACGTGACCGTACGTTAGGTAAGACAATAACCAGTTGAATGACTTCAAACAGTCTACAGTTTAGCTTTCTGCAATTCGACGGTAGTCGTTAACGAAAAGAAAAATAAACTTAGCGGTTCGATGAACTCCCCGGTGATTTGTTGAGCAGGGAAATCTAGCAAAGTCGCCTTATATACAGCACGTGCAATGAAAAAAAAAAAAGAGTAATAGTAAGAGTACAGTAACATCCGATGGGGCAATATAAACGGTTCAGCACAGTCAACAGTCGAAATACAATCAGATCGTTCACTAAAAACTTTTACAGTATGAATATCAAATTTAGCTGGAATTATAGTAACGACAAACTTGAAACGAAAACTTCTGAACACTACTCCGGCTATTGGAATTACTGATCGTAATGACCGTTTCTGCGCAATTGTTTCCTTACCATAATAACGGATACATAACCGGGTTGTTTTCAACACGCAAAAGTATCGTTAAGCGAGTTTTGATTTGATTTATGGGTATCGTATTCAAAATCAACAGCGCTGTCCCGATATGAGCATATTTTCTACTTTCGACGACTTTGGTGAAATTTCTGGCAGTCCGTATTTCTTACATCCGCATCTATAATTTGAAATATGTACAATACGAGTAGTTACGTAGATAAAAATTATCAGAAGATGGCTATCGACAAAGGGTAACGGCCATTTCGATAAAACATCGTCTGAGAAATGAATATCTGTTGACCGCCGCTCAAAATAACAGTAGATTTCCGACATCGTTAGTTTAAATTCTTGCGTCTTTAGCTGAACGATTAACATTTTTTTTTCACGAGTAAACGTTACAATCCTAGTACGTCCCATCATTACGCGTGAAATAGCTGGAGTACTCTAATTTCCAATGTTTTTTAATATTTTCGATTAATTCCGTCGAAAAACTGCTGCTTCATTGGCCAGTTATTGAGTTCAAGTTTCCCCTCTATTTTCTAAACTGCCATTAACGAAATAATCACGAGCCATTCTAGTTTATAACTGTAGATGAGAGCCATCTATTTTTTAGCCAATTAGAAGTGTTCACTGCTATCAGTGCTTAATGTAGCCAGTATAGAGAAGAGGAACTATGTTAGATACATAAATATTAAAAAGAGTAAAGCTTAGGCAGGAGCCCTGAGGTAGCCTCGGGAATGTTTTTCTTGAAGTGGAGTAGACTGGAATAGATAGATGCACATTTCTATTTTGAAAGAGTTTAACAATAAGTAAGATAAACGGGGGAGGAATGTTAATGGAAAGCCCCTTGACTTGAAGAGTAAGAAGGTGTACGTTATTGAAAGCATTGCAAACATTAGATAGGAAGTTGTATATGGATGTAATGTGATTTTACATTTGATGTATGATGTTGTAACACATTTTCACTTCACGCAAGTTAAATTATTAGTTTCGGAACTACTGAAAACAAAGCTAAAATTTTCTATAAGGTCTTCTTTTGTATTAATTAGGTATAAAGCAATCTGAAATTATTTAACATTCTAAATTGTTTATGATTTAAAATTACTTGTAAATATTATAACTGAGTTAAAATTTCAAAACAATAGGTTTTATAAACGTAAAAAATTTAAAAAAATAACCGTTAACGTTCGCTTACCGATGTTATATTTTTTGTTACACGAACGACATATACGTTCGACAATTCACAAAAATATATAACATAATCTAGATTGTAAAAACATTAAATTTGATTTACATTTATAATATAGTGCGGTTTACGGCAGGAAAATACTTATAACAATGGGTTTTGGTTAAGCTTTTTTTTTTTTTAATGTTTCAGAAATGTGCCTATCTGTTTTAAAATAAATCTTGATACTTATGTTTATGTTGCCATTTGACGAACTTTAAAAATTGCGTTCGGTTTAAGTGTGACATTATAGATCCAACAACATGTTCGCCGTGTGCGTATTTTTTTTTTGTAACCAAAAAGGTGCAGAAATAGAGTTTGGACCAATCACGGTACAGAAGTATACCGAATTAAATGAATCTCACTTTGAATAACGCCATATTTGTAAAATTATTTATTTAAAGTATTATTCGGAAAATGCGACGTTTGCGCAAGGAATGAAACATATTAAATAAAATATTGCGTGAAAGTAACGAAAAATTAAATATTAGAACCAAAATAAACGAATAAACATTGAATATCGTTGTAAACTGCATAATATTTTGTTAAAGTACAAATATAAACAATAAATTTATCCATTGTATGTTCCCTTTTTATCTTAATTTATTAATGTTTCGTTTTTAAAAAAAAAAGTATTAAACAACAAATAGTTTAAGGATTTTGACATTTAGATCATATTTTATTAATAGATGTATATATACAATATTTTCATAATAAAACGAAGTTATTTTTTGTTTTGGTTTACACTTTTAGCATCTTAAATTGATTTAAAATAAATCAGTTTTTATATGAACATTTTATTTAACATCTATAAACAGCGCTAAAACTTATATGTTAGAATACCTTTTTTAATATGTGCAGGGAGTGATAATCTTTTTTTCCTAAATATTTTGAAAACTGAACATATTTCAGCTTTTTTATAGTACTTTTAAATTTATATATAAAGCATTCCATTACTTTGTGAGATTATGTGAAATCATTAGATACCCTACAGAAATTCTTCACAATCCACAATTCTTAGTATTTCTATTATTACATGAAAAATGTACGTACTATATAAATTTATAAATTTTACATATTACTGGTAACATAACCATAAATATTAAACGAGAATGCGGTATAAAATCTTCCAATCAATTTTTAAAGAATAACAATACATACTTTTCAACTGCCATGGACGTCGCCAGCGGGTGGCCGGAGGGGACAGCTGCCACCCTCTGGAGCCTTGAAACTTTTTATCAATTGACCATGATGAGTATTCATAGGCACGTAATCATGGAAAATTTGGAAGACTTTTATAATAAAGTAGTAGAACAATTTGACAGAAACCCACGAAAATTATGTTTTAATTAAGATTTTATTCTTGTTTAATAAAATATTAAGCCTTTACAACTTATAAATTTTATTTTTCTTGTAACTCGTATCCTCTTTCTATTATCTTGACCCCCCCCCCCCGGGCGGCTGACAACTCACCTTGCCCCCTCCCCCCGGCAAATCGGCTGGCGACGCCCTTGTCAGCTGCTACGAAAGTATATTATTTTAAATTTTTACAATAAAAATTATAGTTTCATTTCATATTGAGCTTTTGATTTCTTTTACAAACATAATATCGAATTATTTTTGAAGGATTCGGTAAATGAATTGCGGTTTGCAGATGCGGGCGACTTTCTAATTGATTCAATTTCTACATCTGCTTCCTTTTAGTTACGAAAAAAAAAAAACACGCTCGCCGCGTGTCATTCCGAAACTGTTATTTGTCTTACACGCCACTAACTAATGTCACTATTGTTAATATTTAAAATACCCATTATCAAAAAACTTTGTATGTAATTTTTAATTCCAATAATTTAGCAGTCAAACGAAATCATTTTTACGTGCCTTCTTAAATGAGAAACTGAAAATACGAAAATATAGGATTTTAGATGTATTATTCACATTATATTTATATCGTAGAGAATCAAATTTTTTTGTGTTTTTGCAGTGAAATTTTAAATATTTTCAGTGCAATCCTTAAAACAAATTTAATCTATTTAAAAAAAAATTTATCTGGTACATGTTTAGGGTGGCATATTTTTCATTTTCCAATATATTTCAATATTAATAGTAAAATAGTAATGAAAAAGTTGCAGAACAAAATAGAAACATTTATTTAATATACAATTTAGACAATTCACGAAAAAAAGTTATTTATTGGCAAGTAGATCATTCTCAAATAACTAACGTAGTAACGTATGACAACTAACGGATCTCTATCTGTAACAGAAAGAATTGCCGTATGAATGCAAGCGGAGTACAGACCACAAAAAATCCGTGTTAATTGTGACGTCATACGTAACATTTTTTGAAGTTAGTTTAATGCTGTTGCAGTATATATTCAGACGTTAGCGTGTTGAATTTATTGTTAGTGAACTTTGATTTCGTTATTAAAAATGGCCACGTACAATAATCAGTGTGTTAGTAAATAATCGAGCTGTAACTACGCGACAAAAACAAATTTCGTATTTTAGCGTAAATACTTCTTAGAATGCATAACTGCGGTACACATATAATATTCTACTCGTTTTCGTTTGATTAAAAGAAAAAAAAAAAAAAAAGAATCCGGTCTTATTTAAATCCCACAAACTTATAATGCAGAAATTAAAATTTTAAAATTATAATTCCTATTTACAATGCACATCGCACACTACGTTCTCCATGAATACATGAAATTGAAATTAATGAATTTGATATTTCGTCCGTTGTTTTTTATGTATTTCGAAACAAGAAAATAATAAAATTTTGTCATTAAAGCAAAAGAAGCATAATAAATTGAAAAACATCATATTGTAAAAAAATGTTAGTCTACTAAATAGTTGCAAAAACGAATAATATAAAATATAACACTAAATGAAGTATATTATAGAAAAAATGTTCGTGCATCATATTTAGTAAAACCTCCATAATATATTTATTTAAAACACCCAAAGAAAAAATTAAACTTGCGTGTCAAATGTCGAAATATTATTTCCTAATAAAATTTTAAAATTATTACATACTAATCCTGTTCATTTTTTCAATTTTTCAAATAATTATTTACATATAACATTTAATTTTTTTTATATTTTACATATGTTGGAAAAGAGATTTTTAAGTACAAAATATTTTAGCGTTTTAAATGGAAAAGAATTTTTAAATTCCGTATATATCATTAAGTTTACAAAAAAAACATTATATTATCTGCCGGCATTTTGTTTTCAAATTTCATACATAGTCAACTTTTTACTTTAATAATATGCATCAACTGTATTTACATATTTTTACACAACAATGTGCGAGGATTACAAGTAACATTATCAAAATGTAATTCTATAAATAAGCAGCAATAAAACATTACTAAATTGCGAACTCATAATGCTGTAATTATGATTTGACTTTTGGCAGTGTTGTATACTAATTCGTCGCGATAGCCTAGTTGCTAGAGCGCTTGACTTCCGACATGGAAGTCACGGGTTCGATCCCGAACGACGACGAACTTATTACAATAATTAAATAAATAAATACTCTACTAATAATCACGTGGAAGGCAGTGGCATCCCACCACGTACACCATCATATGCGCGCTAGGTCAGTACACAGCAGACACACACGGGCTGCATTTGTAGCGCGATAACAAGCGGCTACAATCAGTTCCGAGTGTAATCTTGCGCGTGTACACCTGCGTTACATATAATAATTGCCAAGAACGCTACCTGTTCTGTACAGCTAGATTGTACAGATAGGTAGTCTCGACGCTCGTAATCGAGCTAACGAACAAATAGAATAGTATACTTATTTTACCATGCGCGATGCGCGCATTAAAATTTAAGTACACTAAAGGAATAATGATTTGCTTTTAATTTTCTTTTTTGTTTTAATATGTATAAATATATATAAAGGGGGGTGGTAGTACGTTGGCTAAATTTGCTTTTAGATTTTTTGTTCTATGGGAACTTAATATGATTATTAATCAATTGCAGTGTGACAGCTGGGGTGTAGTTAGTCAACAGCTATGAATCTTATTGTCGGCAGATAATCAAGCGTTCTAGTCACCAGACACCGTCGTGACGACTTACAATAGTTTTCAGCTAACAAATTAAAAATGTGATATTAGTGACATTTAATTGGATTTAATTTTAAATTTAGGCGGTTCGATACTCACCGTAAACGGAGAAGATGAAAACATGGAAGATGAAATGGAAGTTTCTTCAGCCAACTCTCCGTTATTACTTCTAGAGAAGAAGGACGCAAATTCTAATATGGAGAATAAGAAAATCGAACAAAAGAGTCCATCCCCAATGCAGTTTAATTTATCTAACCGGCAGTATCATTTGTCGGCGTTCAATCAAGATACCGGAAATGATTCGGATACGAACAGTCACTGCGCTTTAATCGTTCCAGACGAACGAACGGGGAAAATTAAATCGGAGAAATCATCCAACGGTAATAATAATAGTTATGAAGCGCAGGAGCTGCAGCAATTAGATCGACTACTGATTTCTCGAAATCGGGCCAAAACTTGACTACGAAGATGCATTAACATCTGGATTTCATCCAGTGACGACGAATCGATTCCATTCCCATTTTCCGTAACTGCAAGTTCCTCTGCAAGATGAACAGCACCTCGTTATAACTCTGATCTGTTACACCTTTTCTGCGCTGTCTCCCTGTATACAGGCGTTTTATTCGCTGTTATCTTTATGAAGAGCTTCTCTATTCGCCGCTAGTCAGATATATAAAATGATTTTATTATTACTATACTCCTTATTATTATTAACTACTATAGTATTAATACTACTGTTACTGTACTACTATTATGTTTATTCATAAATTTGTTTTCCATGTTACCATTTATAACTCGTAATACTAACCACATGTTATATACATAACTCGCGTAGTACCGATGTACTAATTAATTACCGAAATAGTAATTAATAATGGCTCGTAGCATATTTCATGAAATAGAAGAAAAAAAAAACTAATACTTCGACTGACGACTACAATAGAAAAAAAATAAAGCATAAACTCCCTAAAGAGTGGATTGCAAGGAGATTCGGCAGTAGCAGTTCTCTTCTCTTCGCGCCCGATGATGTTTCAATATTACACGCATAAAAACTGAAAAACACCGATAGTTGCACCGAGTGCTCTTTTTTAACCGTAAATCACGGTATGTCTGCCCACATCCATATTCACTGACAACCTATTGCACTTCTTGAACAAATCCCTTACGCCTAATCCTCTGTTCCCTATGTTCGTAATATGCAAGCATTCTAAAAGTTTACCGTACTTTAAATCAGAACTTTAGATCTTCGCATTTCCTAACTTCATTGTTTTGTTGTTGTTTTTTTTGTTTTTTTTTGTTTTCAGAACAATAATAAAATGAATCTGTTAAAAAGTAGGCGCGAGCATTTTTCGATTCATTAGGCTCCGTGTAAGTTATGATCATAGAATCTACTAGCGATGCACGCCGGAGTTATTAAATCCCTTCAACGCACTCCGCACAAATTTCTCGATAACCCTACAAACACACGCGAACACAATGATATTTTGCCAAGCTAGCTCCTAACCACAATCTAGAATGGACGAATTTACGACAAAACATGACTACACCACTTTTTTGTTTTTTTCCCTCGTTATTTTCGATGGAGGTATATTGCATCGCAGTTTTGCAATATGTAAAGCAACTCGTTCAGTTAAAATGGTAACGATGGAAAATTTCACCAACGACGTGGGATTCGAATTAACATACTTGTACATTAAGCCGTAATGTGAAATACGTTAAACCTATCAGAACTTTTTTAATCTCTATGTTTATAAGTATTACACAAAAAAAAAAAACGATGAGATTGTGTCCCATTGTAAATTTATGCATCCAGGATTGTTGTTAGAAGCTAGCTTCGACCTTGTCTTCAACGCACATTTTTTTCACATTGCATATGACGCAAGAATACGAATTTAACCAATTACAATTCAGAAAAAGGAACCGAAGTAAATCAATTTATACACCGCATTTTATAATATGAACCAATAATTCGATTCGTTATTTATACCATTACTTTTCAACTTTACGAACAATCTTTGCGTGGTTTTAGGTATTTTAACATTAACTTTTTCTACGCCCAGCGATAAAATTAATTTTCTACGCCCCCCCCCCCATCTAAAGTATAAATTCAATTAAAAGGGGAAACAAGCGGGCCATGGTAAGAATTTTGCAGACTTCATACTATCACACTGCATTTCACACCGAATACTTTTTAAATGTTCCTTATAAAAACATCTGGGTTATTTTTACTTTTTTTGCTTTACTTTCAGTCTTATCTTATCAAATTTTCTCTTCGCTTTTGCAAAATAAATGCTATTAGTGACGAAAATGATTCATCAGAAATAATGTTTAATTTTAAATTTCAGTACAAATTTATTACTTCAAATGCCTTTTTGTTTTTTAGATTATTGTTCTACTTACTGCTGGATTTATGCGTCGTGTATTGCCATCTAGTGTCTAGAGGAAGATAAAGTTTTACGATTTAAATGTGGAGAAAAAAATGCTTAATTTCAAAAAGAGAAAAAGGGATGTAATTTTTTGTCGGTTTCCAGAAAGGATTTCGGATATTGATGTAAATTTGATAGAAAGAACAGTTTAGGAGGAAACCTTGAACTGTGAAAAGGAATATTACAAGTACGGTAAATGTGGCGGGGTTGGTTTTTGAGGAGATATTGGTACGACTTAGGTGGAGTCTTGTAAATATTGTTTTTTACTGTTCGATATCAAAATAGTCCATGGTCAGATAGGATTTCGAAGCAACCGAAATTGGTTTGTTGATGAAACCTGGATCCATTGAGACTTCCATTGACCTAGACATTTTCGTTTTACACAGGTTTTAAAATTGCCATAACTAGAAATGCGTTGTTACGGTATATCCTTCTTTAGCCGCGATGTCTGTCAATACATTACCCTAAGTGCCGATATGTAATGGTGTACGAACGGTGCGCGAACATCAGATGAAAGAAATGCGTGAACAATGCCATTTACTACTGAATGTTGGCGAATTTCGCAATATTTTTGAAAAAAAAAAAAAACACTCCACCAGTCTAAATAATGCGAAAAAGTAAAGATTTTAATCTTATCTGTAGGACGTAGAATTTGGTGTAGAGAAATGTGTAATATGGAGGAAGAGAAGAGCGAAGAATAATATTTTCGGAAGAGGCGGCCTACTCCATCTGAAGATTTTGATTCACCTATAAACAGCTTAAAATGAGCGTGGTATTGTGTAATAAGATTATGGTGCTCTGGAGGGAGGTGTTTCTTTTTTAAAATTTTTCATAAGTTAAAGATAAATGGAAACCTTTATATCTGACGAACGTAGTATCAGCGCCACGGAGAATTGATAAGGCTTTATAAATTTTCTTTTTTTTTTAAATAATGTCGTATAATCTACGATGCAATATTATTTAAAATTTCTTAACATAAAAATTAGTTCAAGAAATTCCTATTTAACGTACAATTTGCAGGTTAAACGTTTTAAATTGTGCAATCGGATATATTGCCATAATTAATGAAAAAAGATAAAAACATCTACGTATGGATCGATCGAGAGTGAAGTTTAATTGAAATAAAGCCTTATATCGGTAAATTCGGGTTCGAATGAAGGTGATACCAAATGTTGAGAATGTTTTGGCTTCGTAGTAGAGTAAGAGCATAATTCCTGATTCGCACAGAAGCTATCACAAGAGAACGTTGGAAAGGAGCCCATGTCTAGTTTAATAGCAGTTAGACAGTGTTAGGTGAATTTAAGAAGGTCCAACTCGTTGAACAATAGACGGTAAAGCCGCAATCTAATTTGGGTTTAATTAAAGCGTGGTTATCCGTAAAAACGAGAATCTATCAAATCCATACCTTGTATTGGGCAAGTTTTTAATGATGTTCAGTTTACGCAGCTGGCCTTCATTTAATTAATACAAGGTTTTAATTTAGCCTCTCATCGAATATTAGGCCGAGATATTTGATAATAGAGTCGTTCGCCGTGATTTCAACCTGATATTGGCATTTCCTCTGCAGTAGTCTTATCTGTAAAGCATTGAAACCCAGATTACTGAGCCCAATTTGATAGTTTTTTCGTTGTGCTTTGCAAAACTTCTTCAACTAGGTCCGCTTTTGAACAGCAGACAAAAATAATGAAGTCGCCAGTAACAAAAGTGCAATGTACCAAAACCTTATCTTTATCGGAAATGTTGGAAACACGTCTTCGAATGTTTCATTTTTAAAGGGTGTACATAATTCAACACTTGCGTGTTAAATCCACAACTACCGAAAAACCAAAGAAAACAGCTGGCACATGGTGTTTATGGCCGAATGATTGTTGAATTATGTTTCGCAAATGCAGTTAATCTAATACGGGGTTACCTGTTCTAAAACCACACTAAACATCTGTTATAAGGTGAATAACATCCATAGTAGTTTTTGCATTTGCAATTTTCTTCATCGTTTCGCTAAAAAGTCATATAAGGACGATCGGACAATAGCTGCCGATGTGGAGAGGATTTTTATTGAGTTTTTGAACTGATATTACTTCCGTAATCTTCTAAGAGTCTGAGAAAACATGCGTCGTCCAGATTTGGTTGAAGATCGACAGAAGTAGTAAGATAATAGATTCAAGATTTAGTCGTAACATAAATATATGGACTTGGTCTGGACCGACTGCTGATGGTTTCATCTGATAAACTGCACTTTGCATTTCTTCAAGAGTAATCAAGCGTTTATATGATTCATTATGTTCGAAAGGAAAATCCAGGTTTAATACTGATTTATGTGACTTTTTATGATATAAAAAAGGAGAAGAGAAGGTTATTATCGTTTGATTTATCTCATAAGAAGTAATGCGGCTATTTCAAGTACATCTGAACTGATTCTGTTGTCTACAGAGTGGTAACGGGAAACGAAGATTAAGGTATCTCATCCGATGTTCGTATTTTCTGCAGCACTGTGGTGGAAGAAGCGAATTTATTGAATCAATAAAATCAATCCATTTCTTTTTAGCTTGCTTCAGTATAAATCTATTGCGAGTTCTAAGTATTCGAAATTTGACTTGATTATCTACAATTGGGTGTTTTTTTTAAACTTTCCTTCGGTTTCACTAAGGAAGAAGGATTTTACCTTTATTTTCCCTTTATTTTAGATGTAAGTGCTTTTGCATGATTAACAATCACAGTTCCGCAAATAACTGAACTTGCAACTGAACGTCGGCATTTCATGAAATTTCAGGAATATGCGGGGAAGATGAAAAACGACAGTCCCAGTAAATTTTGCGATAGTTCCATTTGTGATTCATTATTACTAGAATGTTTGTTCTATTTGATAATAAACAATTATTGGAGGGTTGTAATTACTTCCCGTCAAGTCATCATGGTTGCATGCATAGCACTGACTTCTGTTGGAGTTGTTAAAAGTGGATCTAGTATGGACCAAGATCTGTGGGAGAAGTTATAATAGTGTGTCGGCTGTTTAGGGAGAAGTTATAATAGTGTGTCGGCTGATTAGGGAAAAGTTATAATAGTGTTTCGGTTTATTAGGGAAAAAAAGACCGACATTATGTTTCACAATGATGCCTTCTGGAAGTTTTCCTTTTAGATTTGCCACAAATGATAAATGGTTGTTTGAGTAAAGGTGAAATTAAGCTGTCTATATCTTCGCGTTCGACATGATCATTTGGTGACATCTAAATGGTACAAACTGTAATTGGATTTGAAAAGTATAAAATGGTACCAGAAGTTTGAAGTTTAGTGTTTAAGTTAACTTAGGTACGGCTAATAGATGGCCTTATTGTTAAGCTAACTCTGCTGAGCGCCCACCGGTTTGAACGGGTATAGGTTGTTATAATACTGTATCTTGGAAAACGAAAATCTGTCTCGAGATGAGTTTTTTGAAGGTCTGTAGAATTGTAAGATGTTTGTAGATTTAAAGATTCCAATGCAAATTCAGCTTATTAAAATTTTTTTTTATCTTCCGTCATACTTAATTAAGCCAGACTTAAGGTTGGTTAATGCTCGTAAATGTATCTTCAGTAATAATATCGGTCAGTTTATTTTTAAGATCAGCGAGGCGGATTTTGATTTTATACGCTTCTAGAGCTGAATAATTATTGTTTGTCATCCGCAGAATATCCACCAGTGAAACCTTAAAATCATTTGAAAGAATTACACGCAGATCATAACTCGATGGAGCCGTATCTAAGATTAAAAATGTGTAGCGTTAGAAAGTATTTTTTGTTATCCAAGTTTTTGTTGATATTTTTTACAAACCATCTGATTAGTTCTATTGTTCCTCGCTTTTTTGATCCGTTTCTTGGTGGTCTTCAGGTTTTTAAGATTCTGGTATAGAGTTTAGGCCAGCTTCTGCTATACTGATTTCCAAATATTTGAACTGCTTCGCTATTCGTGTACGATTTTTTAACTACACCTGAGATCATTGCTGTGACTTTATTATTCTCCGTATACGTTCTCTCATTCGGATTCTTTCTTCTCAACATGCGATCCATATTGACTTGCTGTGGGTTCCTGGCCATTTTGGCATCTCTGGTAATGAGGCGGCTGATTCTTTGGCTCGGGTTGCTACTTCTTCTACCTTATTCTTCAAAAAATCCCATCTTAATTTTGGTCGAATGTATACGATTTCCCTTTTTTTGATAGTCACTCCCTTTAACTGTCTCTTCAACCTAGCTTTCCTTCCAATCCATGGTTCCTCCTGTTTCCTTTACTTCCTCGCTTTGTTGTTGTCTCCTTTACGCGTTTGTGTTTTAATCATTCCTCGTTGCTTTCACTTCTCATAAGTTTCTTCTCCATGTTGTCCTCCTCTCCATTCAAATAATGAGATTGTTTGTGACGCTGATCACGTGTTCTTTGAGTTTCGGCGGAGCTTTAAGCTCTGTACTCCCATTTACTTAGGCTTGGACTTCCTGCTCCTTATTGCGCCCGTTATATCCTGCCTTTTCCTTCTACATTTATTATCCCTGCCATTGTTATCTTCCTATTAACGATATCTGATCGTCTTATTATATAATTTTCCTTTTTTATTTCTAATTGTTTTTGGGTGAAGATCCTTGGCTGACGAGCCCATTATATAAATAAGAAGAAAATTTTTTTTTGTTTTTTCTTTTTTTTCGACTAAAGTTCCCATTATTGTCATTATCTATTTTGTAATTGACCGATAAGAAGTATCTACGAGAGGTGGGTGAAGATATTTTTTACGTCTGTTTGCAAGAATAAAGTATTCATTTGGTACGACACTATTTAGTTTCCAATGTGGGTTGTTCCTCGAAATTTATAAATTGGTTAGGTCTTTCAAGTGATATGAGCAATCTTCAGCTCTATGACCATTTAATTTACATTTAAAACATGAAAATTCATCGATGTTATGAAAATCTGTATGCCCAAGTACTAAGTAATAAATGATCCAGGAAATCAGTTTACATTAGTTGTTATCACACCTAATATCTCCAACTTACTATTATATGACCGAAAAGCTGATCCAAGTGATTGAGCCTAAAAACAGACACGTTTAAAATAATATTTAATTTAAAAGGGTTTTTTGTAATATTTCATTTGACACAGTAAGAGAAACGTTTGAAAAATTAACTTTTCTAACGGGTGGTATTTTTTTAAATGTTCCACATTTGACAAAATTACCTCGGATCAGAAAACTTCCGTCAGTAGTCAAGGATCTAACCATAAGTTGCCAATTTTGAAGAAAAATATTGTTTCTATTATTACTAACTTTGGAAGCCGCGATTATATAGTTTAAATGGACAAAGCAGTTCACTAGTACGTCCAAACTGTCGTGAAGTTTATAATTCAGAATATAATTTAAAACTAATCTTTGCTCCCCTGCTGGGTAAGTGAAATCAATGAGTGGAAGTTAGATTTTGCTGTTTCTGTGTGTGAAAGCCTCATTTTATTCATAAAAAGGATAGTAAATTGTTTTGTGTTGTTTGGATGAGTAGATGTGAAGGGTTAAGGGAAGGGAGGGAAGAAGATTATGAAGGCATTACAATGATAGGATGTATGTAATCAGTAGTCAGCCATTGCTATTTATTATTCGACAACACGATATAATGCGAATAGAACAAACAATCTGTTATTGTGCTTACGATTAATAAACGATAATATTAATGGAGCCTTAAATAGATTACAAAGGTATGTAGATAAAAGAACTGCATGCTCATCCATAAGTGGAAATAGCTCCATCTCTTTCTAATTAACGCATGCGCACACTCAATACCAGCTAAATATAAGGCCTAATCCATGTTGTTGTTTTGCAAAATACTCTGCAAGTGATAAATACGAAATCTTATTTAAATTTCTGCATTACGATTATTTTATTAAATAGGAAGAAGTAATTTCTTACCAATTATTGTTAGTAATTTTATTTGTACCGAGTGAAACTTTTAAGCTTTACATGAGAATCTACTACATCTTTGCTGAGAAACGGGATCGAGTTTCGACAAACATAATTTAAATAAGAGATAACTAAAATTATTCAATTTGTATTTTTATATTTCTTAATTGTAAAAATAAAACTAAAATGAAAATTCATAAATATTTTAACTTTTGAAATAACAAAGAATCAAACTTACAATCGCATATTCCTCATTTAGACGTGTTTTTATTTTTCTACGATTAAATTTTAACATCAGCAAAATTATTATAATTTTACGCAACGGCTTTAAAATGTACTACTTTATTTTACAAGTAAACATCGTACAAACTCGTATTTCTATTCCTTTTAATAATAATAATAAGAATAATATAATTTTTTATAATGAATCCATTCGGATGAATTGAAATTTTCAAATGTTCGTTTGTTTCTGATTTTTCAGACACATGGTACTGCAGTATATATACAGTGTGAAAAAATTACGCGTTTTCAACGAATATTTCTTTGTTTTCCGTTCAAAGAAAAAGTGACCACCACATTGCTTCAAAACTTTTATTATTTAACGTGAATAATTTGTTTTTTTACTCTCCTCCTTTCACAGGACACATAATATGTACTCTCAACATCTTATTCCTAACACAGGTCCTCCGTGTGTTTCCTCGTAATTATTCTCTTACTACCATTGAGAAAAAGAAGACTTGTGTTTTTTCTAGCTATTTTTAGCGGCATTACTTGTCCTCGCAACAAACTATATTATTTTAATTAACTGTATTTCGTAAAGTATTTGTCGACATAGTTTAATTGCCATATAAATTCAATAAAATTTCAATCAGTGCAAAACCCACTGAAGAATTTTTTTTGTTTTTTAAACTTAAGAAACTAATACAAATTATCATAAAAATAACTGATTTTTTTTTCCTCTTTCCTCTTAATATTGCTAAGAAAAGTTTTGAAGGCTAGTTCAACTTTACAAGAGTTATAGCACAAAAAAATTGTTTATTTTTTAGACGACTAAAAAAAAAAAATTATATGCAGCTTCATAATATTGGAGAATGACATGCATGCGCTATAGTCACCAATCTTATGCAATATCAAAATAAGTAGCTTAACAAAAAAATTAATTAAAACACGCCCAGAAAAAAATTACTTAATAAAAAACTCGCTAATTTTAATGTTTCAACTATTAAAAATGCGATTTATATATGTAAAAAAATATTAATTTAAAACCCCGTTTTTCTCGAGTTAATGGAAAGCAGCTTTTTTTACAAGCTAAGATGTTAAAAATCTTATTGCACTCCTGTTACTTACATATGTACCACCGATATCCAAGTTACAAATTTTAAAGCAATAGTTGAACAAATTTACATTCGATAAGATTTTTTTAAATAACAAAGCAAATTCGTTAACGTACAATTGGTTTTAACCGAATGAAATATACAATTTTGGTATATATATATATATATATATATATACATAAGTATATACTTCGCTGTACAATTAAATTGACTATTCGACATTTTAAATATTAATTTTCGTTTTCGAATCAAAATTAGTAACGAAAAACATTATTTTCTATCGAATTAATGATCCGATACGAAAGAAAAAATATTAAATTAAAACGCTAAAATTAGCAATACGCGGATAAATACTTCCAGGAAGTATTAGAACTGTTAGAATTAATCCGTAATTACGGATGAAAATTTAACAGGGATTCTTGTAAATTTAAAGGTAAAAGAAAAAAAAAGATCATTCACATATAAAACTGCAGACATGCACTAAAATTTACAAATTTGTTTTTTAACTTTTTTCTTCCGACATCCCTACATTATTGCTGCGCAGTGTGATACGAGCCTCGTCTAACGAAACGTTAATATTACACATTAAGATCATCACGTTATGTATATATAATTATTACGGTATCTGTACAAGCGTAAAATCGCGATATTTTTAAATAATTGTGTGTGCTGCATTTTTTTTTTTTTTTTTGTAATTAATATCGTATAAACATTTACTAAATTAAAATGTTCAATCATATTAAAATAGGATATAAAATATTAAGTATTAAACGTTTATATTCGAATATTAATAATAATACTACATTGTTTAAATTTATTACTCAACGATGTAATAACGATCTATATTAAAAAAAAAAAAAAATAATACATAATTCCATTTTTTTTGAATTTTACATTATTTCTTTTAATTTTTCGCCGACAAAACTTGATTCTAAAATAAATTTTTGCCGAAAAAAAAAAAAAAAAAAAAAAAAAAACTAGGAGGGAAAACATATTGTGCAAATACAAATGCTCCAAAAGATTCTGTGCGGTTCTCGATATTAGAAAATATTGTCGAATTCCGTGTGCATTCTTGAAGCTTGTGTAAAAAACAGAAGTTTCACGTATTTACTACTCAAATTAAATTTTCTTTTCCTACTCCTAATACGAACTTGCTTAAAAGAAACGGACCACAAACAACTTATAAAACACTAAATTCTGTCGATCAAACGAATACGACTTTAGTACATCGCGAAGTGCTATGACAAATTTTCTGTATCGTTTCTGTAGTTTTAGTGAAACAGCTTTTCGATCGTGAATAAATAAGAGCCTCTTTACAGAACCTCAGAATATACAATTCACGGTGCACTGTAACATGTCTCAAACAAGAACCCCAGAGAACGTAGAATGAATTTAAAAAATTCACCGTTATACAATTAAATAAGAAAATACAAAAAAAAAAAAAAAAACAATAAACAAACGCGTGCATAAAAAGAACATTTTGCTGTTGAATTACCGTGACATGACTAAAAGCACGGACTAAAACAATATAATATACATAATAAAGATGCATTACATAACCAGGGCATGGCTGCAATTTTTAAGTTAATTCCAATATGTATGATAATTAGGAGCCATGAAATGAAAGACTAATTAACTTGAACCAATCAAAATACCATGAGAAGAATACTGAACTAAACTGAGAAGACAGAAAAAATTTGTTACTAATGAACTAAAAGTAATTACGAGCGGCTAACTAGAATAAAGTGAAAAATTATTATTCAATTATGAAAAAAATGTCGATTGATGACTTTAAAAGTGCGAGGAAAACTTGTTCAATTAGAGCAGAAATTTTTATTAACCCGTCTTAGATTACCGAAAGAAAGACTGGTGCCCGGATCTAAACAGAATAGCGCATCTAAATAGATGACGGTCAAACTGTAAAGACGAAGAAGTGAAATTTTACAGAAGATCTTAAATATCGGAATGTTCTCTGGAAAATGTATTGAACCAAAAAAATCTGGCTAAATATACCATGATACGAGCTATCTCTTATAATTTGGCTAGATAGAGAGTATCAAAGACAAAACAGTTTGTACGTACGGCGTAGGAATATAAAGAAAAAAGAAAAATCTTCTGCATAAAAATCTCGATCAAATGTGTTTATTGCATCACAATTTCATGTAACTATTCGAAATTGCCATCAATGTCAAAATCTTAATTTTCGAAATAAAGGTAGTAAAAACTGGTCGAAAGAAAACAGTTAACTTTCCAAGTAGGGTGATAAAAAATCGTATGACTTCAAAAAATAAAGCGGATAAAGCGAAGAGAGAAACTGTCATTTATTTTTCACAGAAGACGCCGATATTAATTTAACGGAGGAATTTTTTTTTACATTTTGTACCGAACTATAAAAAATCGAATTATCGCTCAATTTAAAACATTCTGCGAACTTCGCAGCTGTACAAATCCTCTTAACGCAAGCCACTTCCCCTTTTTTTCAAAAACTAAATTAAACTTTCTACCCGCACAGTGTACATATACACATTCTATAGTTGATCTTTTTCATGTCCGACGCTCAATACTATTAATACTCTACAAGACTTTTCCGAATCGGTTTTAAAATTTAAAAAATTTATTCCATCAGGAACTTTATTTTATTTTTTTACATTCAACTACCGTTTTGAACTACTAGGGTTGTCACGGTGGTGAAAGCTGTCTAGGCTATTTTAAAAACCATCTACCAGTCTGCCATCCTGAATGTACTTCTTCAAAGTGTTGTATGATTTGTCGACCAATATTTCTGCTAACGAAGTGAAAATGCTTGGGAGGACTACATTAAAACTACTGCATTCAATCAGAATATGCTGTACTGATGGATATTTTAATTCTGCACAGTATGGACACGTGTTAAGGGGAGTTATCCTTTGCAGCATGTGGTCATGGCTTTGATTTATATGCCTATTCTTAGCCGATTGATAGTTGTGTATTCGACACACGGGCTATTAAACGGCGGCCACTATGATTCGACCATCGATTTTATTTGGCGTAAGAACGTAATCTTGGACATCCATTCTTTGCTCCACTGCTTAGTTATTCTTTCTCGTAGAAACGTGACCAACGCTGTTGGGTCATGTGATTTATGCGGCATCCGGGATAACATAGTAAATCGAGCTTCTAGATCCGCGCACTCATTCCCTGGGACCTGAGCATGTGCAAGGACTCACACAGAAAATCGACAATAGCAGAGTCCCTTGAATTTTTTGCGCGATTGATTACTCGACGTTATTCTTTTGTAAACTCTATATGATCGTCATAGAATCTGCAATAATCAGTCTCTTTTTCCGTTGAGAACTTGAAATGTAGTACTCATGGAGACAGAACAGAATGGCAAACATTTCTGAATTCAGTGCCGAACAAGCTTCATTTCATCAGACCCCCACTGATCACCAATTTTGTAGACACACGCTGCTGGGGGACAATTTAGCTAAGCAAGCTTTAGATCCGTCTGCATGTGCCCTTGTAAAATCTTCATATCTGTGAATCAACTCAATCGCCCTCTGTCTGAGATTTTCTGGAGGTATTTGTGAGTTAATGCACTCTAATAGTGATATATTTGTCTTTACCAGGTACTGCTCGCATGGTGGGAGCAGTGAGAGCCTATTAACTTCTGACAGGCACCGAAGGGAGATATTATACTTATCACGTTTTGTTTACTTTTGAAAGTACATAGTTGGAGAACGTAGGTTTGAATGGGCAAATAATTAAGGTTAAATTTAAAAAGATTATTTTGTTGCGCGCTGAAATTCACAGAAATGAAACGGATTACAGTCTAACGAAATCATTCGGCACAATTAAAATATAAAAATCAAGAATTACATACCGATCGTCTTTTCTTACTGAAATAATAAGTACATAGGATAGTATGAAACATCAAAAAAAAAAAAAGAAAAGAACACTCATGTAGTTAAAAGGAGAAAAAACGAATAAGATTAAGCTTAGAACAGGTCTAATTTTCTACTTGACCCATTTAAAAATTCTCAACAAAATTTCAAAACCAAAACATAGATAAAGAACGACGGGTCGGATTTGCAATCAAGTAAAGCACATCACGGTTGAAAGAAAGTTTTTAAAAAACGATTATTCTTCATTTTAAAATAATTATTCAATCAAATAAAACTTTTCCGTAGTAAATTAATCTCACAACTATAGTTCACTATTAAAATTTTGGCCATTATTTCGGCGGCTGTTCCGAATTCAATACCAGAAAATATTTACACCACTTAAAGTCGCTAACTGACCACGTTAAAAATCAAATTGTACACCTATTTGCCTCGAAAAAGAAGAAATCATAAGCACGCAACGAATTAAAACTGTTTCATATTATTAAAATATCAAATGAAAAGAAATTTTCATGAAATATTCGACTGCAGAATTTGCAAAAAATCAAAAATTAAAAAAAAAAAAGAAAGAAAAAAATCACATTTATTCTTCTTCTTTCATGTTTACCTATTAAAAACTACTTATAGCCGTTAGTTAACATTTTTAGAATTTCGGCTGCACAAAACACAATCTGTTGCATGCATCTACGATTCCAGTGAGAAGTGATAGGAGTGGTGATTTCAGAACTTCAGAAATAATGAAGACGTTTAAGAAACCGGTAAATCTTTAAAAACTATTATCCATTGCACTATTAGATAATCCAACAGCTTGCTATTTGAACAAACAATTTTAAGATTTTTTGCACTTGTTGACGTCTCTAACCGAAAACTGAGATAATATTGAAACACTGCCAAATACATATTCGCCGCAAAGGGTGAAATAATGATAAAATAGGAAAATAATGACGGATAAACTTGTAATATGTCAAAAAAAAATGTAAAATAAAAATATATGAGAAAAACATTCACTCACTTACACAACTCAGCTCAATGTTTTTCATACACGAACCGAGAGCTGTACGCAAGAATTTCTGTCGAACTCAAAAAGTTGTTTTTCGTTTATACGAAAAAACACGAATTAGGTGTAAATAAGAGAAATTCTCAAATAGTAAACATTTATTATAATAATTTTATAAATTCTTTAACTTTAATACGTATTTACATTAACACCTACGTAACTGTTTCAGTTATTTAAATGAAATGAACTTAAATTTATATATAACGTTACAAAAAAATTGCTTTCGAACACTTTCCCCTAATGATATTTTTACCTGTAAAAAGGTTAAAAACACTATTCCAACCAATTTCAAATATACATATATACGTATAATATATATATATAAACACACATGTTTTTTTTTAAAAAGAAATATTTGTCTGCAGAAGCGGAACAAACTTTACGCATAAATTGATGTTCTATAAACCAAACGAATAATTAGCAGTTTTTTAAAAGTTATTTTATATTTTAAACATCTTTTTAATTTACAATATAGATTTCCAACCCCCCACCCCTTTTATAAGGTTACGTAAATTAATCGTGTAATAACATTGAAACAATCTTCGGATGAATCTGACGAAATAATAAAATCACACAAAATAGTTATAGTAGCAAAAAACATGTCACCATTATACAAGGAAGGCATTAAAATAAAAATTATAAATAAAATCCCGAAAGCGGAAAAATAACCATTTTCATTAGAACGAAAAGGTTCAAAGTTAACTCAGTGAAAGCTTTTTCGTGTAAACAAAAATAGTGTCGACACTCAGACTGCTGCATTTCTCAAACACCTTTATCGCCACCGTTGCAAATGATAAAAGCATACGTACTTTCTTTTGTCTTTTCGACGAATTACTAAAACTTTAAGCAGGAATGTAAATGTCTGTGTGGAGAAAAAAATACGGAAAATCAGTATTGACCTTGCAAGCTTTAAAATTGCTATTTGGCTCTAGACTAAAACTTAGAGTCAACTTCAGCTTTCATAATAGTTACTAATTTCGAAATTTCAATTACCGAATTTATTGTAACAGATTATAATTATTAAGCGCATGATATGAACTGAGCGAGGAAAAGTAATTAATCTACTCGGTTATGTTTCTTGCATATTTCAAATACCAAAAAATATAATAAGATATACGATTACACTTAAACTCTACATTTATAACAGCATGAGTATAAATATGCCTTGAAAATCAAGAAAAATTATGTAGGCGAGTGTAATAAAAGCTTGTTTACCATCTACTGTCAAATTAATTATCAATACTCTTTCTTATACCGTCTGTTAAATACAATACCTTACATCAGCTCCTCCAGTTACTAAAAGTTGTTTATCTTAACACATCCGCTAAGAACTTGAACTATTCACTCTTTATAATACTATCTCCAATAACTCCAGCAAAAATAATCCCTACTCGTTAGCAAGACGTTTTGAAATCTGTTCTTCGATATATGATAAAACAGAATTTTTAAAAGTACAGTATTTAATTAGGTTTGTGCAATACCGTTTTGTTAATAACGTTTAATCATTAAACAGCATTGATACTGCCGTTTAAAAAATAATAATTTTGAAAATGTAAATTTTTTTTTTTTTTCATGGCCTGGACTGCCATCCATCATACTTTAGAAATTAAACCAATATGTTATTAATTATAAAGCAGACCATAGTAAAAATTGCAGTATGTGGTCAGAACAAAGTAAATAATGAACACTATATGGAGAAAAAATCCGCGTGAAATTAATCCTTCATAAAACCTTTTTCTATTGTGTTCGTACAAGTGATTCATGTCATTAATAAAGGTAGACCTAATGTGATTACTGTTGCACCCAAAGGAGCCCGCAAAATTCAACATCACACGGGAATGAATCTACAAACTACCATGACATACTAACGGATAAGACGACCGGGAATAGACGGCGGAATATCAAAATACCAGGGAAGCGAAGGGATATCAGATTGGACTATATCGTATATCTACCAATATCCCGTCTATCTCTATAAGCTATCCAATCCTCCAGAGCAGTGGCCTGACTCCTGTGATGTAAGTAAAATGTAAAGTTATTAATCGGTACATTACATACTATTATATCAAGAGATTGTTTTTCAAATTATTTGAAAAACGACCAAGAAAAAATAGATAACGCATCCGTAATAATTCGTCCAAGTAAAAACCAAAAAAAAAAAAAAAAAAAAAAAAAAGAAAAAGGAACCGAAAAAGTTTGACGAATAAGAAATAACGTGAAAGATTATTTGACTAGCATTAAAGTGTAAAAAATTATACTACAAAATGACGAATATTACAGAAATTGGAAAAAAAACTGACACAGAAATTATTTTTCAGAAAATTTTTTCATAAATAATAGTAGATTTTAAAACATTCCAAATTTGGTAATGATAAAAAAAGGTTTAATTATTATAAACGTACGAGGATCATCTATAAGCAAGTTTCCCTACGATGTCGTTTAAGCAGAAATAAAGATAACGCCATAATAAAAATAGAGATAATGTATTTTTGAGTTTTTTCAAAACATATTCGCCACAAAATTTTAAGCATTAGAAGTCACATCAGAACATTTTACGTAAGCCAACATCACAGAACTCCGGAGTGTTGTTGAGTAAAACTTTTAACTACCGTTTTCATTTCGCCGTCTGAATCGAACCCACTGACCGGATAAACACTTTTTTTAATTTTAGAAAGAGCAAAAATTATTTGTGTAAGATTATACAGCTTTGTACTTACAAGGAATGTATCCCAATCCAACGGCTCCGATTTTTAGGAAATTGATATATGTTGTAGAGCATCAAAAAAATAAGGGACACGTATTTGTTTTTATCAGCCCATGAACACATTTAGGGGATGAAAATCACCCCCAAAAACAGTTTTTTCTAAATATCTCTGCTTCAAATCAATATTTTTTTAATGAAACAAAATGGAGATGATTTCCTACAGAAAAACCAAGTAACCCATAGCGATTTGAACTATAAGGGTTTCATCCTCTATTTAGGGGTTGAAAACGTATTTTTTTTGTAATTATTTTGTAATTATAAAAAAAAATTTCGCGTATAAAATTTAAAAATAAGGTTGACGTGTTTTAGCAATTTTATCAACTTCACCCCCAAAAGGGAGTAAACTACCACTGAGACACGAGAAAACGATAAACATGTATTTCAAGTAATCAAATTTCGAACAGAATCCGAGTATAGGGGTTTTCGAGGTAGCCGATTGCAAATCTGCTATCAGACTTCAAAAATTCAAAATGGCGGATCCAATATGACGGACAAAAATATCAAAAAACCTCAATTTGTACGAAAACTTGCATGCAGAGGATTTTAAGGTTGCTGATTACAAATCAATCTTCAAAATCTGGAAATTCCAAATGACTGATGAAATGTGTCAGAAAACAACGATTCAAAAACGCTTAAACCGTGCTATCGTAAAAGTCCTATACACCAGACAGACCGAGAGCCTGTATTTTAAAACTCCAAACCCCTAAACCCCAAACAGACAGAAGGACTTTGCTTCAAAGCTGCAAGCTCCGAAACCCCAGACAAGTCGAAAGCCTGTGCTTTAAAACCATTTATTTCCGATTGTCTCACTGCATAAACATTTTTATTAAGATTAATATTATTGCAAATTACAATATTGAACATTTTTTTTCCTAATTATACATAAATCATTATATCATTATATTTCTTCGTCAATTACAATTAATGTTGTCACTTAAAATTTTCACATTTTTGTAATAATGCTATATTTATTTTTCTGCAATAGTAATGTGTAATTTTTTATTGTACGAAATTTTTACAATAATGATAATCTTCATAAAAGTGTTTAAAACACAATGATTTTTTGCACCAACTACGATGTGCAGTATTGCAATATTAGTATTGAAAGACCGGATAATTTTGATAATCCGGTAGATTTCAGTTTTACAGATTCTTGCAACACACACATTGTGAAATAGAGGGATGCACTAGTCTATGGCACGTTGTGGTTGGTGCAAAAAATCAATGTGTTTTAAACCCTTTTACAAGCATTATCATTATTGTAAAAATTCAACCTTATTTTTAAATTTTATACGCAAATTTTTTTTACAATTTTTGGAGTTTTATTATTTTATATTACAAAATAATTACAAAAAAATACTTTTCAACCCCTAAACATAAAGGATGCAACCCTTATGGTTCAAATCACTATGGATTACTTAGTCTTTCTGTAGGAAATCATCTCCATTTTGTTTCATTAAAAAACATTGATTTGAAGCAGAGATATTTAGAAAACTGTTTTTGGGGGTGATTTTCATCCCCTAAATGTGTTTATGGGCTGATAAAAACAAACACGTGTCCCTTATTTTTTGATGCTCTACAACATATATCAATTTCCTAAAAACCGGAGCCGTCGGATTGGGGTACTTTCCTTATTAGTCAAAAAAGAAAAAACCGACACCCATATATTTCTTTTCGTGCTCTTCGGAGGTGCCGTACTCAATAACTGGAAAGTTTACGAAACTCGAAAAAATCTCGTACAATTCCACCTACCGAAGCAAGGTTGTAACTGGGTGATTGTAAGCGAAGAAATAATTGCGAAATCGTAAAAGGTCCATCTTGTTCCAAAAGTTTACGCATCTGCTGAATATTCTCAAACGTCGGCATGACGTCAGTCGGCCGTTCATTGCGTAGAATGTCACGCGCGCCTGTTTTCCCTTATTCAATGAAGGTTTTACGTTACCATCTGACCCTCGGGGTATCGGCATAACTTATTCTCCGAACACTTTACATAATTCCGCCTGAATATCTGTCACATGCTCACTTAAAGCAGATAAAAACCGGATTACAGTACGCATTCCACAAATAATACAGAACTCGATGAGTAGCTCCATGTTTACCGAAGTATCATTTCACTTCTATTCCTTTTTACAATGCAACCAGAAACTCAAATATTTTACTTCCCTCCTATTTCATTGTATTCTGTTTATTATTCAAATAACAGTGTAGAGAAACTTACTTTCGTGATTCTCTTTGTGTACATATGTGTATATATAAATAACACCACGTTGTTATTACAATAAAATAATTCAATAACGTAGGAAATTAAGAAAAATTATATTTTATTATCATATTCTTAATCATTATGTGACAATAAACACTGCTATCATGCAACATATAAAAACAGTTATTACAGAAATTATTTATAACAAAATTTTTTCAAAATTTCACCTTTTATTTTTTTTTAAGCTGTATAGAAAGGTCGCAGAACATTAATCTTACAAATTAATTTGTTTTAAATTTGAGTAATTAAATTAACCACCTCGTAAAAATAAACATCCTACGGTCGTTCAAACCAACCGAAATCAATTAAAATTTGTCTTTTCTTTCTAAAAGAAACAAAAACTACATGTTTATAAAGAATACTGTGTTACAAGACTACTCTCATCTACTAAAATTAATCTAAAATACTTGCATTTAGTGGTAAAATGCTCAGCGAAAAATTAAAGGTTCCTGAAATTTCTAACACTTTTTTTCACTTTGCACTACTTTTTATATTTTCAGTATAAGCTCTTCTACATATTACAGTGTTAGTTGATGATTTTCAAAATTTTAATTTTCAATTCAATAATCAAATCACAAAAAAGAAAAAATATAATAAACTACAGGATGTATTATTAATTTAACTGCAATAAACGACACTAGTTTTTATTTCAAATAAATATTAAGCATACAATTTTAGAACCCCACCACGTTTTTGCTCGATTATTCTCTTTTAACATTTATTTCGCCTTTTTGCACCTAGAATTTTGGATATACAGTTTAATATTGTTAACAAGTTAAATATCAAATATATGACATTATAAAATTTTTACCGAGTACTAGACTCAAAAGCTAGATATGGCACGTATTTATTGTTTTACTAATTGCGCGTTTAGTTTCTTATTCGACCGCAATAAATATGGCATTATCAAATGGCGTCTGATCAGCACACTATATACAAACAAAGACTGTAAAAAAGTGTTTCATTTTACTTTATTAAACGGTATAAACGTATTCAGTGTATTGTAATTATCCAAAATTTAAATTTATGTAATAGGTGTTCCCAAACTATACCCTAACTATAAAAAATCATATCAAAAAAAAAAAAAAAGTAGAGCATTACTGCACCGATTATTGTGAAGCAGAGGCTCTGAAGTTTCATGAAGATTACTAAGATTTGTCGTTAATGTCACTAGAAGAGCCCATCATCAAACGTACGCAGTTCGTTTGTTTTGTTCGTTCTTGCTATAGTGTGATTACAACAAAAAGTGTTTTGTGTTGAATTCAGTGCAACCGAATCGGCAACTTCAGACTGATGTGTTTCGCAACAAATTCGGATTAAATCCTCTCATCAGTAGTAAGGACATCGTGCGTTAGCATAGTTGGTTTGTTTAAGATGGATATTTGTGCAAAGTCAACAGGAGTTCTGGAAAGCCTTAGAAAATTCCGAATGCATTCATCAAACGTTCGTTCGCAACTACGTAAAATCAACTCGACGAGTTAACTACCGAGTTCAGCTAGTAAATTTAACAATTCGGAGTGTTGAGGAAACGGATATTTATGAAACCGTATGGGCTACAACTTATCGGTAAATTATAAGAAGCAGAAAGAATAAATAATCAACCGTCGGCGGCCGATTTTAAAAATTCGCGACTTTAAACAAAAACGCTTAACAACAGCAGACATTAGTAGGGTACACGTTGCATGTTTAAACTGGATAATTTTCAGGAATAAAAAGTTAATTCTTCTTTCGGATATCGGCGCCATCAAACCGTTGTTAACATTTTTGCTCTACACGTGTTATTTATTTATATTTTATTTTTCGTTTACCATGTAAAATGTGCGACGATGTTTTCCCACTTTTCATTTTATAATGTTGTACTGTTCGTAGCTGCTAACATAGCTTCCTTATCGTTTGACTTCATTACTAGAAACAAAATACTCAATTTCAACATCCCGTACTACAATATTCTTCCGTTTTTTATACAAAAAAAGAAACGGTTTATATCGACTTACTTATGTTGGTGCCTATTTTCAAAGGTAGGTAGTATATCAGACAATTCTATTCACAACGCAAATAAATATATATATATGTATATATATACTTATATATATATATATATATAAAATAAAATAAAATGCTTCAAACTATTTTTAATCGTCTGTCAGAGCAATATAAGTAAAGTTTACACATGGATCTTTTTGCACTGACTCGTTCTTGTGTAAGTTTCAAGTAAAACTACTTTTTATATATTCCCTTTTTTTATAAAGAAAGAAAAAAAAATCAATCTTCGTTGTACTGAAAATAAATCAAAATTAATAAACAATTATTCAAATTAAATTTACCACTATGAAACTATGTAAAATCAACTGAAATTAAAATCAAATACAACATATTTTCGAGACTCACCCATATTGAAACGAACAAATAAAAAGGAATAAAACCTTACACTAAAATCAGCACTAATGGGAAAATGTTTAATTCCTGTCGTCAAAAATCTTATCGTACTAGTTTAAGTAGTTACCACAGTATAATTGCGTAACACAAATTTGAAAATTTTTATCAGTAGTGTAAGCTGAATTAGAAATATTATACTGCAAACTTCAAATAAAAATGTTCAACCGCGATTTGTAATCCTTTCATGAAAATTTCTATTAATATGTTAGATAAATTGTGGGCAATTTTTATCAAAAATTTTTAACAATAAAAAGTCATTAAATTATAAAAATATATTGACAAACAACGACGAAAACCAAGTTTAATTAATATCGGTAGGTGGTAATGACAATATGCTGGGGCTTTGGTCTACCAACAGAAGCGAACAATTATTTCATATACAACAGGCTGAAACTCGGGCTTTTTTTGCTTCACCGTTGTTATCGCTTTTAAAGTAATTCATAAATCATATATCAAAAAAATAAAAAAATGGAAATATATTTATAACAATTTTAAACTATCTGGAAATTTAGTTTAAAAATGTATAACTTCTAATGACGCGGGCTCATGAGGATATTTATATTTCACATCAAGTATTAGATTGATCATTTTTACGTTAGAGTAAATTTATACCTAAAAACTGTTTAATATTTGGAGCTGAGATCATTCTTAAATCAGAACTGTTAACCTCTCAATTTTCGTTCTGAATTCTCGCTAACAACTTGATAAGCGAATCATTATAATTATCATTCAATAATCTTCACATTTCTTAATATTGCTTTTTTCCGCACCTGAATGACGGTGAAAAGCTGAATTTTTCAAATTTAAACGTAATTTATTTATTTATATTACGATATAATTTAATTTATTTTTTATTATAATTTCATTTATACATATACGCCGAAATGCGAATACTTACCTGTTATTTTTTAGTAAATGTAATTTATAAAATTATATAATTATTCAACTTTACTTTCACACTGACTGTAGTAACGTAGTTGATTCACAATAATATTGAGTAAATAGATGAACTCATAAAGGAACTATCATCCCCGTGAATAAATAATCATAAAAATTTTACACGTTAAAGTATATACAATTTGTCACAAAATATAGAATGAAATATGATTAAATATGTAATACATTAAATCATGCAAAAATAGATAAATAAAAAATAACCTGTAACGGTTCGTTGGACTTGACAACAAAATCCATTATGGATCCTCCAATCACAACCTATTAGGGGAAAATATAAGAAAAAAAAGAGAAGCGAGTCATAAAATAACAGCTAAAATTTTGTTACAATAAAGAACTCAAAAAATAACGGTAAATGTTTTATCATTTCTTAATTAATAATGTAGGTTCTACAGAATGTAATTTTTTACCGGATGACCGCGGGCCATTGTTGAAAATGTTCTTCTCGAAATATCTGTTTCTTTCGTGCTTGAACTTGTTCGAAGTAAACCGCTACAAAAAAAAAAAAAAAAGTTAAAAATGCAAAATTAAATCAAGTTTTTATTATGATTAAACATATTTAAGTATTTTTTTTCGTAACTTCAACCCAGTAGTCATTTATTCTCGAATTCAACAGTTCCCAAGTTGCGATCCATCGATCCCGTCTACAGTACTGAAATGAACAAATACGACAAAAATGTTTTCTAAAAAAAATATATAGCTCGAAAAATTTACACACTTTAATATGCAAAAAAAATTACAATATTAACCAGCTAGCGTGGTACAATTAGTTAGCAGCGGTATTTCATTCAGTTCGGACCTGGTTCGAATCCCGCTGCCGCACATTGAAACTACAAAAAATTTCACTTGCGTTGGGTTAATGTCCATAGTAGACACGCCCAAAAAAATTAATAAATAAATAAAAAAGATTCAAAAATGTTTATTATTAAGTAAAAATATCCGTATGCATTGAGATAATTTTTTCAAAGATTAAATAAAAAACATTTTACAAAAGTATTTTTGACATGGATATGTCTTACGACTGGGGATTGTTTCGCAAATCGTACGTCAGAGGAATGCATTCGAAACGCAAAAGTGTTACCCTTATTTATATTTACACTATGGTGAACACTTTATTCAATTCGTGATCAACAGTTTGAGTTTTCTACCGAAACGAAACACGTATTCCTATCATTACATTCAAGTTATAATGTAGTTCAGCACGGAAATTACTGAAGGGTACTAGTTTACTTTTTATCTACAATTTCAGTTGTTTACGAGAACATTTAGTGTCTACTGTTGAAAAAAGATATTTTCGCTCGCAGAAAAACGTTAGATTCTTTTATTTTTAAGTAATGTCTTACACGGTGAAATAAAAACTACCAAACCATTATAAAGCAACAGATCACATCGAATTTAAAATTGAATAAGTACAATGAAAATATGTATACATTGCTGTTCACTTCACTGTATCTTACACGCCAGCTCGTTGTAAATGTAGTGAGATTAATGAAATATAAATAAACCTGATTAATCCACTGCAAAGTTATATTTGCTTCCCTTCGTTATACTGTTTCCATCAGACAATCAGGTAATAAGAAATTTAATACATCAAACCAAAATAGATAAACCATTTAACTTGTCGTAAATACCGGCTAACGACAAATTCCACAAAATGATTGAAAAAATAATGAATCCGACGCGCGCAATGCAACACCTTATCTATCCAAACATTTTATCTAAGGTATTGCAATTTAGACAAAGAATTATCTAATTATTCGATGTGACTTAAATTCGAAATCGATAGATAACTACTTTATTCAATCCTGTAAAACTGTCGCTATTTAATAAATTGCAAACGGGAGTATGATCAACCAAAAACCCGAAGTATCGAACGAAAATTATGAACGGAATAACGTCTACTTCTCTCCTCTATTCCTTCTTTCTTTTTTTCTTCTACAGCGAGAAACTATTGCAAATTCTAATTCGCACGTTGATTCTTAGCTGACTAAATTATTTGGGTCGTTCTTAACTGTCAGACATGTATGATAAATACAATACGATGTAGTGAACACTTACACTTAAAGGTTGCTGAAGTTATTTAACCAAAACGTCAAGATAAAAAAGCAGTAAATAAGTACTTTTACATTCCTGCATATTAAATATTTAATTCCGACAATTTAAATTGAAAAATGCAACTGTAATTAACTTACTATTTTTTATATTTTTCTTGTAAACACACCGCTATTCGACTGCCGATTTTTGCATTGTTCTCAATTAACGCAACATCTTCGTAAAATTAAGGATCTAAATTTATCTGAAAACAATGAACTGAAAATGCACAGTGTGATTTAAGAATTAAAAATGAAAACATTCTTTCGAAAGTTGAAGTAAATTATTTAGCACCTTGGAAGTTAAAAATTATGGATCAGTGAATTCAAACATGTATTTTAAAATTTATTTAAATTCTCTAGATCCACTCATCTAACAAAAAAACAGGTCAGACGTTTTAGTAAATGATTAATTTAAATTTGGTTTGTTCATAGCGGATTGTTATCGTATCACTTTTACATCTTAAATGCACACGTACGTCCCTGAAAGGTTAATAATTCAGGATTTATTGCCGTTTGCACTCCTACTGTTTTAGATTAGCTTCAACAATCGAGGATAATTATTACTTTTTCACTTCGTTCGTTCTTCAAATTTATTCCATATAATTTCATTCGCTGTGATTTGCATTTTCTGATAATATTCATGTTATTAACTGAACATCGATCATGTATCGACCACGAGGAAAATATAATATCCGTTTTTACCACTGTTTAAGCAATTATAATTGTAATTAACTGCTTCTCTTCGCTTGTTACCAATTAACGGAGCTCAAGTGTCACGAAATTTGTTTTTACGTCGTCATAAACTTGTCAAAAGAAATGAACTGGCCCCCCTACTACCGTTGGGCTTTGTACATTGTGAACTTCACAATTCATGATACCGTATCAAGGATATATGGGACTTACTTTACTTTACTTATTCTTTTTTAATATTCAAAACTTTTATCAATTTATATAGTGATCTTTTTTCGCCCTTTTGATATACTTATCTTTTCATTCAATATGTTCCACCTGTTTTCTCATATTCACTATTTCAAATAATTTAGTTAATACTAGAAGAAAAAAAATGTCAGCTATCTGATCATTCATAAATCATTAAAGTAGTAAACTCAATTTTAAAAAATCGAATCACAACAAAAGTCCATTATAAAAAAGTAGACAAATTATTCAAATTGGTACTAATTATGGCAATTTTTACCAAATTACTGGAACACTCGGTAAGGACAAAAACTTTCGTTATATACTATTTATCCGAAACACTACAATATGTAACATATGTAATTTTGAGAAACAGAGAAATCATGTATGCGGCAGAACCAAAGTACTATAATAATAATAATAATAATAATAATAACAATAATAATAATAGTAATAATAATAAAAAGAAAACATGGGATTTTTTTACTGTTCTCGAAACACAAATAAAATAAATATTCCATAAAATCGAGGTCTTCCTACAAACCTACTCTGTTACATTATTCTTGCATATCATCCAGTAAATTACACCTTTATTTGAATCGAATCGTTTAATTCAATTCATTTAAAAGATACTTCATGTATCAAAATTTTATACCACGTAAGCTTTACTCCAACAGAGTCCTAAGTCGACCCGGCTTGAATTATTCAACAGAAATAAGGAATTTGCACAAAAAGACAAAACCGAATTCGGCAATATCAGTGTTAATAAATTTTTGTTGCTCGCCACTGTTTAAACCATATTTCTTACCTCCAATTTAACTCTACTTCATTATGCGTTGATACAAAGGCAACTTAAAGATTATAACGAACGGAAAAAATTCAAAATTCTGTAACAGATTTGCAGGTCCGTTAAAAGGTATGAAAGGAATTCAGAAAAGTAAGAACAAAAAAAAACCTCATAAAAAAAGTATAATTACTGTGTAAATTTCAGTTACTAAAAATTTTTTAGAACTAAGAACAATTCACAGTAACGCAAGTGTACAAATAAATTCAGAAATTAAACTTAACTAACCATAAGTTCATTACGAAAATTTAAAGATTTTTCAAATATGTAAATGCAACAATTTCGAAATCAATTCGTCGTCATTACGACAGATTTGGTTTTCATATTCAGCATAATTTAAAAGGTTAATGAAAGCAATTAAAATTAAACAAAATCAGAACGGCTATCCCCCCTCCCCCCGCAAAAAAAACTTCCTCGATTTTTCCAAATATTTTTCGACTTTTTCCCTAACTTCAAAAACAATAACCAAAAATAAAAAACAATATAATTTCCAAATATTTTGCAATGTTTTTTATAGTACATTGATCAAAGAATAAAAGTGAAATTATTATTAATTTGCACGAAACCTAAAAATTATTACATATTTTATAATTCTTACATTATTATTTTATTATTAGCAAATAATGCGGAGAAAATCTTAAATCACAAAATGTACTTTTTACTTTTTATTAACGCAGCATAAAATTCGTAGCCACTTTAGTCTCATGTTTCACCATTTGATTATTAGAAAAATTTGAAGAGATTTTTATTTAATACGCAGAATTAATATATATACTAACTCCGTAATTATTAGTAATACTTTCGAGTTTTATACAATATACATCACGCAGATATTTCTGTACCTTTTTCAAATTCTCTGACTTTCAAAAAATTTCCTAGACTTTTCTCTAATTAATGAAATTTTCTAACTTTTCCTGATTTTTCAGAAATTATTTAGTTATTTTAAAAAAAACTAATATAATCTAAAAACAAATAACTAAAAACCATACTCAGCGGATGAAAAATAGCTGTTTACGATTAATTTACGATAGAAATATAGAATGAAAAATTCGGTACTAACGAAAAAAATGAAAATAAAAAAAGGATACTTGACGCTAATGATCTTTTGCTGGTTACATTTCCAACACAATCTAATAAGAATGGTGTAACCGATTTTCCTCTTATTGATTTCTCCTTCGCTAACTTTAACGCTTCTTGAATAGCACATTCAATTTCTTCATCTACATTAAAATTAAAAATATAACCTTACATACGGCGTAATTATTTAAATACACTTATATCTGTGCGTTTGTAGTATACTTTATCGTTTACTGTACATTTTAATTACATAATTAAACTAGATATATTATTTAAAAAATAACCATTTTACGCATTCTTCTTTTAAATTCGTAAGTTCTGGAAAAATTAGGTAGTTCTAATAACTACTAGATGAATTATCCTGACCTAGAGCAGATCAATTTAACCTGAAATTCTCATTTTGCCACTGATTAATTAGCTTTGTAATTAGTTGTCACTTATGATATCAAACAACAAAATTAATTAATTCTTACTGGTTCATTATTTAAGACGTGACTTTTGAGGATGATGTCGTAGTAACTGTTTTTCTCTTTTTTTTGTGTGTGTTTCGGTTATTTTTTATGTTATTTCTTTTAATTTGTAAAATGATCAACAAAGTCGAATTCTGTGACAGGCTGTGAAGGCCCTCGTATACTGAATGTATGAGATTTTTACAAAAGAAGAAATAACATAATTTTACATCTGCCATCACATTCATTTGTATTTCAGATTTAATTAATTTTTACTGTGGCGACACAACATAGAACCAAAAAAAGTGAATGAATAATTCAACAACGGATAGCGAGAAACGAATTAAAGACGATGACGCAACACACAAAAAAAGAATTATTAGAAATTTCGTTATCGAAAGAAAAAACTTTTTTTTTATGTATCAACGGTTCTCGAATCGTTTTACTAGAATTTTCTGTTCCATATTATTCTCGCCGAATTAATACAAATAAAGGTAGGATAATCTTAGTAGAGTTCAGTTTTGCGCTGATACGCGATCGAACAACATTGAATTAACCAAGACGCGAAAACGCCGAGTCATCAGTAAATTTTTAGTTTGTACGTGTCCCCGACTACAAAAGTATTTTCGTGTTTTTAATTTGCGTTTTTTTTTGTTTTTTTTAAATAAATTTATTTCATAGTAAACCGTGTGTATGTATCGATTCAAGCAACCCACAAATTGGTGATCCCGATGAGTGACCAAACATAATTTCAGTGTCACCCACGGGTGCAAAATTTCTCCAGCAGTGCACAAGATGACAAACGAGACGACGGGATCTACACCATCACCCGTTATAAAGATTCCACCGTTCAACGCCGACGACCCCGAGCTTTGGTTTGCCCTGATCGAAAGAAACTGTTCGCTGTCTAAAATTACGTCGAGGATATGCAATTCGACTACGTCGCAAACGCGCTGGATTCTTAATATGCCGCAGAAGTAAAAGACATCTGATTAGTCCGCCTAACGAGAATCCGTATACAATGATCAAAAACGGGCTTATCAAGTGCCTGCCAGTTTCGCAAGAAGAACTTAAGTATCTTCGAGGTCACCACTCCCGAGAGCAGCATATCCAGGAGCTTTGAACCAATGCTCGAAGAAAATTTAACTTGGCTCACGGTAAAACTTCGTAAAGAGATAGCCGCCGTTTCCACAGCTCACTAGCCACGAAGACGAAGTTTCTTTCGAGACAGAAAATTTTCGAAGTTAAGAGATCCGCTTAATTAGAATGGACATTGTTGGTACCATGCGAATTATGGTACAAATGCCCAAAAATGGCATAAACCTTGTACTTTCCCATTGGAAAACATCAAGGCCAGTCACTAGATTTGGGTAAGGGTGACAACACTAGCCTAATTTCAAGCCGACTATTCGTTAGTGATCTGCGATCAAAACTGCAATTTATAGTCGATCCAGAATTCACGTTAACCGACGACGTCTACCTTCTTCATACGAACTTCGAGCCGCAAACAAATCAACCATCGCAACACACGGCATAATAAACTTAACGCTTAATCTGGAATTTCGCAGGGACTTCCCGTGGCGTTTCGTCATCACCGACGCGTCGAAGACGATTATCGGAGCCGACTTCCTCGCTCATTACGAACTTTTAGTTAACCTCCGAGAAAAGTTTCTTTAGACACAATTACCAACCAATCCACCTTCGAGCAGCTGGTCATCAGCTTTATATCTAGTGCGAATGGCGTCCTTATGGTGATTATATCTAAATGCACGAACTATAACGACCCGTTACCCCGTACTTCATATTGAAAACTTTTCCCAAAGTCTCGCTGGAAAGAAAACTTTCTCGAAAATAGATTTGATGTTGGCATATCACTGAATTTCTTTGGTGGAGGAGGACATTCAAAAAACCAACTCCATTCGGGATTTTTGATTTTCCCTTTATGAGTTTCGGGCTACGTAACGCGGCGCAAACTTTCCAACAGTTCTTAGACGAGGTCTTGAGAGAACTCGATTGCGCGTACAACTACATCGACGACATCATGGTTGCATCAGAGAAAGAGGAGTAGCACGAGACAGATCTCTTGGAAGTTTTTAAACGACTTAACGACTATAGGCTTGTTATCAACGCTTCCAAGTCCGTTTTTGGAACGCAGACGATACAGTTCCTTAGCTACGAGGTGTCAGCAGATAAAATCAAGCCCCATCCAGCAAAAGTCCAAACGGTGCTCGATTTCCGGGACCCTATGACAATCAGAGAACTACGCAGATTTCTTGGGATGATTATTTTTTATCAACGATTCATTCCCAAAACAGCCGAAATTCAGGCACCGCTCCACGACTTCCTCAAAAAAGCGGACGCCTGAAGAATAAAACGCGTGCAGCGGACTTATGAAGGTAAACAAGCACCAGCTAATGCCGCGCTTCTTACTCACCTGGATCTATCACTACCGTTGGCACTGTTCACTGACGCCTCGAATTTTACCATCGGTGGAGTACTACAGCAAAAGAATGAATAGGGTTGGTAACCCTTGGCATTTTTTAAGCGGAAACTCAACTCTACCTAGCGGAAATACAGCGTCTTCGACGACGAACTTCTTGCTATTTACCAAGGTATTCGACATTTTCGACACATACTTGAAGACCGAAATCACACAATTTTCACAGATCAGAAACTTCTAACATTCGCTTTCCGGCAGAAACCTGAGAAATGCATAACTCGTCAGTTTCGATACCTGGATTTCATCGGCCAATTCTCAACCGACATCAGGAACGATTCTGGAAAACACAGCGTTGCCGCAGACGCATTGTCACATATAGAAACTGTCTCTGACAGCATCAACTTCGGTCAACTTACACGCTCATAAGAAAATTAAACTCCAAAAATTACTCCGACATGGAAGCTTGTTGCATCTGAAAAAAATTATTGCCCCAGGTACGCATAAGATGTTACATTGTGACGTTTTGACAAACAACGTACGACCGTTCATCACTAAGCCGTTCCGTAAGAAGTATTTAACTCATTTTGCACGGATATTCGCATCCTGGTACACGGACATCAGCGAGACTGATTTCACAGCGTTTCGGCTGGCCTAAACTTTATATCGACTGCAAAAGATAGACCCGTGAATGCATTCCATGCCAACGCAGCAAGATACGCCGGCATGTGCACGTGTCGTTTGGGAATCACTACCTCCCCAGTTCAAGATTTGAGCACTTGAACATCAACATCGTCGGACCGCTTCCCAATTTGCTCAATTATCGTTACGTCTTAACATGCATCGACTATTTTTCCCGTTGGCCAGAATCATTTCCCATGGAAGACATGACAGCTGACACCACAACGAAAACTATCTACAGCGGTTGGATAACTCGCTACGGTGCACCACTGAGAATAACGAGTGACCAAAGACGGCAATTTGAAAGCGAAATTTTTCTTTTTCGTGCACTTTTGATTCTCAACGGAAAGCGTCATCTCCATGAAGTAAACAGTATCTTAGAACGATTACACAAACAACTGAAAGCGGTAATTGGAAAGACGATTTAGCAGCAACTTCAGCAGAGTTAGTTTACCGAGAGCCGATGCGATTGCCTGGAGAATTCCTAGTCTCGAGATCCAAAGGCAAGCTCGACAATCCAGTACTTTACGTTACACGCCTGAATCGATATTTTCCGAACTACAGCCCACGCCAGCATTAAGACATATGAAGCAGTCGACGTATACCAAAATGCACCAAAATGACCGCTACAACTCCTTATGAGGGACCCTTCCCTATCGTGTCCCGGCACTCGCAACATTACATTGTACAAATTCGCAACAGAAACGTACTAATATCGCTAGACCGCCTCAAGCCAGCATACCATATCCGTGGAACCTCGCAGAAAAGAAACCAGAGATTATGGTGAAACGACCTTTTCAAAGCAACAAACCAAAAATCAAAAACAATATCAGGTGTTCTAGTAGGAAAGTGCGTTTTCCTGATCGTTCCCAAGGCAGATTATCGTGACTACGTCACTGGAAGGGGGATCATGTGGAGACACAACATAAAACTAAAAAAGGTGAGTGAATAATTCAACAACGGATGGCGATAAACGAATTGAAAACGATGACGCAACACACAAAAAGAATTATTAGAAATTTGGTCATCGAAAGAAAAAACATTTTTCTAAGTATCAACGGTTCTCGAATCGTTTTGCTAGAATTTTCTGTTCCAGATTATTCTCTCCGAATTAACATAAATAAAAGTAGGATAATAGTTGAAGTTTGCGCTGGTACGCGGTCGAGCAACATCGAATTAACCAAGGCGCGAAAACGATGAGCCTTCGGTAAATCTTTAGTTCGTACGTGTCCGCGATTACGAAATTTAATGTGTTTTTTGTTGTTTGTTTCCTTTTAATAAATGTGTTTCGTAGGAAACCGTGTGTGTTGATCCAAGCAACCCACATTACGAATTCCTTTATTATACATTTTCTTTTTCATCATCCCGGTTGTCTATTTTCGCATTTTTTTAAAATGAAAAATGCGGCTTCTTACATACTTTAAGGTTTCATTTATCTGGCATATTAAGACATGCCAATTTTATTTAATATGTCTAATTTTAAATTTCTTCTTTCCATTTTTTCGCACCCTTTTCGATGTTGAAGCCGTATTTTTAGTTCGTTCATTTTTTCTGTTATTTCCAATTTATTTTTGTTCACATATAAAATTATGAATAACAACAAAAATAAATGAACTAAAATTTTAGCAAAAATAAGGTGGTGTCACATGTGTAGTCTCTTACTAAAATTTTTTATTCCGATGTTTTTTTTTTTGAAAAGTTTATAATTTCGTTAATAAGAATATTACAAATGTTTAATATTCTAAATATATATATATATACACATTTCAAAATCTATTATGAATTAAAAAATAAAAAATTTTAAAATCAAAATAATGATTTTTAATTCCCTGGATCTACCCATATTTTTTAATCCGACAATTACTATTCATTCTGTAGATAAAATATTAATATATATACAGGGTGATCGTAATTAAAGTTTAAGTTTCAAAAAACGCTATAAAAAAAGAACCACTGATCTGAATGACGTTAAGTTTGAACGGGATATTATTGAAGAAGGGAGAAAGCAAATGACATAAGAAAGGAATAGTTCGAAATTTTAGCAACAGATGGCGATGTACGCGTCGGAATATGTAGATGCAAGTACCTATCACTGCGCACGACTCATTGCAGTTGTTATAAAAACGCCGGGTAAACGGCATTTCCTCATTTCGCATCTGAGAAGTTCGCCATGACTGTCTCTATGCTGAAGCGGCATTTCGGAAATGCTAGAATTATCAGCCGTCATTTCCCTACGACCTGGCCGTCCCGATCGCCTGATCCTAATCCGTGTGACTTCTGGCTATGGAGCTATCTAAAAAACGTGTTCAGTGCTCCGATTGCAAACTTCGCTGAATTTAAGGCACGCATTGCGCCACACATTCTTAACGTGAACCCGGAGACATTTCGATCAATTGTAGAACATGCTATTTCTCGATTTCAACTTGTTGCAGAAAAAGGTGGACAGCATATTGAACATGTTTTGCACCAGTCTCACAAAATTTAAAAACCGATTTGATGTATTCTTTTTATGCGTTTTTTGGCCTCCGTATAATAAAAAAAAACGATTTTTCCCATCCGATGTGATATGACGTTGCTATGGTGGATGAGCTTAAACTAATAGTATCACACCTGTACAGTCATGCACACTGAACAGTACAGTTGGTTTAACGTGTAACTTACAGCTTAGCCATTTGTCATTTGTGGTCGAACCCTTTTAAATTATGATGCTTACAACGCCAACTGTTGCTAAAATTTGGAACTCTTTTTGTCTTACACCATACGCTTTCTCCCTTCTTTAATAATATCCCATTCAAATTTGACATCATTCTAAACAGTGGTTCTGTTTTTATAGCGTTTTGAAACTTAAACTTTAACTATAATCACCCTGTATATATACATATACATCGTAAATATAAGCGGACGTTAAGCTGATTACGTTTGTACTGCAATAAAACTGCAGTCCAAGTATATGTATCTGCGTCAACCGGTACACTTACAATGTTACACGTACCGGTCGATACTGCCTATTAAATAACTTTTTAAAAAAATTAATGTTTTATTAGTAATCTTCAAATTTCCCCTTTATTAATAAAACGTTTATAATTACTATCGATAGAAAACTCTGCTGGAATTGGAACAGCAAGTAAAATCCCCGACTGCAAATTAGTAACTTGCACATTATACAACAAATCGGCAGCTTCTGAACAATCAGTAATATTATACAAACTTTTATAGTCGCTCTTATTTGAATAAAAGGAAGGAAAACATTTATTTTCACCGTAGACAACTGTACAAACACCGACTGTTTCCTGCAAACAAGGAGACATTTTTTTAGTAAAAAAACTATAAATGTTAAAGCAAACAAAAAAAATTGGCATTACAAATTTTTAAACCAATAATAAATTATTTCTTAAAAATTTTAAAGGATAAACAGACCAGATATTCCAAAGTTTTTCCTATATCCAAAATTGATTTAATTCCACTACACACAACCATTATAGGACTACGTGATATCTCAAATAGATCTGCACTAATATCCATTGTATCCTGGACATCTCTATGAACGCCACCAATTCCACCTAAAAAATACTCAAATGTAACCGGCATATAAGTGTATTTATTAAACTTCATTCAATTATAAATCAAAATAATTTAAACCGTTTTGTTTATAAATCACCTACCGGTAACAAAAATACTTATACCAGCCAATCTGGCTGCTATAAGTGTTCCAGCCACTGTTGTGCCTCCATTCAAACCCTAAATCATTTACAATAATAAATAAACACATTTTTAACTACACATTTAAAAAAAAAAAGAAAAAAGAAGTAAAAAATTATCTAACCTCCATAGTGTTAAAATATTTGTATAACACTAACCCCCCCCCTCCCACAAACACGGGAATACATGCATAATTTACATGATTCACCAATTTTAAATAATTTCTTTCTTGAAATTTATACAATTATAAGTTTATGTTATCCTGCATTCTGTATATGAAAAAAATAAAAAATGAAAACAACTATTTTGTAAGTTTTAATTTTCCTTGATTTACAACAAAAGTTAAAAGATCGAAATACATATTTCGCAATATTTTTATATACGTTGCCAACGGCGTCCTTTACATCCCAAGCACATTGTTGATATAACGCAAGACTTCAATGACGACAAAAAGTGATACTTACTTCTAAAATAACCATTTATGTTTTTTTCTTCGACTAAATATTCGTACAACAATTAAATAAAAGATAAAATGGGTAAAAATACTGGTGAAAACACAAATGAAATAAATACTGAATTAGTATTACACTAGAATGCAATAGGATCATCAGTTTCATAAAAATGCATAACAAAAAAAAAGAAAAAAGAAAACGATAAAAATAAAAACAATGTAATAATGCAAAAAATAACACGAGACAAAGATGCAAAATGAAAACAAGTGCACAAAAATTAAGATACCATAAATATAAGTAACACAATAATAAGGAAAAAAGTTAAACCACGGTTACACAATAAACTAACTCATTGGAAAATATTTAAAGAAAGGATTGAAGAAAATATCACGTTAAATATATCTGTTCGGAATGAAACTGAATTATAAAATGTATTATAAAATTTTATTAAAGTTATTCAAGAATCAGCTTGAAGCAATACACCATAAAACCAAACAACTTCAGCTGTTTATTATTCAGTAAAGATCCTAAATGAGATTAAATACAAAAGAATACTAAGGAAAAGGTGGCAAACAAGTAGACATGCGGAAGACAAAAAAAAACTAAATAAACAAACGAAAACAGTTAAACAGCTACTACTAAAACAGAAAAATGATAGGTTTAAATAATATATATCTTATTTATCCTCCATGGCAGATGAATATTCCTTATGGAAGGTGACGAGAAATTAAATAAAAAAACAAAAATTCGATACATCCGATCAAGAAAGTTGATGGCAACTGGGCACATAGTGATGAAAAGAAAGCAGAAAAATTTGCTGAACATCTTGCTAACATCTTCAACTTAAATCCTGGAGATGACACATAACCCATAGAGCAATGCAATTACAACATCTATCTTCCAGTAAAACCTGCCTCGCTGGGAGAGATTAAAACCACTATTAAAAACATGAATCCAAAGAAAGATCTTGGATATGATCTGATAACGACTAAGATATTAAAAGAATTGACACGCAAAGGTCTGCTCATGCTAACATATATATTTAACGCAATAACAAGATTGCTGTATTATCCAGCGCAACTAATATTTTCACAAATAGTAGACGCCTGATAAGCCGCCAACTGACAAAACTTCATACAAACCGATTTCATTTCTTCCGGTAATATCGAAATTATTCAAAATCTTGCTAATTAAAAGAATACTTCCTCTAGTTGGAGAACAGCAAACTATCTCATTTCATCAATTTGGGTTCAGAGCAAAACACTCTACAATTTAGCAAGTGCATCGTATGGTGCAAAAAATTGAAAGTCTGTGATGCGATTTTCCTGGATGAAGCTCGGCGTTCGACAAAGTCTGGCATGATGGTTTGTTATGGAAAATCAGAAAATATTTTCCATATCAGTACAGCAAGTTATTTTCTTCATATCTAAATGAAAGATTTTATCAGGTAAAATATGGAAATAAAGTTTCTAATACATATCCAATAGCCGTTGATGTTCCCCAGGGTAGCGTATTGGGACCATTATTATACGTTATGTATACAGCAGATCTTCCTGTTGATAATTCTCTAGCGGCTACTTTTTCAGATGATACAGTTGTTCTATGCTCAGATGTAAATCCAGCTAAAGCAAATATTGCTTTGCAAACTACAATTAGTAAAATAACATCATGGTATCAGAAGTGGTAAATGAAAATAAATAAAAACAAATCATCTCATATATTATTTACTAACCGATATGTAGAGTAACAAAGTGTAATGGTTGGCAATAAGATAGGTTCAATCAAAAAGGATGTCAAATAACTGGGTATGCATTTGAACCGAAGACTGACCTCACGAAAACACATTAAAAAAGAAAAGAATGAACTTAAGCTAAAAACAAAAAAACTATACTGGTTAATAGGGAAAAAATCTCAGCTGCCATCTACAATAAAATACTATTATACAACCAAATACTTGCGCCAATATAAAAATATGGTTGTGAGCTGTGAAGTTGTAGTGCAAGAAGCAATATTGAAATAATGCAAAGGTACAAAAACGTAACTTTGCGAGCAATGATCGGTGCCCCATGGTACGTAAACAATAAGACGATACACACTAATCTAAATATGGATTATGCGAATGACATGATTAAAAAATCTGTAGCAAAACATAAGGAAAGATATCATACCAACTAGATGGCTGTTAGCCTATTAAAAAGGTCGCGGATACCCAAGTGCGTAGATTAAAAGAACTAAGCTGCTAATTGGCCTGAACTTATTAACCGGTAATGGGACTTCGTCACTGGATGAAGAGCTCGCATGTGATTTTATTGTATTTGTTATATCATCTATTGATAGCTCGCGAGCTAGTAGTAGATGAGGGAAAGGAAAGAAAATAAAAAAAAAATAGTTACTTAAAAATTTACAGTGTAAAGTGAAACGTTAATTTAATTAAGTTAATTCAACAAGACGTTTAAAAAATAAGCAATAAATACGCAATTATTTTTATACTATACGCACTCTACAGACCTAATTATAGCATTGTAAAAATATTGGAAAATCTTATCTGCAAATATCAAAATAATATAATTAATTTCATAAAATTTATTTAATCGAAATCATTACTAGCAAAATTACAATCGCACCCAATACATCGCAGCGAAATAGAATTGTTTCTACATACCTTACTTAATACATACGGGAAATCACATCTAGATACTTTTACTTTTGAAGTTTCCGGTGAAGCCAGTGTAAACAACGAATCTTCATCCAAACCGATTTTAATTTTTCCTTTTAATACTCCAATCGTTGCAGGCACAGCACCCTACAGAATCGACATACGATTATTACATTAACATAAACAATATCAATTTTAAAAATAAATTTAATGAAATATTGGAGGTGAAGAGTCGAAAAAATTAAATTTATACCTAACAACCCATTATTTACTATATATTCCCAAAAATTACGGCATAATTATTACCGAAAATAATTATGATACAACTTATTTACGATTCAATGTTAGTTTTAACATACACTTTAAAATTATCGCAGTTTAACAAATATTAGTATCAAAAGTAATCCATAAAAATTATTATTACTTGAACCCTTATTAATTTCTCGAGGGATTGTGCAGTTTTTATATTTGTAGGATAAGGCATTCCATGAGTTAGAATTGCAGTTTCAAGAGCAACCACAGGTGTATTATTGTTTAAAGCTGTTATTACTTCATCTGATATATCCAAGAAACTTCTTGTATACGTTCTAATAGTTTGAAGAAATTTGTACTTAATGGAACTTACCTAAAGTATAAATGTATAATTAAAATATTACTGCTATTTAAAACGCTCCTTGTTTTATATATCAATGTCAATCCATTAAAAAAAACATAGTTCATAACTAACCTTATAAAAATTCATTGTTTGTTGACAAAAATATATATAACACTGATCCTAATCTATCCAGCCAACAGTATTTGACTAATAGAAACGTGTTACGTACTTGGACGAATGAAATTCTCTGATTTCCTCTTACAACTCAGTGACGCAAAAATGATAACAAAAAATCTCGCGCTGATAGGAAGTTGTTTACTTTAAACGCGCTTATCACAGAAACAGGCTTTTGGTCGTTAGGCTCCTTTCTTCATTCCAAGTCACATACAAAATGACACTTCAACAACTTCTATCATTTCAAAAGGCGGCAGTAAGGCAATTAAGCGGCAAAAGAATCAATTGCTGAATAACAAAATGATAAAGGAATTCAATGAACGAACCACTTGTCTTATCAACGATTCTTTTTTAGGTGTTCACATTGATATTAAATATTAAGAATTTATTGAGAATATCTTAATGGTTTATATTTTTATATACTGTTTACATAATAGCATTCACAATTTTAAAAAAAAAGGCAACATATAAATTTGTTTTTTCAATAAAATATGATTATATCCGATTGGTCAAATTATTTTAGTGTTCTACCAGGCTGAAAGCAAAAGCAATTTTACTGTTTCTTTTTCAATTAATGCACCTGTTTCTTATTTACATAAAATTTGAAATATAACTTTTTAACGTTATTTATTATAATAAAACTTTCCAAATATTTTTTTTAATTTTTTTTTTTTAGTTTAGTTGATTTATTAGCAAAAATCTCAACCTCAACAAAATAATTTATTTTAATTAATCGAAAAGTCGAAAAATTCGTTTATATTTCTAAACTCTAATCGTTTAGGTATTTGTCGGAACGTTACAATATAAACATAAGTAAAAATGTCGGCATCGAAACATGTAATCGCTCTTATTTGTTAATTAAATCACTTTGCTATTAAAGTGTGATACTTTTTAAACCGGTTGATATAGTATATAGTTTATGATGGTCGCTTACTGATAGTTTCACTAATTCAGAGTTAGTTCAGTATTAATTTGTACCTTAATAACTGAAATGAGTTTCACGAGCGATGAAGTTAATTTTTTGGTGTATCGGTACCTACAAGAATCAGGTAAATAATAAGTAACCTTTACATTTAAATAATTATAAATTAATAAACAACTTGTTATAATGTAGTTGTGATCATTGTGTAATTAATCCGTTCATTAACTTTAGACATGTGTTATTGTTTTTTGTTTTATAAGTGACTATTTCTTGTGATACTTAAAATAATAATATATAACGTATTGAAATTCGTAATTTTGGTATAAACTGTTTTTGCCTAATGTTTTAAATTACAAATACACATAAGAATATAGAATAAAAATGATATTTAAAATATTTGCTATAATTTTTTGTTTAGTAGATTAAAAAATTTGTAAAATTAATTACCAAACCTCTGAAATTTCAAACTATATTTGTAATCTGAATTCTGTAGACCTCAAATTTCAGCAAATACTTTAAACCATAACATTACTCCAAGTCGCCATTTGAAACCATAATTTGAAACACTGTAAAATGATAAGTCTTCTGTTTCACTACTGCTTAATTTTAGTTGTTTTAATCTATTAATTTTTTATCAGTAATTATAAGCGTGAAAAATATTATCACTATAATAATTTATTTCCACTATACGTTTAATATAAACGAAAATTCATTATATTTTCACATTTAGGTTTCCAACATTCAGCATATACATTTGGATTGGAATCTCATATCGCCCAATCAAATATTGATGGCTGCTTAGTGCCGCCTGCAGCTTTAATTAATATTCTACAAAAAGGACTTCAGTATACTGAAGCTGAAATAAGCATATCAGATGTAAGTTGTTTATTTTAAACTTACTAATATTATATTACAACAAAAACTAGTAGCTGTAACATTAATATTTATTTGAGAGCAAAAAATTAAAAAAGTGTAATATACCTAAACATAATGATAGAAAACATTCTTAATTGATAAATAATTGAGTTCTAAGTATAATTAAATAACCCTACTATTTGCTTAAACTGTACATGAATTTTTTTTACTTCCGTAAATATTTTCATTTTACAGTTTTTAAATGTAAATTTAAACTTCTTTTTTTTTTCACATCACACAATAGCACTAAGCTAGCTAGAGTATAGTTCCGCTACATTTTTTGTTTCAAATAAACTTAGCACCTAATTATTAGAATAACAGATTAAGAGAGAACTTATGTATGGACCGCTTATACGGAGTCATTTGTTTCTGCCAAAAAACGAATTAAAACAAAAAATAAACGTTTAACGTTACATAATTATTCTTTAAGGATTTTTTTATAATATGAAAGTTTTACCAACTTATGAAATGAACCTCTATATACAACATAATTACAAATAACGGATATTAAAATCTTAAAACGAATTTCCAGTATTTTAAATAAATTCTTACGAAGATAATTTTAACCCTTTCCACCAAAGTGGCCTCAATTAATACAAGTTTTTTAACGTTCAATAGAAAACTTTAAATATTTGCCTTTGAAATAACTGTTTAATATATATATATATATGTGTGTGTGTGTGTGTGTAATTGCTAACAATAAAAAGTAGGATTTGCCTAAATTAGTTAAGAAGAAGTTTGTCTCGAAAGTGTAAATAATTATATGTTTTTTTCTAATATAATTTGAGTATATATTTTTAATTGCTTTGTTTGGGTTTAAATTGTTTTTTGATTTATGAATAACATTTTAGTTTCAATTTGTTTTTATTTTTTTTGTTTTTACTTAACGCTAAAAATTTTCATAACATTTTGTTGCATCTATTTCTATTACATATTTTATTACATCTTTTGTTGTACAATTACATTATCGATGTAATTAATTTTTATTAAAATTAATGTCATACTTTAGTGTATGTCGATCTAAAAACTGATTCTGATAGTAAGTACAATATAATTACAAGTATGCAGAATTTTGATCTCTTGAAAAACAATGGAGTATATATTTGATAATAAATGCATTGCTTCTTAAACTCGAATGCTGCTTAAACTAATTTTAATTATTATTCAGCTCAAAACTACTTTGTAAATAATAATAATTGAAAAAGTTTCTCCAAAAAGAACGGAATTTTTTAATAATACCATTGTTATCGGAAATTAAGGGTATATTGTTTAAAAATTGGATGACATATATTTAAATTATACCGTCTAGCAGTAAACATACTTTTAGTTCACCCCTAAATATTTTTTTCCCAATACACTAATAAAAAAAAGTGATTTTGTCTGGGGGAGGCGGTTTATATATTTCGATTTATAAATACCTAATTTAAAATATCTTTTGTCAATAGGATGGAACGGAGCTTAAGCATATGGAAGGTTTATCATTAATTGACGCGGTAATGCCGGATGTTGTTTCAAACCGGCAGATGAAATTGAAAGCTAACAGTGAAGGAAACACGGAAGAAAGTATGTATACCGTGAATTAATTATTTCTTATTAATAACAATAGATTTTCCTTGGAACTTGTAAAAAATGTTAAACTGTTCATAATGTGTTTATTCGTAACTGTATTTAGCAAATTCAAATAACGTTACAACAAGTTCTGCGCCACCTAGTTCTCAGCCGGATATGTTAGCAATAGCACCCAGTAATAATGAACCAGAAATTGATAGCAGTTTAGAAATTCCAGCAAGTAAAGCGACCGTTTTAAGAGGGCACGAATCAGAAGTTTTCATTTGCGCGTGGAATCCTACAACTGATTTATTAGCATCCGGGTATTTATTTAATTTATCGATAATAAATAAACTAAAAAAGAAAGTCTAAAATAATAGCTTACTTATAATTCATAAACTTCTGCCTGTTAAAAATTTTAAACATCATTAATCTAACAAAATATATATTTTTTATTGATTTTTTTCTCTACATGATCATGTCTTTAAGCATTTTAAAAGTTTCCACTATTTATTCCCTAAATTCTGTAAAAAAAATTTTCCTGTAAATTTAATAGATTAAATCTGTATTCTTTTTGAAATACTATTCTGTATTAACATTTCACATTTTTAGCAAAAGTAAACTGGCAACAGCTTACATTGTATCAGTTTAGTTGCCCTTTTTGCACTTTGTTCCTTAAATTACTTGTTAGTAATATTTATCTTCATTGCGATTGCTTTTAAAGAATATTTGTTAATTAATAACAACTGAGCCAATTTATGTAATTATCGCGGAATAAATGTATTCATCAAATTAACTACTTCAAGAGCAGCAGATTAATATTTCCTTATTCATCTTTCATTATAAATAATTTTAGGACACAACTGTGTTAAAGAGGTATATTACTTCAAGTAAATGTACTCCTGTAATACGGTTGTGTCTTAAAATTACTTATGATGAATAACGATCACTGTGAAAGTTTTAAACATTTATTCTCCTTTGTTTATCATTTTTGTCCCTTGTTGCATCGCGTAAATGGTTATATCACTTCTGTTAGTTTCAAATATATGCTAATCGTGTCTTTTAAAAACTTGAGAACGAGTAACTGTATAAATATAAAATTAAATTCAAAATAAAATTCGAATGCCCTCCCACATTTTATTCGTTTATATTCTTATTTTATCTCCCAAAGAACGCAAATTAGCAGTTAGTGTATAATTTTATGTCATAAGAAATTTTTGAAAAATGTTTAAACTACTTTTTTTAAAAAACGAGTGGTATAAAAATTAATTTTACTACTTTTAGTAAGTAAAATTATGTTTAATCCCCCCCCCCTCCATCAAACAGAAAAACAAATTATATATCTTATATGGTAGTTGAATAATAACTAATTAAATTTTACGAACTCGTAATTCATAACTTTATTTGTCGTTTTTTATGTGGGTACAGCTGCAACAAAGTTAAATTATAAAAATTTATTTTGCTTTTTTTAGAATATGGAATCGCTGTAGTTTAATTACATTCTTTTGGTAATGAAGTTAGTCTGTAAATAAGATTCTTTCTTTAACTGAATTTTTATTCCGATACTCTTATGAATTTTTGTTTGCATTAAGAACTTGGTTTTAACAGATTAGTATTACAAAAGTTATTTAGTTGAGGAAAGATTCTTTGTTAAATTTGTAATATGTAAACGTCAATTCCGTTTAATTTTTCTTTACCAATTATATGTTTCTTTTTCTTCTTTTAAATGTCCAAATTAATTAATTTTAGTATCAAATCTCTTTTTACCTGTGCTTTCTTCATTTCATTATATTTACATTTACTAACATCATTTTTCATCTTTATTCGCCTTGTCCTATGTGGACTGTTCTGCTACTCCTAGAACATCATATATCATATTTGTATTTTAATTTTATCTTCTCGCTTCATTCTTTTTTACTTTTTACTTTCTTGCGTATCTAAGTTTTAGAGGCGTGATCTCGTTTTTTCTTAGTGTCCTTTTTTCTGATACACAACGGAAAATATTCTGTAGAAATATCTTTATTCTTAGCCGTTCTTCTTTTTCTTTTTTTTTAAACTTTTTTAGCCTTTATAGTTCCATTCTTATTTATTATTTATTTTATAAAGCAGATACAAATCTTTATAAAGATCTATATAAAAGCAATTATAGTCTGCATTGAATTCAACATTCTAAAGTTAAGATTTTGTCATTATTTTATTGGATTTTTTTCAATGGCACACTCTAAAATGGTGATTTTGTCGATTGCTGTGCGTGTGATCACGACTTTCATTTCGAATGCACGGGGTCGCTGCTGAAACATTGAGTTAACCAGGAACACCGGCTAGACAAGATTGGTGCTGCATAAATTGCAAAGAAGAAAAAAAGCGGCGGACTTAATTTTATCCGTAAGGAACGAAATTAAACCATTACATAACCGGATTGATCAGTTAGTTACTAAATTAGTCAAATTGGAATGCATGTATAATTCATTGCAAACTAAACTGGTGGAAGCAACGGAAATATTACACGCCGTTAAAGAAGAAAACATTGAATTAGGAAAGCAGAATAATGATTTACAAGTGAGAGTTAATCAGCATGAGCAACAGACTCGGAAAAATAACATTACTACAAACATACCAGCAGTATCAATTGAAAACATCAATCAGTTGATTGTATTTTTATTCCTTTGTGTAATGTAAAATATTATCTTTAAATTATAGTACACAGACGTTAGTTAACTTATGGCGGACTTGGTTGTTGTTTCGTTTCTCTGTCAGTGGGAATAGCACTATATGGCGATTGTTTGACTACCCATTAGAGAAGAAGACTCTAACTACAACTTGTGTCTCATAAGGCTACAATTCCATAGCAACATAAAATTAATTAATAAACAAATTATAGTTAATTCTAATTCAGTTAATGGAACTGAGGGGGGTTCTTATTGGATTCATAAGATCATAAAATGTTTCATATTAGCTAACTAAATTAGAAATTATAAAACAGGATAATATTCTGCGTGCATCAGAATTATTAGCATTGTAATGCACTTCCCTCTATTTTATAAAAGAAAATTTCTATTTGGTCATATACTTGTCCTTAAAGTTCAACTTAAACACATGTTTACGTTACATATAAGTAAACATAAACAACAGATTAAATACCATGTTGCTGATCAAGCGTTTCCAAATACACTGCTAGTTCAGATCCCTGTAGTCATATAGATTAATTATAAATTAAATAAAATATTCAAAGGTTAATTTTGTAAATCATCACTGTTCAATTACTAAAAAGTATTTTTACTTAATTTCTGTTAAGTATTTAATATTACCAAGTGTATCACAAAAAATAATCGTAATCCTTTAAATACATCTTAAAAATACCGCCGTAACGATTAAGAATAAATAAATAATCCTTTTTACTATTGTTAAAATTTTTTCTTTTTAAATGTTAAAGTTTTAAAATTATTAAAATTAGGATCGTAATTATTAAACCATAAAAAGTAATTTCGTTAATATACATATAATTACAATTAGAATTGTTCTTAGAACCAGCTAAGTTACTATCGTGTTATAAAGAATATTACTTAGAGTTTTCATATTTATGGCTTAAAATTCGTTAACAATAATTTTATAATTGTATATATAACTGGTGTTATTATTATTACTTTTTTTTTATTCGTACCATAATTTACTATTATTATTATTATTATTATAATACCAATTAAACAAATAATTGTATTATAACTACCACCATTACATTTTCTACTCATAGCCTCTAAAATAGTACAAAAAGTAACTAAGGGACTGAAGAATATATGTTTTTTTTTTTTTATTTATTTATTTATTTGCATTAGTTTTTATTACTTATACTTGTAATTTACTTTAGTTCACTATTGTATACCTTAGGAACGTGACTTTTTTATGAGCATAGAATAATGAAGTGCATAGGGTATAAAAGAATAAATAGAAATAAACAAGGAATCAGAACTATTCTATGTATCAAAAAATACCCTGCTGATAGCGCTATTACACATATGTGCAGATAGAAAATAAGTAATTATTTATTGTAGAACATTTATATTTATTTCTGCAGTATTTGCAACAAATAAACATTGACTTAATTTGACTATTATAGTTGTTATTATTATTAATTGCCTTTCACAGTTTAATTGTATTTAAGTTTCTTACGGGTAGGGTATAAGTGAGATTTGTTTAATATTTTATTTAATTTAGGTTTAACTTAGACTAAAGCTTTGCTTAAGGCTTCTAAATATGAAGTTAAATAATTGAACAAAATTAAGTTCCGAATATTAATTTATTATTAATCTATGAACACTCGAAAAATTACTGTAAACATGAGCTAAATATAATATATATTCAAAATTTTATACTAAAGTAATTTTATTAATACAATACATCAGTTTGACCCAAGAAAATCTAAATGTATTCCACAGCTCGTGCTATTCTTGCGCATAAATGGTTTAAATATAATATGTAAAAATGTCTAAGCTCAATTTCTTGTGTATACGCAAATAAATTTGGTTTTATTTGATTTGGTATTAACTGTACCCACGCGAATACTGCACACATTATTATAAGATTGAAAATTTGAAATCACTAATCCATAAATATCTATATGAGTTATCGGAATTTTTCTTTTTTGCATCTTCTGCCTGTTGTTAACAAGCACATTACTTACTATAACTGAAATTGAAATTTTTCATTAGAAACGATGTTGCTATTAAAATATTATTTGACGTTTCGAACACGATTGCACGGTCCATCATTAAAATTTTACACTATTTCACGTTAGGACCGCGCATGCGTATTCGAAACGTCAAGTAGTGTTTTTAATAGTGATGCGGTTTCCACTGAAAATTTTAATTTAATTAAAAAATATCTGTCAGGACAAATCAAGATTCTGACAAACATTTTTTTCCCTTTTGTAAGGTTTCTTAAAATAATTAAATACTTATATTTTAGGGAAGTTTGTTTTCTGTAATACCGCAACTGTAAGTAAAATTTCTTAACGCCAACAAAAATGCAAAGAATAAAAATATTTTATGTAATACAAAGTTTTTGCTGCGTGATATGTTCTAAAACATATCTCCGTTAACAATTTTAATTCTTTAATTCTTTTTAGCTACTTTTACTCAAAAAAGATCCCGTTACATATTTCATGAAAACTATAAATAAAATTAAGTTGACCCGTCTATAAAAAAAAAGATTCATTAAGTGTAGGATATAAAATACCAATACTAGTAACTTGTTCTCAACGTTTTTTATTTAACAACTTCTTTTTCAAATATGAAAACAAATTCCGATACGTTAACTTTTGTCATTTCAAAAGTACTTTAACGTTTCATTATAGTTCAGTTATTTTGCAGTATTGAAAAATAAGTACAGCCGAAATGTTAGAAATTAAAAGTATACGGGACGCGTTTACAATCAAAAAAGAAATTGATAAAACTATTACTACGAGTTAAACAGTTTTAATAACTTTTTTTTTTAATGTTTAGTTCGGGAGACAGTACTGCGCGAATATGGGATATGACAGATAAATTGGTAGCAAATAATCAATTAGTTTTACGACACTGTATTCAAAAAGGTGGTACCGAAGTTCCCAGTAATAAAGATGTTACATCACTAGATTGGAACGTAAGTACTTGGAAAATTGTATAATTAATATGTTTGTTGTAATAATTTAACTTAGCGTTCGTTGAGGGAAATTCAGGATGACTTTGGTTGTAGAATTTTAATTCAATGCAAACTTCAATAAAACTTTGTAATAGGAGAACGAATTATTTGCAAAAAAAATTTGGTGACATCTTAACTATTTTGATTCAATTTCTAATTTTAAGCAATAAAATTGATAATTTTGTTGGTTACGCGTTTATTTGTATTGCTAATTTTCTGTTTATAGTGTGACGGCACGTTATTAGCTACTGGATCGTATGATGGTTATGCACGTATTTGGACAACGGAAGGCCATCTTGCAAGTACGCTTGGTCAACATAAAGGACCCATATTTGCCTTAAAATGGAATAAACGTGGTGATTATATTTTAAGCGCTGGTGTTGATAAAGTAAATGTTCAAACGTATCAAACGATAATATATTTTATAAATTATGTGTAAAAATAAACATTTAGAAATACATGTTCCAAGGTGGTGGCTTTTTTTTTTTTTTTTTTTTTTGTAATAATTATTCGGTCTGTTTATGGGTTTGCTAAATTAGTTGTCTACACTATACCTATCGTGTAAAGATATAGCTTTTATCTCTAAAAAATTTGCCTGCTTAAATTTCATCACATTTATCGATTCTTAACTTCCCCGTACAACCATGACAAATTCGTAAACTAATTTTATTTAATACAGAAAATCCTGTTGAATCATCATCAATACGATCCCGTTCAAAGTAACTCGACTCCGGTCGGATGTACTTGATCCAGCGCCGTTCCCATTGATCAAACCAGTCTTCCAAGTTTTCCGACTGAAGTGCATTTACAGTCATAGTCATAACCTCTTCAATCTTCTCTGCCGATTCCCAATGCTCGTCTGTCAGCTCCAGAAATTGCTTGATGCTACATCTCATTAGTATGGAGCGTGAAACATCACAATAACGCCGGTTTTAGTAAAATACCGGGTACTAGAGTACAAGTATGTGTGGCAGCATTGTCGTGATCCAGTATAAAGTTGTTATTTTTGAACATTCCAGCTAAACATGAGCAATGCGCACCCGGAAGCGTTTCATAATTTCGAGATAACATCTCTCGTCGATTGTCTAACCATACCAAGAAAATTCTTCACAAATTCACCACACCGATCAAAGAAAATGAACATAGTGTTTTCAATTTTCGGTCACAATCTTTTCGGTATTTTTATATTTAGCTCGTCCTTTTTCACCCGCGACTTGTTATCAAGTTGATTTGATGGATCATACTCAAAAAACCACGATTCGCTTCCTGTTACCACACGGTTTGAAAAATTTGGATCATCGACATATGATCATACTCAGTTTTCACAGACGGCAACGCAGCATATTCTTTACTCCGTGATTAATGACTTAGGTATTCATATGCACAGCCTCCAAATTCGTAAATTTTCTGAAATAAAAAAACGTATCGCCTCGCAATTGATATTAAGCGAGTTCGAAATCCAACGAATTGACAATTGTTGATTGATGGCTAGCGATTCCTCTACACGTTTCACATTCGCTTTATTTTTTGTTGAAACAGATCATTTTTCACGCGAGTCGTCGCTGGCAGACACTTCCTCTTCAGAAGCACCTACTTGTACACGGTGTCGAGTTTCAGAGTGGAGTTCCCCACTATTCTTTTTAGCTTCGGAGTGATGTCTACATGCCTATCGCCGAATTTTATGAACATTTTAGTAACCATTCGTTGTTCTTTCTCCTTCTTTTCTACTCTTCGCACAATTCTACAACGTGTACCCATATAATGAGCACCGCTACATTACCCACTTGGTTGTAGCCGCGCAGTGTTGTCACAGTATACGAATTTAATTGTCATGGTTGTATTTTTGTCAGCTTTCGACTTTTATTTCATCTTATACTGTCAGTCGAAAATACTTCTTTCTGCTTGCGATTTATCATTTCTTCGCCATTTTCATTGTTCAGAACATTAAATATAACTAGTCATTTCGATTTTCTCATTTTATTTTGATTTTCAGTGGTTACTAATGCGCCTGAGGATCTGTACTGTTTTTACATTCAGATGATTATTTTCGATTATATTCGGTTTTTACCTAAATGCTTTTTTTTTCTTTTTCTTTTTTTATCGCCGTAGTTTTTTATTTGACAATTATTGATTTGTCTCCGTTTTATTTGATGAAACTTTATTGTTATTGCGTAATTTACATCTTGTATTCTTTAATTCTGAGTTCTCTAGTTATTTCGGCATAAATGTTAAATGTCTTTGGTTGCAATGAGCATTCTTATCTGTTTGTAGTTTCATTATACAGCGTTCGGTTAAGAATTCATTTGCGGTTTTCATATTGATATTCATTTTTTTTTTTTTATTGTTAACAATCGTATTTACTTGTGTTTTTTTTTTAATTTTTACAAATTTTAATACGAACGTCTTTTCATAATCAATAAAATTACCCTTATTTTCTGCAACAACTTCTTTTCTTTAATTAAATTTAAATTTTATTTCTTTTAATTTTACATCTACTTTTTCCATTATCTACCTAGTTATTAACGGTTAAAGATATGGCTCATTGAACTGGTTGTTTTGTGCTCGACTTTCATTGTTCTGAAATTTTCTGCTAGTGTACCTCTGCCTTATGTTTGATTTACAATATTCGGTAAATGTTTATTTTGACTTAAAGATTCATATTTCATGAATCCTATTTACACTCAGTCTTCATTCGGTTTTTCACTTCGCATGTATCTATTCAAATAGATCTTTTTTGTTCGATTTTTATTTATAGCTTAGCGTGAGCTTTATTTTTAACAATTTACACTTGGGCTACTTGAATTTAGTCGTAATTTTTTTTTTAAGTGTATGAATTTAAATTTCAAAAAAACTTATCCAGCGATAATGATTTCGTCAAGTTATACGTTACACTAAGTCAATTGATTTAATACGATAAAGTCTATGGACTAACCGTAAATTACCTAATAATGCAACTGCAAGGCAATTTGGATAACATTTGAGCTTGTAGTTTATATTTCTGTTTAACACTTTTAATATTACTTCTCGAATGCAACTGAAAATCTTTACCCAGAGCTAAATTCTATGAGACGTCAGCTAAAATTCGGAAAATCTTGTTTTAAAATTTTTAAATTACAGTAATATTGTTGTTGTTTTTTTTTTGCACATTCTCAGAGCTGGTATCTACATCTTTGATCAACTTTAATGTTTCTTTATACAGCAGTTTTTTACTCCCTATCGATAATTATGAATTTTTACCAAATTAATCAACACCTTTTTTTAACCTTGATATTTAATTTATTTCACTTAGCTGTTATGTTTCCTTCACTTTAACGACCTGCCAAAATGTCCTCCGAAAAAATTAACAATTTTTTTAATATAGATTATATAACTGTTTATGCCAGTGTCAATAAGCGAATAAAGTTTTTTATTCGTAAATGTAATATAAACCAATTTATTCTCATTTACCCCGCAATATTCATCTTCGTATGATTCGGAAATATATCCTAGCCGTGCTTGCTGGATTTCATTTTTACATATGAAGAGCACCTCTTGTTTATTTTTTGTGTGTTCATTACCTCATGTCTTCTTTTCATATTTTAGTTCATCCTACCCTTAATTTTTATAGCGTATCTGTTGTTTTTTTTTTTTTTTGTTTTTTTTTTTTTCTATTTTAGTTATTTTCATACCGTTTCGTTTTCGCTTTCATACATTTAGTTTCACTACTTTTATTTAACATTATCCTTTTTTCTTATATCATTTTCCTTTCATTTATCATGTTCATTAGGTCATGAAATTATTTCTTTGTATTTCTTTAATAATGTTTTTTGAACTGTCGCTAAAATTTTTTCTTCCGTTTTTTCTATTTTTTTAAAAATCCTTTTGATGATTTTATTTTTGCTTTTTTTTCAATGTATTTCCTTTTCTCTTACCAGTTTTTTCTTACATTTATTGCTATGCTATACGCGAATCTATTCCTTTATTTTTATACTATTACTCTACATTTTAATGATTTGTGTTGTGGTTCACACTTAAGTACCTGCGACAGTTTTTAATTATATTTTGCTACCTAAAATTAATCATTGCTTTTTTACTTAAATTATCAAGGCCAATTGATGTACGCAACCTTTGGTTTTTAAATCATTGTTGCATATTTTATAGTAATATTTCTCTAGGAATTTTAAAACATTCTTTTTCCTCGGTAATTGATTTTTACAAATATGTATTTTCCAATTACGTTATCACTATGCTTCTCAGCATTAAATTCTCTCATTACATACGTAACGTCCTTTTTTCCTACATTATTAATTATATCATCTAGATCCTCGTAGAAAGCCTTCGGTTGTTACTCTACTATCCGCAGACTCCCCATATATTTAAATTGCTTTAATTCAAATTTTTAGAGTTATCTCAGTGAATGAGCCAGTTTCTTTTTTTTTTTTTTTTTTTTGGTATTCCGGGTCCTCATTCCTACCGATCTATTCCGTTCTGTTCATTACTAAATCTTTCATTTCGTACTTATCTGGCTCACTTATTGCCGTAATAACTATTTTTAATCTATTTGTTTCTGATGCGACGCGGTCTAGTTTTCCAGTTTGACTTAATTATATATTCCAAATTACTATATTTATACTTCTTCATTTTTCGTTTGTGCTTCACTTCTGAAAATTCTTAACATCCTATTTAGCTGTTTCGACAGAAACTAGACAATTGACCAAAGATTTGGTATCATATTCGTGATGATCATGTAACTTTAAAAATATTAATAATGTATGAATTTCCATTGTCTTCCATCGACATTTTTGCCTAAATTAAATCCTATAATATAGTCGTGGCTTGACATATAAAATGAACTCTTAAATTTTGGTAGTTGAAACATACCCAGTTTGACTTCTCCATTAAGAACCTTTTTAGTTTGTAGATTTTTCCGACAATTACACTACTGCCGGTAATTTCATAATAGTATATTGTAGAAGAAATGCAATGGGTCTGGCACAGCAGTGATAGTATCTGTACCGTCCACTTGTTGGACCGGCAATATGTAGTAGTAGTAATAATAATAATAATAGTAGTCGTCATTGTTTTAATCTACCTACGATTGATATATAGAAAAATTAGTGTCATTTTAAATTGATCTACCATTTTATATAATTATGTTTTTTGAGATATAAGCCTGACCATATGTGATATAATGGTCAAATTACTCGTTTAGCTGCACTTTGAGAAGCACAAATTTTTGAATCAAATTTTAAAAATTAATTTAATTTATCGTGAAACAAGGACTGTTATGAATAATAAAACGGATCAAGTAAATATGAAATTACTGTAATATTTATTTAATTTGTCTTTGTCCGTTGTAAAGTATCCAACACTTGTATCTTATCTTCTTTTAGATGCTTAAAATTATGGGAAATATCTAAAGCGCTCCTCCCTAACGAAAAAGCCGTGTTGTTTATTATTGAAAATTTTCAATTCTGTATAAAAATTTCTAAATATATTAAAAATTTTGGTCGATAAGATATAAGTGATCAGAAAAATATTTGTAATGTTATGACGTGATATAAAACTTTAATTTCGATTAAATTAATCTGATATACTATATTTCTCAAGTGAAATATAATTTTTTTTATTGAATGTTATTGTATTTTTATTTTATTTATTCTATTAAAAATGTTCAGTAATGTTCCACTATGCAGTACTAAAACATTATAACATAGTCAAATAAATTTTTATCGATGTCTCTAAATTAACACGATTCTAGTGTAATTGAAAATTACAGGTTGTATGCCTAAACGTAAAAATAATAAAAAGATACTCCGACAACGCTATTAGTTACGTAAGTCCCATAACCTTAGCCAGGTGTCAGAGATTATGCGGTGAAATTTCACAATCTATTGGGCCCTACGGCACTGATGAAAATAAGAGAGTCTGTTCCTTTCTTTCGTCTGCCTTTACTTTTCCACATTTCTTTGGTGCTCAATTCAATCTCAGGCTAGGTAAATCAAAGAGATAAGTCTTGAATCTGTGACCGCCAATTTGATAACTAAGTGCCTTAACTACCAGGCTACAATGCTATATGTCTATCTATCAAATATATATATATATATATATATATATATATATATATATATATATATATGGGGGTCCGCCCTTGATTACTTCGCTTTGCTTGCATGTCGAACCCTCGCGTTTACAAACACAAAAATACTACAAAAAGTTGACGATCGAAAACATAATAAAACATTCGATTGTAAATTGTTGGATAATAACATATTTTCAAGGAATCTCGATATTTTAAGAATTAGTGTAAAAACAAGAAGAAAAAAAGAGGGAAATGTGAACAAATTGTACCCCCCCCCCCCACTATTTGATTCCTAATTATCCTCTTCATTTATCCAATTGTGAAACTTTCTCAATTTAATCAAAACTAATATATTTTAGACGTAAATTTTTCAAAGCGATCCTTTAGGACAAAAAAAAATCGTTCAAACTATAATAAAAATGATCAAATAACTGGTATTTTATTGATTTTATAATCGCAGATTTGAAGGAAAGTAGTTATGAATACGTATACAATAATATATAAATTAACGAACCAGTAATATATAATTTAATTTAAAAAAAAAAAAAAAAAATCTTCATTGTTCTTTACACATTTCATTTTGTGGTAAAACGATAAAAATTTTCAATTTCTCTGTTCTACGATAATTCGTTTCTATCGCAATCATGAAAAATTATTTTGTATATGTAAATAGAAATATTGAAGAGTTTCGACTTTATTTCGCTTGATCGTGAAGCAAGAAATCTTTTCTTTGTTTCATGGTTTTGATCGCCGTTATTTTTGTTTATCGCACGCTTGCCAATAGATGTATAGAGAGAATTCCTTTTTCGAATCGAGAATAATTGTATATTTTAAAACATTTCTAGTTTTGATTTTTTTTTATTCCACATGCGCGTACTTGCACGCGCCACGCGCGTGTGGAGTTAACCAAGCAGAGCGTCTTCAATATGGCTTTTCTTATTATTATAAAGTAATTTGCCCGCTTTCTAGTCGCAAGCATAAAGTCATCGTCAATCATTCGTAGTCTTGTCTATGGTGATATTGTTTCGTAGTTTTAATCACCGTTATTTTTGTTTATCGCACGCTTGCCAACAGCAGTATAGAGAGAATTCCTTTCTTGAACCGGAAATAATCGTGTATTTTAAAACATTTCTAGTTGTGATTTGTTTTTCTTTTTGCGTAATAAGATTTAATAATTTAAACAAAAATTTTATTTGCTCGTTTCTTACTTGATTAGCCGTAAGTTCGTGATTTCAAGAGAAACGCAGTGTGCGCTACGCTAAAGGTTTATTACTATTCTCCGAAATTTTTTGCCCTCTCTTCTTTCTCGTCTGGATAAAAAATAAAAAAACCTAATTCTCGTCTGAAGAAATAGGGTTATCACTTAGTTATCAAGGACCAAATAATTCGTTAAATTAATTTCTCGAACTGAGAGATACAATTAATCAATAAAAAAAAAGAGGCCTAAGTAAATTTTTACAAATACTGTGTGTGTGTGTGTGTGTGTGTGTGTGTTCATAAACTCAATCCACACTCCTAGACCCTTAGATGATGGCCTTCTATAATTTTTACTGAAAAGTCGATTTTAATTACGTCATTCTTTAATTTTATAAAGATATACATTTGTTTAAATTTAATTTACAGACAACAATTATATGGGATGCTGCATCGGGACAGTGTACTCAACAGTTTGCATTTCATACGGCTCCAGCTTTGGATGTTGATTGGCAATCGAATGTCAGTTTCGCATCTTGTAGTACTGATCAGTGTATTCATGTTTGTAAATTACATTCCGATAAACCTATAAAATCATTTCAAGGGCATACGGTAAGATTTTTGCGCAATAATTTGACATTAAATAGTTGTTTTTCATAATATTTTTTTGAATTTTGTATATCATATTTAACAGAACGAAGTGAACGCTATTAAATGGGATCCTCAAGGCATGTTACTTGCGTCGTGTTCCGACGATATGACGCTAAAAATTTGGTCAATGTCAAAAGATGAATGTGTACACGATTTGCAAGCTCACAGCAAAGAAATTTATACAATTAAATGGAGTCCTACAGGTCCTGGTACAGCGAATCCAAATACCAATTTAATTTTAGCTAGGTATGTATTTATTCATTTTTTTTTTTATATATATTTTTTTATAAAGAAAACATTTTAATTGCACATTAATTCAGTTTTGATCATGTAAAATTCTGAATATACGACTAAAAAATTTTTCGCCAAATTAACAATTAAAAGAAGGGAAAAAATTCACGTGTTACTAGTGCTCTGTACGCACATTTGTTTCCGCGTTTTTATCGTTCAGTGTAATTTATAATCTCGGCTTATCGCGTCTCGGTTATCACTTCGAACAATTCACAGCATTGTGGTAAGTTTTATCTGCTTATCTATTTATTGTCGTCTCTTTTAAGCCAACAAGCTCTTAGCTTGTTGATCAAATGTCTTTACAAAACTTTCGCCAAATCCGATCATACATGTCAACATGCTCCATTAAAAAACGACAAAACAAAATCGAAAATTATACCGCTAACAAAAATTGCGCATCCAGAAAACGAGCTTGGAATAGTTTTCAATTGTGTACACATCCGCGACAGCAGAGTCTACCTTTATGCAGTTATGAATTTCGCAAGCAGCCAGGGAAATATGATCGCTGCATCAAAAGTTAGACTAAACAGAATAACCATACACCTCAAATCTAAAGAATTAATCAACGTATTTTTTTCAAAATTATACTAGCTTCAAAATTGAATCGCACTATGTTAAATGTAGAAGACTAGCTCTTTCTATCAAAAAAAAAAAAATTTTCTTTCGCATGTTAATCCTTGCATCCTAAACTCAGTTTTAGAATAGCATATAACAAACCTCTAAAACTAAAAATTACCTCCGACTTTTCGTTTTCAAGATTAAAAACCCCCCATGGTCAATTGTTTGGTCACATAATAAGATGGCGGTGTCAAAGTGATACTAACAATGAAATAAAACAACAAACCCTGCCGGGTTCTTTTTTAATAGAATTCAATGATCAGTAACATTGAATATTCATTATGTTTTAAGTGTCAAGTAAAAGGATACCGAATGAAGATTGTCCTACACATGTTGAAAACGACCTAGAATTGACCCAAATCAAAATATTGAACATTTAAGTGTCAAACCGACATTCCAATTCCCACAAATAACATCATAACTAAACAGCAACCCGAATTACACTATAATACAGATTTCCCGCAGTTAAATAATGATCACAAAAACGACCACTTTTTGAAAACTATCATCTTACACTAACACTGAACAGGCCACCAAAAATGAACATAGGAAACCTTCAAAGAAGAATATACCAAGGCAGTTATCGAAGAAATTTAGATTTTAACACAGATACGCGTGCCCATTGTTCAAATGATTCACATGCAGATGCGTCATCAGCCGATTGCGCCACTTCAAGAAAATATGGAAAAACATAAAGATAAATATACGCAATATCCATATAAAATTTAAAATGTTTCATAGACATGTGCAAGAAGGACACAGGTATGCCGCCCGAATAGCGAAAATATTTTACTTCTAATATGGAAGGACTCCGCACAATACTAAGAGAAAGCCACAGATTTATATCGCACCGAAAAACAAAAATTAAATTCGCAAAAATCATTGATGTACTTGAAAAAGAACACGCATCTTAATTTAATTCACTTTGTAAATAACCATAGCGTACTTTTATCTTGTAACTGTAATCGCTGACTACTACAGTAATTTAGAGGATCTCAGAATCCTAATCTCTCGATACAATCCAATAACTATCGGTCTTCAAGAAACCCATTTCAAAGATCACCAGCTTTTTAATCTATCTAACTACACAACACATTCAAACTGCTAGAATGGCTGGTAATGCAGCTCGTGGAGGAACCCTTCCAGCTGTGCGATCAAATATTCACTTCGAAAAATTAATCCTCCCAACAAATTTACAAGTACTAGCAATAACTATTTTTTTAAAACATCCATTAACAATTTGCACAGCCTATTTTCCGCTTATTGAAAACATAACCGAAGATCAACTTTTCATCATTATTCAAAATATTCGATTGCCGTTTATCTTAATGGAAAACTTTAATTTTCGCAGTCCTTCCTAGAATAGTCCACGTTACAATAAAACCGGTAGAATCTTAGAATAAATACTAACTTCACTAGATTTATCGTTGTTAAACACAATTACACAAGCTCATTACAGTTTCTCTTCCCGTACATGGTCTAACTTTGATTTAGTGATATGCTCTACTCAGCTGCTTAATTCGTCACTGGTCTACACTCACACTGATTCAACGATCACAGCCCAATGATTATTCAGCAAGATAACTTTAAACAAAAACCGATAGTTCTAAGTAACAAAATTAATTACCATAAAATTGATCGGAATTAGTGATCCCGCATCAACAAGTTCGAGAGACTGGCATTACGTCGGTAGTCAGCTCATTCACCAATCAACTAGTTTCACTTGCAAAATTAAGCACCACAAATTCCAATAAAAAACCAACGTCCACAGAATCACAACTAAAGGTTTTACCTTGGTGGACAGAAAAGTATTCGGAAGCCTTTAGAAATCACCGAGCAACCTTAAAAAAATTAAAATCAATCCCCAGCGAAGAAAAAATCACATTGAGTTCAGAAAGCAATGAGCAAAAACCCAGATCGACTTTGAAGCAAGTCAAATGCGATTCTTGGCAGAATTTCATTTCAACACATCAATTCCGATAAAAGTTATTTGGCAGACAATTAAATCAATCGAGAATAATTCGACACGTACCCGCCAGCATCCGCCTATATAATAAGCTGATCGCAGAAGAAAGGCAAATGACAAATGCACCGCACTGAATTTTCGAGTGATAAAAATTACACATTAGAATTCCATAAAATAAAAATATCCAAAGAGATTAATGACCTGGATTATACTAGCCACAACCAAGTACTGTATAACTTATAAATCTCACTTGACGAACTAGAAGCTGCGATAAAAATCACAAAACCAGCCGCGGTGAGACCAGACAATTTCCATGTTTCTCTTCTACAAAATGCGCCCGGTGAAATCAAAAATTATTTACTAAATATCTTCAACCAAATTTCGATGTCTGGGGACAGTTTCCTTTATCGTGGAGAATTGCAACAATTGTTCTTTTCCTAAGTCCAATTTTTATCGATAGCCACCGTTCGATTTCACTAACATTTGTCCGTTGCAAAATTCTAGAAAGAATAATCAATACTCGATTAACGTGGAAAATCGAAAACAACAAACTTTTGTCAAACCAGCAATACTGTTTCCGGCCAATTCGTTCTGCGGCAGATCAACTGCTATTTTTACAAAATTCCATTCACGGCTGTTTCTCTACTAAGCGGCGTATGTTGACGGCCTTTTTTAACTGTTCTAAAGCGTTCGCATCATATGGCACTATACCGTTTTAGTAACTTAACATGAACTTAGTTTTCATGAATGAGTATTCACTCGGAACGTTTTTATGTACGTATTGGCCAAGATTCAAATAAATAGTTTACTTCGAGGCTCTGTCCTGAGTCCAACACTATTTAACTTAGCCATTAATGACGTAACTGATCAGATAAAACTCTAGTGAAATGCTTCTTACACGCGGGTGATTTAATGATTTTTATAACATATCAGGTCAACTCCATTTAAAGAACATACTAATTTAATCAGTCGAAAAAAGTAAAATACTTGGGCCTTATATCTGACTAGAAGCACACGAGGAGCACGTATAAACGGGCTCCTCAAAAGATCATACCTAAACAAATTAAATTTTTATGAAAACTTTCACATACTTCATACGGAGAAGACCGCATATCTTTATTACATATCTACAGGAGTTTAATCAAAGCAAAGTGTGATTATAGCGCAGCAATTTACGGATCAGCAAAGCCTGCCATCCCAAACAAACTGAACGTCATAGACCACAACGTAATAAGATTAGCATCAGGGGCTTTCAGAACTTCTCCAACAATTACCTTGCTATACGCATGTCTAGAATGGTCCCTAGATATTAGAAGACGATAACTCAGCTCAAGGCTATTAATACGTACCTTATTCTCTCCAAATATTCCAGCTTATCCTTTGCTTACCAATAGTAATGCTCAAATATATCACTTTCTATCCTATGCTATGAAGTCATTAAAGTCAGATGTTTCCAATTTACTAAAAATCTACGAATCAACCTCCTCGGTGCTCTCTGCGTCGAAAACCACATCTTTGAATATTGATTTCTCCCTCTTACAATCGAATAAATATTCTCCTATTAATACCATCCTGAGCCCTTTTTAACGACTTCTCCTGAAATACCCTTCCTCGATAAATCTATTTACCAACAGCGCCAAATCAAACTCTCTCGCAGGATGCACCTTAATCATCGAACAAATAGATGCTATCCACTATGTTCTCCCACATCTTTATTCCGTTCTCTCTGCCGAATTATGTGCAATCAAACTAGCAATTGAAATTGCCATACAGTCAGAGCAAAACTCTCTTTGGACGCTTTAATCTGTTTTCAGAAGTTCCTTTATAAGTCTCAACATCGATAGCTAAAGAAATAATATTTGCAATAGCTACTGTGCACTTAATTGCTAAAGCGCTTGACTTCCGTTATGGAGGGCACGGGTTCGATCCCGAGCGACGACGAACTTATTACAAGAATTAAATAAATAATCGCTAATAATCACGTGGAAGGCAATGGCAAAACCACCACTTACAACATCATATGCACGCTAGGTCAGTACACAGCAGTCCCACACAAGACTGTATTTATAGCGCGATAACAAGCGGCTACTATCAGTTCCGAATGTAGTCTTGCGTGTGTACACCTGCGTTGCATATAATAATTGCCTAGTACACTGCTTGTATCTGTACAGCAGAGATGTACGAATAGATAATACCCACCAACCATTAGGTTGAAGAGAGAAAGAAGAACACTGTGCACTATAAGGTCGTATTAGCTTGGATACCAGGACACAAAGGTATCTCACCGAATGAATCAGCCGACCGTGCCGCGAGAAAAACAGTATTATGCTTTTCTGCGCCGATTAACCGAATGCCTACCATCGACACTGTGCAACGTCGAATAAACTTCGTTTCAACAAAAAGGATACTAACTTGTGTCAATCATCGGTCAAGCAGAAAAGAGGAAGTAGCACAATGCAACTGCGCATTGGGCATGCACGAATTACTCATTCCTCCTGAACAAATCTTTACCAGCTATTTGTGAAACCTGTTCTTCTCCCCTCTCTGTTCGACACATCGTATTAGACTGCCGCAAATATAATCATATCTGCAATACGCCCCCATCCCCTCCCCTATCTACCTTGGAAGAACTTCTGAGTTACAATGAAATTAATATAAAGAAATTATTCGTATTTCTCAAATCCACTAATCTCCTATCCTATTTATAAAATCTTAACTTTTCGTGCGTAAATGAAGAAGAAAAAGGAATTGAAAGAAATAATTCAAAAATTACCTTTCCAAGTATAAAATGAACAAATTAAAAATGAAAACATGGAATTTAAAAAAACAAAGCAAAAAACAAATTTTTAACTGCATAAAACAATAACAAGAACGATCAGTCTTCAATGAATTATCAAGAAATTGTTTGAGAATAGTTTGTAAAATAAACTACTGAAGTATCTTATAAGACAGGAAAATCGAGATTTCATTCGTCGTCATTTAGAAATGAATATTATTGATAACGATGTATAAAAAGAATCGTGATACCTGATCGAAACAAACAGAGCAATAACGAAGACAATCAAAATATTAGATATTATCGGCAATAGTAACGTACTGCATATATTTCTACGACTGACTGAAATGCGCCTTTATACCGGAGTATTATCTATATGATATTTAGTCCATTTTCTGGATCAAAAATTAAAAATTCAAAAAGTTCATAGTAAATATGTTCAGTACTGAAATATCTTAAATAAAATTAAACAGACAATGTGTCGAATCATATGTACTATATTTAATCATTATGAACGATCTTAAATACGTGATCTACGGAAATGTTAAAGGAATAATTATAATGGAAGATTTTTAAACAGATATACACGAATTGTACAAATTCAACAATAACTTGCATAAAAACGGCCTGTAACGTTGATATATTTAATAAAAATTTTCAAACTAAAGTCCATGAATATGTATTAACGAAACCGGTCGGACTATTATTGTAATTATTTGATTTGATTTATTTTAACATAATTAATTAGTATTTAACAATGTTATATTTGTGAATTTGTGAATAATATATGTTCGTGTAAAAAATAAAATATAACATTAGTAACCGTTCAATAGACATTTCATTTATACTTATAACATATATACTACAATAATATTGCTTTTAATTCCGTTAAAAAATATTAAAACAATGTTTTGCTTTATGACAAATTAAATCGATTTTAATCGGAGTAATTTATGTAAAAATAATAATAATAATAATAGTAATAATGATTATTATAATAATTCTATGTGAAAAACAATTTTAGCGCTTCGTTTGATTCTACCGTTCGTTTATGGGATGTGGAACGTGGTACTTGTATTCATACCTTAACTAAACATACTGAACCCGTGTATAGTGTTGCTTTCTCACCAGATGGAAAATTTTTAGCTTCTGGTAGTTTCGATAAATGCGTTCATATATGGTCTACTCAGGTAATTTTTTCATAACAATTTTTCCAATTTGAAGTAATTTTATAATCCGTTTAATTCATTTTAATCGATTTGTTTCTTGAAATATTTAAGGTAACTTCTACCAGAAGTAAAATCATTTCAGTTTTACTTTGTTCATAAATAGCTTTCTTGCAATATGTATACTTTTACTTAGTTTTATGCATTAAATTCGTCTAAATTCGTACAATAAGTTATGTGATCAGTTTTTTTATATATATATTTTTGTGTGTTATTTTGAAAATTTTTCAGCTAGTTTTAACATAACGACTTTAAGAGCCTCTATTTAAGAAGCTTAAACATCACTCTCTTTTGAGTTGACCGCCTATTTTTCAGTAATTAGTATAATTAATTTTATTTAATATCTAAAATAATAATAATATATAATTTTTTATTTTAAACTAGTAGACTATTATTAAATTAATTACAGAAAATCAAGGGGGACACTCTGAAAAATCGTGAATTATCAGAGAATTTCAATAGAGAGAAGTCAGGGAATCTGAATAAAAAAATGAGCTAAAATAAATTAAAGATTTAAAAAATGTTCACTGTATAAGTATAATTCCAGATAAAACAAGAAATTTTATATTAATTTCCGAGTACAGATTTAAACGTGTATTATAATACACGGGCGAAGCCGTGGGTAGCAGCTAGTATCTTTATTAAAAGGTATATACACTTTTGTAAAATAATATTTAATTTTATTATGCGCCGACGCGTTTCGAAACTGATGGCTTCATGATCGGGAGATAAACCTTAACATTTTATTTTTTAAAGGTGTATATTTTTCATATAAATTTATTCATTAATCGGCAGAAATAATGAGTGACATAAATTTTAATACTCTGTTACGAGGTATTTATGAAACGGTAAATTCATTGATATAATTCGTTTAATAATTTTCATACTATATATGGGTTTAGGTTTACTTTGTAAACTTGTGTTAAATATTTATTAAATGTATATTTTAAAAACAGAGCGGTCAGTTGGTTCATAGTTATAAAGGCACTGGTGGAATATTTGAAGTATGTTGGAATTCTCGCGGCGATAAGGTTGGAGCAAGTGCCTCTGATGGAAGCGTAAGTAATGTTTATTTTTTAAAAATTGTAACAAAATTAACTTAAATACAAACGTGCTTTATTTATATATAGTCTTCACTATATTTATATATTCAAATTGTGCTAAATTCACTTTTTATTACGTCATTAATTTTAAATATTCCAAATAATTGTACCTCTATGTTTTTATATGAAATTATTTATAATCGTGCTGTTTTATTTACAGGTTTTTGTATTAGATTTGAGGAAGATGTAACGTTTACAAGAAATTGTTTTTGTAAAACATTAATTTTTATGGCGAACTAGTATTTATTGACAGCTCTGCTATTTTTAAAATGATAAAATAGCGTCGATTTATATATATTTGCAATCAAAAGAATGCAACATTGTATATGTGTGTATGTATGTTTGTAAAAACCAATACGAAATTATGTATATTTTTTCAAATGTTTTTTTGTCCTATTATTAAAATTTTTGTACATTTAATAAAATAAAATCATTACCGATAGTGATTAATCTATCGTTGAGTCTCGCCGTGGTTATAAAAGTATTTTTGGTTTAATAATTCTTTAACCAGTTCTTCTCTTAAAAGTCTGGCGATATTGGTCGATAAATGAAATAACGTTTCCCTTTTGAATTAATTCACAGAATATTTTCGTACCATAAAGTATTTCTCCTCCGTACCCTATAGTTAAGATTTATTTTAAATAATTTCGCTAATAATTTTACATCTGCGTTGTTGTTCGTAAAATTTTTATTGTTCAACTATAGTGTCACAAATAGTTCATTCTTTGTTTGCAAAAATCATTTGGTAGTCATCGAATAAAAGGTGTACTGGAAGACAACGTTTTATTAATTTAACGAGTATGTTTTTTTTTATTCATTTTGTACACTTAGCATTTTCGTTTCTAAATTATTCCCTGTAAGTAGTAGTGTTAATTTTCTTGTTTTCTAGAATTTTAAAATCGAATCAATAATGCTATTTGGACTAATTTTGATTAAAGTAAAATAAGTGCCATACCCTTGACAGGGCATCAGTGATTGTGAAATTAAGGTTCACAGTGTGTACTAAGCCCGACAGCACTAATGAGAGTAGAGGGTCAGTTCCTTTCTCTTGACCGCCTTCTGGTACCCAATTATTTCAGGCTGCATAAACCTAAGAGTGATTTGGATCCGTAAACTTTTTTTTTTTTGAGGCGGGGGAAATTCACCAACTTAGACATTAATGTCGGAAAACAGAAGGTGGGGGAAAAGTGAATTTACATTTTCATACGATCAGCGACAGCCGGCGTAAAAGAATCAAGGGCTTAGATAACAGAAAGAGAAAAAAAAGAGAGAATAAACGAAGTATTTTAAAGAGTGGAAATAACGCTTAGTAAGAGAAAGGAGTAGAAGGAAAATTGTTCCATAGTAAGATATTATCAAGGTCACAGGTAAAGTAGTTAAGTGAAAAGAACATATAATATAAACGAGTCAAGAAAAGCAGGAAAGCGATCGAAACGCAGGCAGCATATTGCGGAAAAAGTAGAATGTCACGTAGAATGGAAGTCGAGAAATCAGGAACAAGGATAAAAAGACAGTTTCATAGACAAGTAAAAGGGATAGCAGTCTGAAAAATGACTATCTCTATCATTTAAATGTAACCTGTTAAATGTAATAAACAACTATGATACAATTTTGTCATAAGAATTTAAGCCGCAGCATAATATGTGAAAATTCACCGCAGTGGTAATAAATGTACTTAATGCCTGCACGCTGCAATGATCATAATTCAAACCTTACGATAGATATAATTTCAAAAGTTCAATGGTCTTCTTTTTTTCTTAGCTTTACTTTAAAATTGCACTGTATAATCAGGTAACCATGATCTGAATCTGTGTGAAATTTTATTAAAAGTTAATTAAAATGTTATAGATGTAATGAAAAAAATTTCGCTAATTTAAAGTATGTACATATGAACTTTTTTGACGTCAATAATACATAATTTTGTAATATCTTTGAAATAATTTATTATTTCGTGTGCAATAAAAAGTAAAACACCAATTTTTTATTAATTGTTAATTAAATTTTTGTTCTAATTTCAAATTTTAATTTCTTAGTAGTTTTACTTCTTTTTTTTTCTTTTACATCATATATAACTTATTCTGTTTTTAAATTTAACTTTTTTTTATTGAAGACTACTAGAAACATAATTTTATTCATCGTAACACTTTTTTTATCTTATATTTTTGTAAACTTAAACCGCCTCAAAATATTTCACATTTTTCTTAGTTACACTTTAACTGTACTTAAAACTAGTAAAATCAACAACTCAATTACTAGAATAATTTCACTTGTTTAACTTAAAAAACCGACTATTCATTATAATATAATTATCAGTAAATTTGTGTATTGTTCTTTGGCCAACAATTTAACATTCACATTAACAATTCTGTAATATTCATTAAATTTAATGTGATCTATGTACTTATGTTTACCGCCATTATGACACCATTGTTTTTACATCCTGCTCAATGGCAATTTAAAACAGAAACTATACAAATATAAATAGCTCTAATTATAATAAATCAATTATTATTTCTAAAGCAATTAAAGTCGAAAAAATTAACTCATTACTTAAGAAATTCGTTAACTGAAATTATAGAGAGCAAATACGTGTAAAATTCATTGCTGCGAGTTTAATCGAAAAATTCAAGAATAATAAAAAAATTATAAGGAAAAAATAAAAGTTTTGCCTTTAAAAATGCGTGTTTATGATATTGAAATTGGCAATTCAATTATTTATTGTTTTTTTATATTTTTGAACTCGTCAACTATAGCCATTTCCAGCGTAAGTGAAATTTTTGTATATTTTCGATGTACGATCAGCTAAATAAAATACCACTGTAGCCAATTCGAATAGTATAATACTTAAAATGTATTTTAAATTCAATCTTCCTTTAAAATACTTTCGTCTTTTGAAAACAATGCGTTATATTGTAAGTATAATAAAATTCGGGCTAAATCAATATTTATCATGAAACCATTTTAACTACCACAGTCTTAGAGACCTCTGGAGACTTAAATATTACTATTTCTATCACATAAATTCCTTCCTCTCTGATATCCAGTGAAATAATCGATAAGGCTACCAAGAAAATCTTCACCCCAAAATCTGTATTCCCTATTTCCCCTTTGAAAACCTATTATCCATAATTAAATACTTACCCAAAGAGTGGCAGGATGTTGTTGGTCGAATTTTTTTATTCTGAAAACATTACAAAATGATTCAACCTGAAATCCCTAAAATTCCTCGCTACTTTACTTTCTCTTGTTTAAGGGGTATCATCATCATCATCATAGTTGCTTCTCCTGAGTCAGGAGATTGCATACATTCATATTATTCGTTCCCGGGAAAGAGTTATTATCTTCTGTAAGTTTTTGCATGGCGGATTTATTGGTAGGTTCGCTGTTGTTAATTCTAACCGTCTCCTTCCTCTTATTGATTTTCCAGGAATTTTCCCCTGCACCGCCATCATGAAAATTCCATTTTCTCGGATTTTATGAGCTAGGTATTTCAGTTTTCTATCTTTGATATCTTCCAGCAGTGTTCTCTTTTCTTCTCCTACTTTTGTCAATACAGCACTATTTGTTGTGTGTGTGGTCCACGATATCTTCATCAGCCGTCTGTAACACCACATTTCCAATGCGGCTATCTTCCTTTCGCAATCTGCTCCCATTGTCCATGTTTCGCAGGCGTATTTTAATACGCTCCAGACATAACATTTCATTATTCTTTTCCGTAAACTTAGACTCATGCTTTGATTTCCGAGCACCTTGTACAAATTATTAAATGCCGTTTTCGCCATACCAATCCGCGTTCGTATTTCGTTACGATCTTTTCCGTCTCTATTTATCATCACTCCCAAGTACCTGAATTGGTCTAAATTTTCTATTTCTTGGTTGCCGATTTTTAAAGTAGTTTTGCTGCCGCCGTTTCTTGAGAATTTCATCACTTTAGTTTTCTTAACGTTAATTTTCATGCCGTATTTTATGCCAGTATTGTTTATTCGATCTATCATTTTCTGTGCCTGTGTTTCGGATTCGGCTATGAGCACTCTATCATCTGCGTAGCTTATTTCCCGGATTCTGCGGCCGTTTATTTTTATTCCTATTTTTTCAATTCCGGCTTCTTTTATAATTTCTTCCGCATATATGTTAAACAATCTCGGTGATAAGGGGCATCCCTGTCTAACCCCCCTCTTTATTTCGCATTTATTTTTCGAATAACTATTGCCAATCTTTATATTTGCGTACTGATTCCAATACATATATTGTATTATGCATAGATCCTTATCATCTATATTGTGCTTCTTCAGTATATCGATCATTTTGTAATGGTTAACGCGGTCGAACGCTTTCTCGTAATCTATAAAGCATATAATAACTTCTCTATTTGCATTCAGTGTTCTCTATATGATCACTTTTAGTAAGGCAATTGCATCTCTTGTTCCTTTTTTGGCTACGAAGCCATATTGGGTTATAAGCATTATAAAATTTTCAAAAAATCGATTTTTTTTTTTTTTGCTTAAAAGATGCTTTGAACTCCCTAGAATGTGAGGCAAAAAGATTTATTTATGGAGGAAAAATTTCTTTGAAATTCCCCGCTGTTCCTTAAGTGCTTCGGGCGCCCCTGATACGACTATGGACGTTAAGCCCTCTTACCTGCCCGGAAGGTACTAATTAATCCCTTACTTATGGATTTCTAACTTCTCTAATACACTAGTAGATGTTTCTAGAAACTATGTTTACTACATTTAGAAAGTTTTCAAGCAAAAGTACGTTAGTATAGCGTCACTGTGAGTACTGGAAAAGTAAAGCGGGAGCAGCCGAATATGAACAATAGTAGGCTAGTCATATTAACGAATGTTAATCGAATCACGAAGGTCCATCTGGAAAGATGAAAATGTACGCCGCGGTCGAAATGTTCGCAAGCTCTGAAGCTTTATGCGGAATCAAATATGCCAATCACGTAGGTAATGGTGACAGTAAAACCTATAAAGGCATTGTAGATAATCTTCCTTACGATAACTTTGGAGTGAAAAAAAATAATGCATTGACCATATACAGAAAAGAATGGGAACTAAATTGAGAAATTTGAAAAAGAACGTGAAAGGTCTTGGAGGAAAGGGAAAAGTAACTGCAAAATTGATCGATTAGTTAACCATTTACTATAGTCTTTCGATACGCCGCAATCCAAATTCAATAAAAAATATGAAAAACCACATTTATGTCCACCGATGAGCATCCGCAGCACGAGAAGTGCTCAGAGACTTATTGTGACTGGAAGAAGGCACAAGCAGCGGAGACCTTGGATACTTTCCGTCATAAGCTGAAAATTTCAAAAGGCGTTTTTGAAGCAATAGGAACTGAATCGCGATAAATTACTGATCTGTTGTTTGGGGAGTTACACCCAAAATAATAACGAAAGCTTCAATGCCGTGGTTTGTAGTTTGGCTCCCAAATCGTATTCCAACGGCAAAGAAGTACTCGGCATCGCTGTTAGTATCGCCGTATGTTGTTTTAATGACGGAATGAAAAGTATTTTACAAATTATGAAAGTTTTAGAGATGGATTTGGGTGCCCGGTCACATAATTTTTGTTTGGAATCGGACGCTAAGCGTATTAAACACGCCGAACAGTCATTAACCGATGCGGTAAAAGAGGCGCGCTCTTCGATTAAATCATCGAGAAAAGAAAATGAAGATAAAAACTTCAACTTGAAAGGGCAACTTTACGGTCCAGAGATTACAGATTAACGGTAGAAAATTTTAAACAGCCGTATTTCTCATTTTTTCATGTCTAAAACAAGTTTTAAAACTTTACACGGGGTTTTCTCAAAACACGATTTTCCAATCGGCACGCACCGGAACTCCTATAATTTTCAATATTTTCTTTTGAAATTTTAACCACATCTTTAAAACAATGTTATCCAGTGAAACGCGTACGGAATTAAAAATAAATTAATTACAAAATTTTTTATGAACAGTGTGACCTTTTTTTCGTTGAAAATTCGACTATTTTGTTCAAAAATTTATACAAAAACCAATATTTTTGTGTTTCACTAACTATACTCATGTAGATTAAGAGCATAGTTTTTATTTTGTTCCAGATAAAAAATTACACCAGTTCTAGTGCGTGCCCCGAAGGGCCTTAAAGTGAAGGTGCGTTGGGAAAGTGATTATAGCGCTGCCATTTCTTAATGTTTTTTAATAAAAAAATTTTCATTTATACTTCAATATATAGCCAATAACATACTCGAACAGTTTTTTGTTGCTACCTTTCTTTTATCCCAAAAAAAACAACAAAAAAAAACGTTTTTTTGGCGGTTACAGTGGCCATACCCCTTAAATAAAAACAAGACAATTTGTAACTACCATGTGTTACCTTAAATTGGATAGATAAACCACTTCGTCATCTCCATCTTTAAAATGAGTCTTACCCCCATTTTCTTTTTATTAGCGTAATCTAGATATGAAATGTGAAACTAATATTTAATATTTACCACCTCTTTTCTAGAAACGTCATTACTTTTGCACTTAAAATTTTAAGGTCTTTTTGCATTTAGCTAGACTGATGTATATTATATTATCAGTACCAATATTTATTTATAATTAACGTAAATATTATATATAATTCTTTTTAACAGATAAGGTAAGGTTTTCTAGATTAAAAAATTAAAAGTTCAACAACTTTTATATAGAAATAAGATGAGCAAAACAAAATATTACCTCGTTAAAAAGTGTTACATGTAATTATTTACGGGAAATTAATTGTATTGGCGAAATAATTAACTTTGCAGCATATTTACTTTTTAATCTTAGTCTAGTTTAATATTTGGGAATTTATTGTTTTTACCAATTTTTCCCATCAGTGTACAGATATTGTATTAATACGGCAATAATTAAATATCCGTGGATATGCTAAATAAAACTGGAAAATTTTATAGCAAAAAGTCGACAGTCAATTTCGAAGAGTGTCTGATGGTGGAAAATTTTTAATTTTTATATATTGTAGAACTGCTCTTAGGCATGGTATTTTTTTCACATCTCAACATTATATGATAAAAATAAAATAACAAATTGGTTAATGTACATTCTATTCAACTATTAAGTTTCATTTTATCATTTACAAAACTTTATTTCTTAAATAAAGAAGAAAATAGGCGGCATGTTTGTAGTTAATTTTAGTTAATTTAGTTCAAACGAACTAGACTAAAATGAACTGTTTTGAAATTAGTATGAATAGATTATTAACATTACATATTTAAAAGCTGTAGGTAATAAGACTTACCTTAGAACATTAATTATGAATACAAGTGATTGCACAGAAGAAATAAAAAGATGAACTGTAATGGCAAAGATGGTGATGGTGCAATTAATGAAAATATGAAAAAGCCATGACATTAATGTGAATATAAAAAAGAGACTAGTAAATGCATTAATGTTTCCAATCTTTAATGCGCTTGAAATGATGTGTTGAAGAAAAATGCTAAAAATTCCTTGAACAGTTAAGAGATCAAATAAATCAATTCTAAATGAGCCGAATATTATTATATAGCTGAACGATGTAGTAAAATAAAGATTTAGCAAATACTATAGGTATGTTCTAAGAAGTGATGGTTTAGAGTAGATTATTATGATAGGCAGTGCCAGATTAACCATGTAGCAAGAGTAGCAATTGCTACGGGCCCCGCGCCTCCACCTGAGCGTTTTTTTTGAGGGAAACTTATTAAGAGTCGTAATATATTGAATTTACTTGATATCACTAAAACGTGAAACGTTACACCTTTTTTAACCAAGACAATCGGCAATCGATTATTATTTCGTTGGCGAAAATAAAACACGTCTTAATTTTATAAGGTAATCGCAAAAGTTCTACAAAAAGTCCGAGGTTCAACACATAATGGGAATTACTTAGGTTTATTAGAATTACTTTCCGAATTTTACGTTTTTATGGCTCAACATATTCAAACTTATACTCATAAAGGACGTGTGTCCACGTCATATTTATGTAAAACAACATGCGAGAAATTTATCAAATTAATTGCATCAAGCATGCTGGATCAAATTATTTGCGAAATTAAGAGATCCGAGTACTATTCAGTATCATTAGATTCTACTCTGGATATATCGCATGCAGACCAACTGACTCTGATAGTGCGCTATATTTTACCATCTGGACCAGTTGCGGGATTTCTTAAACTGCTGAACAACTTGCTCAAAGTTTACTAGATTTCTTAAGTAAGAATGGCATTGATATTGTTGTGAAACCACGAATGCTGGTGTGGTTATTTAAGAGCGATTTATTATAATTAAAAACAAATAAGAAAAATTAACGTAAAATCTGGCTAGGTTGTTCTCTGTATTATCTTTTCAATTATAATTCAATTCTTAATAGCGCATTCATGCGGGAAAGTAACGTAATTTTAAAGTAAATAATCAAAAACAGAGAACAGGTTAACGTAAAATCAATAATTAAGGAATTCCGCACTTGTTGCCCGCAGATGAGACGGAAATTTTGAACTGAATACTTTCGGAAATTACAGTAACAGAAATCTATTATTATTATTATTATAAAATGTTTATCTGCGATTAAATAGCTACACTAGCGGGGTTCGGGATTGAACAGCGGCAAGATCACATGCATCGACCTTGGTAAATCTGCCTGCTTATTAGTTTGTGTTGTCTATGTGCTGTCGGACAGTGTGATCGTTGTTTATTCGCCGTGAGCAGAGATTCACTGTTTGAGATATATCATCGTCGTTTTTATCGAAATTTTACATGTGTTTTTCGAAAGTATTATTTTTTTTTGTTATTGAGTCGTTTTGACGGTTCTGGCGCCCGAAAATTAAGACACCTGTATAGTACGGAGGAACAGGGTTGTTGAAATCAATATTCCAGTGAAGGAAGGGTTACAACAATATCAAAGATTGTCGTGGACAAAGCTATGGTAATGCCAGCAACATGAGCGGAAAATACAGCGACCTGCAAGCACGAATTAAAGGAATAAATAAGTATGCAAAATACATTCCCTGTCTTGCACATTCATTAAATTTAGCTGCTAGACTGTTGTACAGAAGCAATACTTTTTTCGATTTTATTGAAAATCTTTATAATTTTTTTTCTGCTTCTACACATCGTTGGGGTCTTCTTACGAAAGCTCTTAATTCGAAAATTTCGATTTTGAAAAGGTTGTCGGATACTAGATGGTCCACCAGAGCTGGTGCTACAAAGGCACTTTTATGCGGTTTTACCACTATTGAGCAAGTGTTGGATGACATTTGCAATAATATAGATCAAAAAGCAGAGTGTCATAATCAAGCTTACAGACTAGTTGCAAAGATGAGTAAGTTGAAAACGGAAATAATGGCAATTACATGGAATGGTATCCTAGAACGCGTGCAAGTACCTAATGTATCGCTGCAATCGTCTAATATAGGCCTTAATACAGGGTACGCCCTTTATGAATCATTATATGAATATATCCAAACAATGCGATTCACATTTTCAGATATTGAAGCAAAAGCCAAAGATTTGACAGGCTGTCGTGAATATTAGCAACAGAATTCAAGACGACGCAAGCGAAGCACAAAGTATGACCATTTCAACAGTTCTAGTACACTTGACGAATTTGTTGAAAATGAACACCTGGCAAATAGATTGAAATTGAGGTGTTTGTTGTCATTATTGATAACACACTATCTGCTTTAGATAAACGCGTGAAAGCATACAAAAAACTTAGTAGAGTTTTCGGAATATTTTAACAGTTAAAATCTATTACAGCAGAAGAGATTTTGAAAAAACTTCAATTGTGGTCAGTGCTTATGCAAATGATTTGGAAGACAGTCTGGATGACGAATTAGTGCAGTTTGCCGAGCTAGTGAAAACGGATGTGGCTAGTGCGATTCACAGTTCAAAAAGCGAAGCTCTGGAAATTCAATATTATAAATTCCTAATGTAAAATTCATTAGAATCATGTTTGCCTAATTTAGAAATTACTTTGCGCATTTATTTGTCTCTTATGATGACTGACTGCAGTGGCGAACGTTCATTTTCGACACCGAAACGTATAAAAAAGAACCTTAATTAAGAAACACGATGAGTCAAGAACGTATGAATTATCTCTCTTTGATGAATATAGAATATGATTTGCTCAGAGAAATTGCTATTCGTATCGTATTATCTCTAAATTCGCCCACATTAAATCTAGAAAAGTTACTTTGTAAAAGTTTAAAAAATAATAAAAGTTCGTCGTTACTAATCGTCAGTTTTAAAATGTTAGTTTCTTATCAGAATTATTCTAAATTGCCAGGGCAAACTCAACTCTGGCTTTTTGTACTTGTCAAAGGCCAACAGGGCCTATTGTAATCTACTTTACTATTAAACACTAACATAATTTGTAACCTGTAGATGACAAATAAACGTATTGAGTATTGGATTATTGTTTTACCATTTTATACTTGAGAACTCAGTAGATCAAGGGCCCCTCGATAGAATTTGCTACGGGCCCCGCGCTTGCTTAATCCGGCACTGATGCTAAGCACAGTAGTTGTGTAGAAGATATCTACTAAGATGCAAGCCCAGATTAAGTGTACGATAGGCCCGGGGCTACGAAAACATTAGGGGCCCTTTTCGGAAATGACAAAATTATCAGTTTTATAGAATAACTAAATTTTCTTCAATTTAATTTAATTATATTATTTTGAATTCAGGAATTAACATATAATTATTAATGTAAACAAAACTAAATATCATATAGACAATGGGTAGAATTTTCGATACCAAAAAAAAATATATATATATATATACACCCTGTCAAGAAAGTATCGGGAATTGTTAAATAAAACGAACAATTTTTAATTTTCATCCAAATTTATTTTGTCACCTTGAAAATAACATCCATTCGAAGCGATGCACATATGCCAACGCTTTTTCCACTCGGCAAAGCACTTCTGATAGGCGGTTTCCGGGATGGCCTTTAGCTCTCGCGTCGCATTCGTCTTGATGTCATCAATCGATTCGAAGCGCATTCCCCGTAGCGGAAATTTGAGTTTTGAGAATAGGAAGAAGTCGCAGGGTGCTAAATCTGGTGAATACGGCGGTTGTTCGATGATATTTACCGAGTGTTTGGCCAAAAACTCATTCACAATTATGGCTTTGTGAGACGGCGCATTATCGTGATGGAGAATCCAAGAATTGTCGACCCACAAATCGTTACGTTTACGACGGATAGCCTCTCTCAAACGTCTCAAAACACTTAAGTAAAACTCTTTGGTGACTGTCTGTCCGGCTGGCACATATTCATAGTGTACCACGCCTCGAATATCGAAGAAAACAATCAACATGATCTTCACTTTCGATCGGCTTTGGCGAGGTTTTTTCGGCTTTGGCGCGCCAATTGGCCGCCATTCGGACGATTGCTGGTTCGTAAGCGTGTCGTACTCGTACACCCATGTCTCGTCACCAGTAATTATCTTTTCCAAGAAGGTAGGATCCAAATTGGCTCGATCCAGCATGTCTGCAGCTACCTGTTCTCGGTACTTTTTTTGAAAGAAATTCAGGTCTTTCGGAACAAGCCGAGCCGCAACGCGTTGCATACCCAATTTTTCGTGCACAATCGTACGTACGCTCTCGTGTGACATGCCCAATCCATGAGCCATCTCTCTCAAGCTCACATGACAATTTTCAGCAACGATTTCCTTGATTTTATCGACGTTATCATCGGTCACACTCGTTGAAGGCCGTCCAGAGCGAGGCATGTCTTCGACCGTCTCCCGACCATCCTTGAACGCTCTGTACCACTCGTAAACCCGCGTTTTTGATAAAGCAGATTCACCAAAAGCCTTCTGTAACATTTTCAGTGTATCGGCACAAGAAATTTCGTTCGAAACACAGAATTTAACACAAGTACGTTGTTCAATATTTTCACTCATTGTAAAACTTCGACAAAACACTTCAAGGTCGACTGATTTTAACAGCTGCTGTAAACACACTGGTTGACAGATCGCGCTAAAAATAGGCATCATAATACAAAACAGTTGTACCAACCTGGAAAAAAAAATTATCTGCCTAGCTATTACCCGGGAGATTTAAATTGACAATTCCCGGTACTTTCTTGACAGGGTGTATATATGTATATATGTCGTCGCGATAGCCTAGTTTTTAGAGCGTTTGGCTTCGGTTATGGAAGTTTCGGGTTCGATCCCGAGCGGCGACAGAAGTTATTACGAAAAACTAAAAATAATAAATACTCGCTAATAGTCACGTGGAAGACAATGGAAAACCACCACCTACACCATCATAAGCATGGTAGGTACTACACAGCAGCCACAACACCAGGACTCCACTTGTAGCGCGATAAGAAGCGGCAACGATCAGTTCCGAATGTAGCCTTACAGTGCGTGTACACTCGAGTTGTGTATAACAATTGTCATGAGCGCTACCTATTCTGTACAGCTAGAATGTACGAATAGGTAGTCACACAACGCTCGGAGAGCAATACAACTGGGGATATATATGTATATAATTTTAAACAATAAATTTTTTTCTTGTTTTTTTTCTGCAAATTCTTGTATAATATCGTTAAAATCTACTGAACGGAGAAAATCTGTTTCGACCGTTAATCTTGATAATGCCGATAATCCATGATTTAGCATGTTTGTAATCTGTACATATTTATTATTCTTTTTAATATCGAAAAAGATCTTTCCGCCCCACAATTTGTTATCAGTATAGTTACAAATAGTCTATATGCAAAATAAATGTTTGGAAAAACATCTATTATTGCATGTTTAACGATCCATGTCGGAAGTGGGCGCCTCTTGGGGGCCCCTTTATAAGGCGAAGCCCGGAGCTGCAGCCCCCCTTAGCCACCCCCTAAATCCAACCCTGCTGAGATGACATCAAAATAATACAGGATCTTTCAATAGGGACACTCAAAATTTGTTACGTTACAGCAGCCATCTTGTTAAAGCAACGTCTGCCAAATTTCTGTCAATTGTTCATTAGGGTATAGAAAATCACGATGGAAAGTTATAACAGTGAATAACGTGTGCAAGTGATAACATTTTATTTTCAAAATGAGTTCTCGGTTCGAAAAATATTCGACACATAACATGATTTTTATCCTTACCACAACTATCCTGCCGAATTGACTAATTAACGTTTTTCCTTAATGTTACTTCAGTGAAAATTTAATTTATTTTTCATAAACATATTTATCCGTATCACAACATTATTTTTATTACTTAAATCATAAATATACATAGAAAGTAATTTATTTTCTGTATCTGTATTCAAAAATTGAACACATGGGACTACATTTGCTTTGCAATAACAAGCAATTACAATCAGTTCCATGTGTGGTCTTACATGTGTACACTAGCGTTGCATATAACAATTGTCATGATACTACCTATATCTATACAGCCAAAATGTAAAAATAAGCAGTCTCACCTTCGTTCAAAATTGAATATGGCGCTACAAAGAAGAAGAACTCTGCAACATATCTAATAAAAAGTTTCATCAGTTTTTTCTATACAACAAATAGTTCCCACAGACCAGTTTTCTCACATATCCATGTATTTTCTTTCCGGTCCATTAACCTAATATTTAGCATTAACCTTTTGTGCGCCGTTTATTTTCGTTATCAGCCTTAAATTTGTTCTGGTGAATAATTGTGTCTACGCACTATACATAAGCACTCGTAAAACACATTGTTTATATAATTTACTTTTTAGATACATTAGAATCTTTTTATTCTGCAGTGTTATTTAATTTTCTGAAATCTACTCATGATAATTTTTTCCTGCAGTTTATTTCTCTCTTCATCATCATTTCCTTATGTGTTGTAACTTTTTGTCCCAGGTATAATATGCATTCCTTTACTGTTTCAACTTTCCTATCTTTAATCATTATCTGTATGTTTTTGTCACTTTTTGCCATTATTTTTGTTTTGTGTAAATTTATATATATATATATATATATATATAATGTATATAATTTGTTTTATATAACAATATGATTGTTTATTTCACTTATTATCTAATAGGCGGCAGATTGGTTTCTTAATTAATTGACCAACTTTATATGTTATTTTGTGACGGAATTGAACATCATATATTTTATGAAAATTTACCTTCTGCCTTAACTTCAAATCCATCAAACATTTTTCTTTTTTTTTTATAAAATTAAGTACAAGTTCTACTAATAATAGTTTTTAGCATTAAGAAAGTTATATTTATTTCTGTGTATAACTTCTATTAAAATTACTGAAAAAAGTTTACACTATATACTTCATGTGGCCACCTTTGGTTAACCTACATGACATCAATGTAACAAAAGTTTGCAAATAATTTGTGGCAGAATTATTCCATTTTTCTTGGTCCTAGAGATTCTTAATGGGGTTTATATCTAATGATTGAGGAAGCATGTTTAACACTTTTTGGCAATTGTAAAGAATTAATTTGCGTTTTAAACAACTTGTGCTTCAGGTCGCTCTTGTGATAAAAATGATACAACTCTAAAAGGTCTATTTTTATAGGAGTTTGCGGTTTTTTTTTTTTTTTTTAAATATTGATGTAGTCATCTACAATCATAGTTCCAATTCAAAAACTTTAATGATCCTGTCACTAATGCTGTGGAACAATTACAGTGTCCATCACCGTGTTCTACATTTTCATTTATATTTTTACTTCCAGTTGCTTCCACCAGACTCTTTATTTCCCATTACTGTTTAATAAATAAAATTTTGATTCGTCACTGAATATTACAGTTTTCCAAAATGTTTCTTCCATTGAAATATATTTTTTGCAAAATCTAAATGTTTTTTCTTGACTGGACTAATGTAAGGTTATAAGGTAGTGGTAAACAAGGGTGTCGCCAGTCGATGAGCCAGGGGAGGGCAAGATGATAGAAAAAGGATGTGAGTTATAGGAAACATAAAATTTATAAGTTATAAAGGCTTAATATTTTATTAAACAAGAATAAAATCTTAATGAAAACATAATTTTCGTGGGTTTCTGGCAAATTGTTTATGATAACGCACTTATGAATACCCATCATGGCCAGTTGATTAAAAAGTTTGAAGACTAAGGGAGGGGGGGCAGCTGCCCCCTCCCCCTGCCTCCCGCTGGGGACGCCCATGGTGGTAAACAAATTAAAACCGGTACATCTAATTAAATTCCAAATTGTTTGATTTCCTTCTGACACCTTTTAAAGACCTCTCTACTTAATTCTTCCCCACTTATTTTTAGATTTCTCAGAATCTGTTGCAAAATAAATCGCTTGTCCTGACACAATAACTTTTCAGGTTGATCAAACCATGATATCCTTCCGATACTGTTTTTATCTATAAAGAACTGGATTATGTTGTAAACGGTACTTCGTTTCATATTTAATAATGCCACAATTTTATCAGGCGACATATTCCTTCTATGATTAAAAATCAGAAAATAGCGCCTCTCAAAAGAAGTTTCTTGTGATTTATGCCCATTACTAGTTACACCTTAAATGTTTATTTTCACGGCTAGCTGCAAGTTAATTTAGACTGTTAGGCGTTGTCCACACTGTGAATATAAATATCAATGTCAATCCTGTTACTCATGATCGTTTAAATGTGAATTTTGATATTTATTTTTTTTTTTAATTCGTTTTTACATGATGTATTCAGTAATACTTCTTCTATGCATTATCAAAAGAAATTAAATTAAACACATTTTTTCCTCTTTATTTTATCCGTTAAGTTCTTACCTTCCAGCAATGTCCAAATACTTTTTTTTACGCCAGTGTTTTGTTGCATTATTATCCATTTGAATTTTATCAGTGCTAAATTTATTTGAAGTGAATTATTTCGATTAAGCATACATGAAAAATATAATTTTCTGATGTAGAAGTTTACTATCTTTTAACCATATGTTCTTTTGCAATCCTATTGTAACTCAACAATGCTACAACGAATTTTAACTCCATTTCATGAGTATTAATACAACGTTGTTGCTTATGAAATATATTATAGGATTATAGAAAATTTGTAACAGCTTCTTTACTATCACATTGTTGTACCAACTGAATAAAACTCATTTTACAATGTTAATATAAAAAAACAAAATAAATTTATATAAATAATAATAAATATAAACTCTATATGACTTTTAAAAAAAAAAAAAAATTGTATCACTTTTCATAAAACCATATCTTGCATATCTATGAAGGTTGGTTGAAAATGAATGCCTCTACCCCTCTAAAACTGATTCTAATCGGCATAAATGAATAAAACAAGTTTTATATGCAAGCCTACAGTATTATTTAGTAACATACAAAATTTTTTTGTTACATTTAGTTGCCACATTTGTTTTCTATTCCCATGGAAATGAAAAACGAATTGTGTGTTCAATTAAATTGATCAAATTTTTAGTTGTGGAACAGTGTACACCAAAACACATTTATTTGTGTTTACTAAATGTTTATTGAGATAAAACGATTGATGTGACTAATGTTCATCATTGTGTTGCTGATATAAAGAATGTGAATTGTGGATTTTCAAAATTTTTGATGAATCATAATCAAGGTATTTCAAAACAGTGGTTACCAATGACAATATTTGAAGTGTTGATGAACTGATATGTGCTAACTGATGGATTACTCCAAATTAAATTACTACTTATTTGATCATTTCATACAAAAGTGTTAATCACATCATTATTAAAGAACTAAAAGTTCAAAAAATTTTTGCATGATGGGTCCCTCATATGTTAACATATGACATGAAGAGAACGAGAATGGAATTGAACAAAGAATTTTTGAAACGTTATCATCAAGAAAGCAATTATTTTCTTTGAAAAATAGTAACTGGGGATGAAACCCAGGTATTCCATTACAATCCTGAAACAAAAAGGAAATCAATGAAGTACTACCACCAAACCTCTCTTCATGTTTAAAAATTCAAACCGGCGAAATCGGCTGAAAAGGTCATGCTAACCATTTTCTGGGATGCCCATGATGTTATTTATAAATAATATATAGCTTGTGGTGCTATCAATTTAAACTGTTACTGAGTCACATTACAGAAACTAAATAGAACTTGAAGGATTCAACCTTCTTTAACTTACTTTTTGCTGCATCACAACAACGTGCGTCCTACTGCAGCATTCAAACAAATGCAAAGATCTTGAAATTTGAAATTGTTTGCGTTCTCCTTATAGCTCTGATTTGGTTTCATCCGATTTCTATTTGTTCCTGCTATTAAAGGAAGACCTTAAGAGCAATCACTTCAACCCTGACAATGAAGTTCAGCGATTTGTTTAAAAATGGTTCACAGGAAAAGACGAAGAATTTTTCAGTAACGGATTTGAAAAATGAATTTAAACATTTACAAAAATGGTTATAATATATTTTTCTTTAATGCACTTTTTTCTACATTTTAGAACTTGTTTCATTCATTTATGTCAATTAGAACCGGTTTTTAGAGGGATGGGGGCATTACTTTTCAACTGACCCTCTGAAAATAACAATTTATTATCAGTATACTGATTTTATCGTTAATAATTACGCTTCAGTTTTAATAGCTTTCAGCTAAAAAAAAGTATCATAACTTTTCATTTCTGGTGGTTGTATAACACTTAAATTCCTTGATATTTGCATACAATAAAAGTTTTATTTATTTCAAAATAACTGTTATTATGCAAGAAAAAAAAATTGAAAAGGTTTTTTGTAAATTTTAATATAGATTTTTGTACATTTGTCGATAAATTATTTCTTATACATAAAACTTAAATTCTATATTTCAATATTTGGTATAACTTTAAAAAACTTGAATAGTTATATAATAAATTAAAACGTTTATCCCTTTAAAGTTGTTTGGATCAAAAATAAAATTTTTAATTAATTTTTAATTCAACATTTTAAAGAGAGTAGAAGAATTAAAAATCGTTTTAATGAAATATTAAGTACTAAAAAAAACGTATTTTCATCAATTCTGGATAATAGAATAATTAATTAACTGCTTTACCAAATTAAACAGAAATGTTTGCTTATTAATTATGCCAATTATTAAAAAACTGATTTTTAAAATAATAAAAAAACGAATGTTTATATTATGCATTGATGCAGTTATTTCGAATATTTTAGTTCAGTTTATGTTCTAGGGAATTGATGAACAAGAATGCGATGCGAGGATTAATCCGAACACTAATTTGACAGACGATTATTTTGAAACGAATATGAGTAACCGAGTATTTAAATAATCCGATTATTTACATTACTGTGCAAAATAGGCGTCACACATATGCGACATTTTATTTTATGTCGACCAAATTCGCAGACAGTCTGACGCATAGAAAATGAAATTTTTCAATTTGTATACTAGAAAGTTTTAATTTACAATTTAAAATTAATAAAATTAAATGAGAAACAAAATGAATTAAATTTTTGATCTAATCTAACTAATAAATACAAATATTAAAAAAAATTACAACTAGTTTAAAACATATGTGGCGACTATATTTATAATTTCTTAAAATCTTATTTACAATTGTTAATGATTTCGAAATTCTGATTTAACGTTATTTATATGTTAAATATGTAATTAGCGTAATTAAAAATAAAATTTCATATCGCCGAACTACAGCTGATTATGCAGTTAATGATCATCGATATTTTTTGTTAAATAAGGTTGGAAGTTCTGTTAATTAATATTTTTATTCTGTGTGTAATATGTATTATGCTTGAGTTAGGGTTTTATGTCATGGCTGTTTTGTTAATAGTTTAGGTGTATTTACTAATTTGAATGTGTTGTTTAATTCATCGTAGTATGTTTACATTATTTTTGTGCAATTAGGTTTAAACTTATTTTTGTTATAATCAAGTATTGTGAGAGTGTACATCATGGCTGGAACTTTGAATAGTTCGAAAGGAGAATTTATGGTATCTGGAAAATATCGCTTAGTACGTAAAATTGGAAGTGGATCGTTTGGTGATATTTATTTAGGAATAAATATTACAAACGGGGAGGTAAGTTATTGTGCTTGAATTGTTTTATAGTTTGCAATTAAAATTTTTGATTGTGAAAAAAATACGCATAAATTACAAGTATTGTTCATTTGTTAATAAAAAATACTGATGTATTAATATCGAAAGAGATTTCTTTAATAACATTTTTGCATTTCGTAACACATACAGGAGGTTGCAGTAAAATTGGAATCAATTCGTGCAAGACATCCTCAGCTTTTATATGAAAGCAAGTTATATCGCATTTTACACGGTGGTGTGGGAATACCTCATATAAGGTAATATTTTGTAATTTTGACCTTTTTTCCGTTTTTACCATTGTGATAAGTTAATTATAATCTATATATATATATTATTTTTTTTTTAGATGGTACGGCCAAGAAAGGGATTATAATGTATTAGTAATGGATTTACTTGGTCCATCTTTAGAAGATTTGTTTAATTTTTGTTCACGACATTTTACTATTAAAACTGTGCTAATGTTAGCGGATCAAATGATAGGTCGAATTGAGTACGTACATTGTAAGTCGTTTATTCACAGAGATATAAAACCAGATAATTTTCTTATGGGTATTGGACGTCATTGCAATAAAGTATGTATCGCGAGTATTTTTACGCAATTTTAAGTATTTGTTTGTAAAATAAATTTAGCATCTATTTATTTTATTTCTTTATTGTCGCTGCAGAAATTATCTCACAATATGTGCATACTCGCGCGCACGCACACACAACACACACACAACATATATACATATATATATATAAATTTATAATGGTTAAAATTTTGTAAAAAATGTATCCCTTTATTGTTTGTAAACGTATTTTGAAAATTCAGTTAGAGGGAAATTTATTATTGGATTAAAAATGTATTTAAGTAGTAATTAATGTTCTTTGTTTTATTAACATTTGGAAAATATATTTATAATATTCGTGTTTTAATTATTTGCAGTTGTTTTTGATCGATTTTGGGTTAGCAAAAAAATTCAGAGATTCTCGTACTCGAGGTCATATTGCGTACCGCGAAGATAAAAATTTAACAGGAACGGCTCGCTACGCTTCCATTAACGCCCATCTTGGAATCGAACAAAGGTTACTACTTATTTTGTGTACTTTCGATGATCATTACGGGTTGAAAAAAATGTTTTAATAAATTCTAATTGTTTACAAAAAGAATCTACAAATTTTTCTTTATCAAACGTATTAACTTAGAATTCATCTTTATTTTAGTTTAATATGTATATTTTTAAGTAAATATTAATTTTCTTTAGTTCTTTAAAATTTTTTTTGATATCTATATATTCGGAAATTTATCGAAAGCTGTGATAAAGACTGGGTTTTGATTTGATTTTTAAATTACGTTTTTTTCAATATTTAACTGACATTTAACCAAGCGAGCTTCAAAAATTTCTAGATTGAGAATTAAATATGTCTTAATGATAAGTATTTCTTTAACAAAATTTCTATTGAAAATAACGAATTGTTATGTTTTTAAATGCTTTATAATATTTTTAGTCTGCATTTTACATTCTGCACTTAGGAGACTACAAGGGTTATTTTTTGGGGCTTTAATTGCATAATCAAAAAAATTAATTAATGAAGTTATTTTTATAACAGTTAAAATATTTAAAATAATGATACAATCTTGATTGTTTTTTTTATTTTTTATTTTTACAGTCGAAGGGACGATATGGAGTCACTGGGATATGTCTTAATGTATTTTAATCGTGGATGTTTACCTTGGCAAGGGCTAAAGGTATTATTTGGTTTTTAATATTTTGTTTCTGTATATTTTTAAAATAAAAAACAGTGGATATGGTTAATTTTTTATTTTTTTATGGTTTCAGGCAGCTACGAAAAAACAAAAATATGAGAAAATTAGTGAAAAGAAGATGTCTACACCAGTGGAAGTTTTGTGCAAGGTAGAAGTCGTTTTACAATTTTGTTAAATACTTTTCGATTGTTGTTACTTTTTATTTGTAATAGAAACCTCGTTTTGTATTAGAACTTATTGTAAATTTTAAATTATTTTTACTTTTCATAATGAAGTCTGTTTTTTTTTCTCGTGGCATTTGGATTTTTCCGTAATTCATCATCAGTAAAATATTGTGTAAAACGTGATTTTTTTTATTTTGCAATTTTCTTTTCTTTTTTTGATTTAAAAATTAAATTCAAATTTAAAAAATACTAAAATAGCACCAGTCGTTTATGTTATTTTTGATGTTGCTTAATGTACAGGGATTCCCAGCTGAGTTCGCAATGTACTTGAACTATTGTCGCGGCTTAAAATTCGAAGAAGCTCCCGATTACATGTATCTGAGACAGTTATTCCGCATTTTGTTTCGGACGCTTAACCATCAGTATGATTATACTTTTGACTGGACCATGTTAAAACAGAAAAACGCATCTGCTACAGCTCCAACTGTTGTTAATGCTAGCGAACCTGCTATTGTAACTCCTGACGAGCAATATCAACGAATGCAGGTAATTTAAGAATGTGTATTTTCAATTAATATTATTTTATTAGTATAAGTTTTCATCCGACAAAATGTTAAATTTTTACATTTCATAATAGGTTAATATTAGAAAATGTTTGCGTTTTTTAAATTTCTTTTTTTATTTATTTATCTTTATTGTCATTATACTTTTGAATTTTAAATAATTCATATAAAGTTTGACTTAATTTGATGAAGTTTTATTACTTCAATTAATAATGCTAGCTTGTGTTTATGTATGTTTATTAGTAGTATTAATAATTTATAATTTGGTTTTATTTCGTTTACGTTAAATGAAAAGAAGAAAACAGCATATTATTAGTTTTAAAAACTAAAAAAGAGCAACAAAAAAAAAAAAGAAAATTCGAGCTTTCATTTTTTTTGTATATTTATGGTAATTTTCCGCTATGATAAGGTTGTACTTTTATAATTTGATTTATAAAACTTCTCTTAAACGAACGAAAATGTTAATTAAATTATAACATAGAAAGTATTTATATTCAGTTAATTTTTATATACTTTCCACCGAAAAAAATTTAAAAAGTTACTAATTTCATACAACAGTGACGGTAAGTTCGTTGTGGATAGTTAATGGCTCATTAACTTAAGTTTTTTAATACTGCTGATATTTATTATTTTAATATATTAACTCTATACCGTCATATGCACGCTAGTTAGTTTACAGTAGACACGCGTATGGGACTGCATTTGTAGCGTGATAATAAGTGATTAGAATCAGTTCTAAGTGTAAACTGACGTCACTCGCGTTGCATATAAAAATTGTCATGAGCGCTACCTACATCTGTACAGTTAGAATGTACAAATGGGCAGTCATGACGCTCGGAATCGAGCAGTACGACTCAAGAGAGATTATTTTAGTGATTTTTTGACACATCTCTCGAAATATTTTAGTTTAATTTAACATAACTTTGTTACTATTAAAAGTAATAATAGAGAAATAAACTGTAAAGAAAAAATTTCCATCTTTAGCGTTTAAAATGTACAAATAAAGATTATTCTGCTAAGATCTTGTAATAAATAGTATGATTTTCCTTATTTTGAATGCGTTAAAATTGTTAATTTCCCATTCTGTTCTGTACATGATAAATGTGCTCTGCAATAATGAAAACCGGTTAAGGAAAAAAAAATAACGGTACATCTGTGCAAACAACTTCAGTTACTTAGAAATCTTATTTGATTAGTTTGATGAGCTGTGTGGAAGGAGTCAAAAAACATGTGAAACAGGGAAAACAAAAGATTTTGCAAGTATATCTGAATCGGCAAATGGATATTAGTTTTATAATTTGTGAATTAACTTTAGAAGGTAAAATTTTTCTTCGTCAAGTATGAGACGTGAATTCGAAATAAAAGTTATATAAACAGACCAAATGATGATAAAATTAACTTGAATAAATTGGTTTTCCCGTGTTGGGTTTAGTATGAAGCTTTTAAGATCCATTTTCTTTGATATATAATTTTTCATTAAAAATATGTATATCTATAAAATACTACAAAATGGATCAAAAATTACTTTCGAAAATTGCGAATCAACTTGATTCGCCGTATGTATGTAACATAATATGTGAATGTATATTTTATTAAGTTCAAACAACTAACTTTTCAATGGTAAAGTATACCTGTAAAATTCTAGAACTTAACAATCAATAAATTCATAGTGAGTGGTAAGAAGATTGAAGTTTTTTACATAATTTTTACATCAATAAGGTTGACTTATACAATATATTACATCTTGCATTTTTTTTTTTTTGTTGTTGTTAGCGCTGCCAATGAAAAATTGTAACATTTCTTTTGTTACAATTTTTTCGGAGATGTTTTTTAATTCTATCCGATTCACGTTTATTAAGATTACTTTTAATTAGAGGCCGATTGGGCGTTTTTTTTTGTTGTTTTTTTTTATGTACAAAGTTGATTTTTTATATTTCTTTATTTAACGAACATATTTGTGTTATTTCAGTGATAACATTTTCGGTCGGTTTTGATATTTGACTAATCCTTTAGAATGGGAAAAGGTTTATGTTTATTGGCACATGCACATAAAGCAAATCATAACTTATCGTTTATTATATCATCATGTTTTAGTTGATTTTGTTACAGTTTGTTTTATATTTTTCGCGTTTTGAAGTTTTACTTTTCGTTAGTTTTATGTTGTGAATTGTTGTGTACGTCTTTGGCAATCAATCCTTTGCTGTGATTAATGACAGTTAGTGTCCTCAAGAGTAAGATTTTTCTTACCGTTTTCTTTTCATCCGATGTTTATATTAAATTGAGCATTATTGGAGAAGAGATACCAAAACATTTAAAAATTTTTACATCCATATCATTTACTTCGGGGAAAAAAATGAGTAATATTTTTTTGTTGCATTTAATTGTTGTACATATTCACATTGTTGTAAAAAAAAACTTTTATTAACTTTACGGAATTTTTAGTGCAGAATAACTGTATTACATATAATTTTATATTTTAAATAGTTATAAAATGGAGAATTCATCTCAATTAATATAATTGTAAACACTTTTAAAATCATTAGTCGGTATCTAAAAATTTCGATATACTGTACTTAAACTTCGAAGTAATAATGAACATCTCTTAAAATTCTGCATTGTTATTTTTAATTCTATAATATTTGTTTATGAAAATAACAGCGTGTTTCTAATTAGTAAAGATTGTTTTAAAATCGTCTAGAGATTTATTTACCAGTATATTTATGAAAGAAAATAAAATAGTAATATATTTATGTTTATATTACTATATTTAACAACATTAAGCAACATCAAACAACATTAGTTATTAAGAAAAAAAAGAAACGATAAATTATTTTCGATACAAAAAAAATTAAATATTTCAAATTGAATTCTACTCATGTACATTATATAGTTACGCAGCTGTTATAAATTTAACGTAATGTATTACAATAATATTAGAATGCTACGTACTGTTCATTTCATAATTGGAATTTTATTTCGTACCGAGCTCTTAATTCCATTTGTCCACCTTAGATTATGCACACACACGCGCACTCACGTACATCATAAATATTACTTTCAAATTACACTGTCGATAACGTATTCTTTTCTTTTGAAAACATCGATAGATTGACTAATTTTCATCCAGCATCCACGGATGATAAACATCGGATGAATGTGTTTAATGGCAAGAAAAATCTTATTTCGTAAGACGTTCGGGTTTATTGGTAGTCTGAATATGCCGAATCAAGTCGCGCATAAGAATCCTTTTAATAGATGTAAATAGTTTAGATGACTTTTTCGACGCTTATTTAATTCGATTCGATCGTGTCCAAATGAAAATTATGAAAATAATTTGAAGTGTTATACTCGGTTTTTTTGTTTGTTTTTTTTTTTGTTGTTATTTTTTGTTATTTTTTTATATGAATAAATCGGTATGAGACTAAGTATTAAAATATACTATTTATAGTTTCATTATCATTTTATAATTTTAAGGATCATAAAATGTGAGCGTTATTTGTGTATAGTTTGATTATGGTTTTAACGCTGCACGCAATATTAACAATTATTGCACGCAGTTTTTCTTTTTTTATAGAATTTAATCGATGATTTCACATTTGTGACTGATACGCAATTAAAATTTTTCATATAAATAATTTTTCTCGCTGAAGTGTAATTTTTCTTCTAGTTTTTTCCTTTTTTCTTAAATTCTGTATTCGAATTTGACAAAAGAATTTTTATTCAAAACGCGAAAATATAATCTTTGCTACGAAGACAGATCCTTGTTAGCTTAAAGGTACGCATATAATGTAGGTGGGGGAACCGTTAGATTTTGAAATCCGATTGGCTTCTTAATTTAGGCGCTGCGAATGAACTGTTGCTTTGGCTTTGCTGTGCTACAATGAATTTCTATCGCTTATCAGAAGATGCACATGTATTTTAAATTCTTTACTCTGAATTGAGCTATATTTTTTCTGTTTTTGTACCTTGGATGCAGTTTACTAGGCACACTATGCAGACGTTGGCAAACTGTATATGCTAATTTTGAAATATGACCATCTACTATCCAAAATAGGAGAAAAAGGGTAGTTTCGATTAAATTGTGATGGGTGTGGTAGAGTGAGGAAAAAGGAAAATAAAGTTTTTAGCCAGCAGAATGGCCAGTTTTTTGTGTCGTTCAAAAATTTATTTTTTAAAATCGAGATATTAGCTACCCTAATTTTTCGAATTGTAAGTTGCAAAACTTAGAGAAGATAGGGTCTTTATCGTTTAGAAGACACAAAGAAACTTGTATAGGTCTATAAAAATCATTTTGATTTGTTAAAAAATAATAAAAAAAAAACATTCATACTTATATTAAAAATAAAAATATTTAAATATTATTTTAACATGTTTTTTACTTTTCCATAGAAAATTATTTTAATGTTTTTATTTATTTATTAAATTATTTTAAGACTCAATGTAAGGAATGAAATAATTTATCATTTCCGTATCAAGAAGCATAAGAAATAGGATCAAATGTTTGTAAATTGTTTATGTGCAAAGTTTGTCCTAAGATGGTAATGGGATAACAAGTGATTGACGGATATGCTCTTTGTGAAACATCATCAAGTGTGTCATGTGCCTCCGTATTCATTTGTGCGTTTTGAAGCGCGATATGTGTGTACTTTATCAAAAATTATATTCATATTTATTCCTCTGTTTTTCTGCTGTAGAGATAACATTAAATGATAGTACGTTATGTTCAATTATTTGAATGCGACAAAAACTGAACCGAGCTATCTCGTGAACTGACGTAGTGCGCTGGTACAACTATGCCAACCGATTTCTTTCTTTTATTTCTGTTATCTTTGTATTTGTTCTTCGCTTTTCTTTATTTCGAATAATTCTCAGCTGGCAAGGATCTGCCTTCAACAAGAACTCATACACATACGTTACATTAATCGATAACAAAGGGTATCTAGCTTAGCAGCATCTCGGTATTACTGTCATGTAATGATTAATAATTGTAATCGGGTGTGCAAATTTTAAAGTTACTCATTTGCATGGAGCATGACACTATATAATATTGTCGAATGTATTTCGGCCAATTAATAATCTGTACATACTACTTTCCTTACGCACTTCTTTCAGTCGACGATTTTATGTACATACATAATATGTCGCATTTTACTTATGTGTGAATTTTACTCTATAGGATATTATTTCCAAACATCGAGCAAACGTTGATAAGAAGCAGATGTTATAGAACAGACCAACTTGATTTTGTATAAAAAATAAAATATTTTATAATCTAGAAACCATTTACACTGGTGAAGTGCATATTTTTAAATTTAATACAACCAGAGGTAACTAACATTTTTTTTTTAATATTTCATTTAATTATAACCCGTTGTATTTGCCCGAATTAAAGGAATTAACGTTATATTTTTTATTTGTTTATTTTTTTTTCTTTGGTAGCAGGAATTTTTTTATTATACTTCTAAAATAATATAAGATTGTTGATTAATAATGTACAGTAAAAATTAGGAGTTGTTCTTTATCCATACGTTTTGGTTAATTTTTGTTTTATGTTGTGTGACATTATTTTCGAATATTTTAGTTACAAAACACATATAATAAAGGGAAAACAAATCTTTTTTTTTTTTCTTTCATTTTCGTTCAGAGAAAGGCGAATGAATGTACATTTTTAGTCGATGTTTAACTAGAAGACGGAGTAAAAGAAAACTCATTAATTTGAACATTTTGCTGTTTATTCTATTTTTACAAATACAAAAACAAGTGTGTTGGTTTGGTTTTGTTTATGAATTTGTAGCGGTAAAAGTGTAATACATATTTACTAAATGGTTCGTTATTTTTCAAGAAAAATATCGCTTGATCTGTTTGTAACATCCTTAAGTAACTGACGAGCAGAGATTATAATAGCAATTAGCAATGTAACACATTTCGGACTACTTATCCTTTTATTCTATTTCATGTTAACCACATCGTTCCTAGTGCATTGGTATTCAGCGGTCGTTTCACATATCTAAAGCCTTTTTTACGGTATTTTATTTCATTTATAATAAAAATATTAGTTCCACGTGTTGTTTGCAGAATTCTAAATGTTCTCCCGTGCAATTCGAACGCCGCTATGCCCTTCGTCAATCAGATTTCCTTTCATTCACGTTTCTGACACATACGAATCATAAAAATTAATCTATTAACTGGTTTAGTTTAGTTATCTTACGATATCTGTTTGGTGTATCTTATTTTAACTGATCGTATCATTCCACTTCTGCGCAACATTGTTCTGCGTCGTATTCTTAGCATTCAACAGCTGCACAAATTACAATGAGAAATACGTGAATTTACTAATTACTTCGTGTAAACTAGCAGAATTCTTAAAGTGAACGTCTGTTTGACGACTTAAGATGCCACGCTTTTTACGATTTTTCCTGAATGTTTTATCAATTTTAAAAGAAACAAGTACACGTATGCTTTGAAATGGACAATGTTCTCTTTTACTCAGATTGTTGTGTACTAAATGAAATCGTAAGGAATAAGGAACCAACAAACAATGATCAAAGTTTAATGAGCGAAAAATTGTACTCATATAAAGTTATTTATTATAATAACATAAAATCGGATACTAATTAAATTGAATCTTTTTTCATAAATCATAATAATTAAGATCGTATTCAATTTAAAATGTATTTTATTCGAGAGTCACTTTAATATTAAATGAACATTTTCAAAGTAAAGTGAATTCCACGGGACCTTCGTCTGAAAATGCGGGGATTGAAAAATTTAAATTTACAAATGATATATATATATATATATAAAAAAAAAAATCGCGAGCAGTTTCTTTTGCCGGTTTTATTCATTGAGGTGTCTTCAAATTAGTGGAATGGCTCGCTTCTTGAAGAAACGGAAGTTGAAAAATTTTTCTTTTTCTTCTTGTTTTCATTCGTTGTCTATTTTCAGATATTGCAACTCATGATAATTTTACTGATGTCACGCCTGCTAACTGTTTCGAGTTTTTAAAATTTCAATATCATTTACGACACCACCAAGGCCAGCTGGTTGTATAGCCGTTTATTTCGTTTTAAATAATAGTTTTTCTCAATCTGCAATCAGTCACATCAAATTTTATCAAAGTTTTCTGTCGAATTTCTTTGAATTCTGTACAGTAGTTGATCCTAAGCTGTCCATATAATGTTCATTCGTAGCAACTCATTTTGAATGCGTTTATTTTCGTAAGGAAGATTTTGTTGATAATTTATGTTTTTTATCTGTACCCTAATTATGGAAAGTCTGAAATATTTTTAATTTGGTTTATTTAGTTATATCGTGCTCTTTTCGATCTTTTGTTTAATTTCCCCGGAATCGATTTCACTGTTCATAATTTTCAAATTTTTTTCGCAGTTGTTATTGTAACCCTTAAATAAATTTGGTTTTTGATAGGAACGTTGGCGATTAGATTTAAGTTACGTTGCGCCTACAACGTTCCTATTCATTTTCGAAAGGGAAGACTTCTCTTTAGTCTACTTTAATCCGGCCGAAGTATTTCTGTTCTTATATTTGGTCCATTACAACATCCTGTTCAAAAATTTTAGTGCAATCCAAAGGCAAAATAGTGTCAGTTCGTTGTGTTCGTATAGTTTTTCAATTATCTGCTGGAATATTGATTTGTGTTGATCGCTTGTAGCCGTTCTCAATTCTGTTTGTTTTGTTGTTGTTTGCGATACCACATAAAAAGTTGAAGGGGGAACGCTTGAAGTGGTCTGATAATGTAGCAGTTTTGAAAATTTTTACACTTTTAACCCTTTCGAAGTGATAGGGAATTCGTGGTCGACAAGCCGATTGGTAATCGTTAATTGCCGGTTATTTGAACTATATACCGATTTTAACTTAACTAATCGGTGAAAATACGTTGCTGATTTATTTTATTTGATAGTAGTAATTACGTAAGTTCATTTGTTAATTGATCCGACGAGCGTAATTTCTATCTTGTTGCTTTTATCAGATATTCAAGGAATTTTCATATTACATTTATTGACGTTTTGGTGTACAAATATATTACGCGAGATTAAAAAGGAATGATTATTTCACACTCACTAATCTGTAGGAAAAAATCACGAACAACGTAGGTCCCGTTAAATTGAAACTATTTCGTTCATTTAACAGTGATCTGTTGGAAAAAAAAGATTATGATGTTTCAAAGTGCCGCAGGATTGCCGTATAATACGTTTAATTCGATGAATTAAGTGCGAATGATTTTTATGTTTGTAATTTGTAAATGCAAATAAATACAATTTAATTAGTATCTGCTTTTATTTAATGTTTAATTCATTAGATAAAGTCTAATTTTAAACTTGCTTTTACTTTAGCATTCTCTTTTTTTATATTTTCTGTACGATTATATTTATTATTATTGCTCGGAACGGTCAAAATCAATAAATTGTATATTAGAAGGCACGTCTTTTATATTACACTACTCAATCAGCTAACTGAACTAATAATTACCACATTTATCAGCACCAGCACCTTTTATTTTCGGGTCTGCGGTACAATGTTAAACTGACACTGTCAAGTAGTTTTACAGTGTCGCAGATGAATAATTACTTTTTTCAATAATTCGAAGCTACGAATCATTTTTTCTTTAGAACCGAATCGTTATTTTTTAAAGTAGTTTCTCATTTTGGTGTTTTTTATAACTAAATATGCCATTGTATTTCACCGGTAATACTAACTTTCGCCATTAAAAAGCCGTTCATCTTAATGAAAATTGATTGGCATTTCGATTTGTTTCTTTGAAACTGTCCGCAACAGTTGTTCATTTTTCTTTAATAATTAATAATGGTTATATCGTAATTTTGTGAAATAATTTGTTTAATCAACTTTTAACTATTATAAATATTAAAAAAAATATGAATTTTTCAAAAACATAAATAAAATGCCGACCAGCTTCGAATAGGGGATATTTGTAATTTTCTACAATTATTAAATGTAAATTTACTTTAAGAATGTTTTTCTTTGTTTCTCCTTTCATTTAGCAAATGATAAAGCAACGAATAAAACAAAAATTATCAGAACAATATTTTTCTGTTGGTTATAATTTTACAAAATAGATAACGGTAATATATTGTTTTGAAGAGTTCATGTGTGTGGTTTGCGTTTAGATATGTTAATTCATAAAAATATTAAAAAAGCGCACATTACAGGTTTTTTTTTTTTTTTTTCGTTTATTACATACTGATGGAAAATTAATTGTTCGGTAAAATTTAATGTTAAATAGTTAGTTCCCTTTTAGTAATACTTTTAATTAAAATCATGTTTTTGTATGCAGAAATATTAAATTGTGATCTTAGAGGTGATATTTTATCTAGTCAAATAATTCCCTTTCCCACTTGTGCGTATTTTTGATATATTAAAAATATATGTAGGAATTACACATAAATAATGAAGTTAAAACTGCTATTTTCTTAGATAATTAATTTCGGTGATTAACATTATATTTCGATCCTTAAACTTTTTTTCTAAGGAAATAATAGCTTTTACTTTAAATTGTGAGAAACAGGAATTAACTTTTAACAGAAGATTTAAAAAGAGATAGTTTTCAATAAAGGCGGAATAGTTACTTGAAGTATATTTTATTAAAACTGGGTCTATCTATGGAGTTATCAAATCTTTCCTATCTTTGGCTATAGTTTCGGTGCTTGTAGTTTTTGTGTAACTGTTATGGTATGGCAATTAAGTTTTATGAATCCCCCAATTAGGAATCTTAAGAGAACGTAAAGGTTAAAAAAAAATGAACAGTTAATTTTGAATCGTTAAGAGGTTACATGACTAATGAATAAATGATTTTCTTTCGAAAAGAAAAAAACGACTTTACGGGACGGCTCAAAGTTGGAAAATGTCCTATTTCGGTCGAAAATTTAAGTATTTAGAATTATCATTTCTTCTACCATGTACGAATCATTGAAAAAAAAAAATTAAGATGTATGATTTCAGAAATAAGTATTTTGAAAAAAAAATAATAGTGTACTTTGTATTCTGAATGTCTTTAAAAGCTTATACCAAAAAAATGTATTGCTGTTCGTGAAGTATTGTGCAATCGCTGTACATTGTATTACAAGTTAAATGAAATTATTCTTGATGGAATTAAGTGTTAAAACTAATAGCACATTAAATCATTAAATTATTGTCCGTATAATTATGTTACATGTAAAATATGGAACTTTAGAAGAGCGCTAAAAATATTTCTATCGCGTTTTAAAAACTTTACCGGCAGTTTCATGGTGGGGACTCTGCATCGGCACCTGCCTGTATACAAAATTTTTATGGATTTAATTTAATGATCGTATCGCTGTTTCCATGAATTTAAATTATCTTAATTGGCTGCATTTTCGACCAGTCGATACAGAAAGTGTGTCCTCTTTAAGTGATTTTGTTCAGATTTTGTTTTATCGTTCTATTATATTATCAATTCTGTTTCATTTCAGAGTAAACTATATTCATTTTGTTTTAGTTTTGGTTGCGTTAATGCTACTTTCTAGAAAAAGCATTCTTTAATTATGCTGAATTCATTCGGTATCTTTTACTACTGAAACTTTTTTGCAGAAAATAAAAATATATGATTTATAGACGACTTAACAGAACAGTTCATAGCGATGCTAGTTATAAATGCATTAAAAATGCGCAAATTCTAATCGAAACAAGAAGTCTTGCTATAAAGTATATCAGCGAATGGTAAAATATAATTTTAAAAATTCGTTACGCCAGCGATCAGGATTCGTTAGATTACTCTTTCGCGACCAGCTGGACTGGGTCTTTCTCGAATTAACCGGTAGTACTGATCAATATTTGAATTTCACATTTTTCGTTCTGTTAGATAACGGGCTTAATCACTGTTACGCTTAATTTACATTTTTACGAAAAATACGTATATAGTTTTCAAATAAATTATTTTTGGTTCTACTGAAACATATTGATAACTTAACGTTATACTTTTAAAATAATTATTTTTCAAATAAATTTCAGTGTTCAGCGACTAAAGAATAAGAGAGGTAGAAATTGCTAAGGTCTTTCGAAGGCAAAAATGGTTGATAATTATTGAATTATTCAAAAAAAAAATCGAATAGAGAACCAGTTCTACAGTATTGATAACGTTTTGATCTTTTTTTCTCTCTCTCTAATTGTGACTTTCCAAACGCCAGCTAAAGTAGAAATTTAATTTTCGATTAAATTATGTCTGACAGAGTTATAATTGCAAATTTACAATTTATTCCATGAAACTATATAAAATATTTAATTATGTTTATTTAGATATTCCTTGTTATTTTTATTAAAATATAATTTAAAACTTTGAATGTAAGTACTAAAAGCTTCCAACATACTAACCCACCGTACCGATTACATAATATAATAAAACAGCATTCGTTTGGTCATGTAACATACAGGTTTATATGTTGTTGATGAATAAGTAAACTTATTTGTATTTATATCTAAGTTTTTAGTTCGCAAATAAGTGCATTCCTTGTTCATTATTTTTTTGCTATATCGGTACATTTAAAAAAAGATGCTGTTTTTTTCTGTTTTTGTTTACGCCGAATATCGAGTAAATTAATTAGTTGTTTTCGGTTAATGTGCATGAAATATTACATTATATTTTTGCGTATTGTTTATAGGATATAATAAAAAAGTAACTGCCAGCATTTCGTCGGATACCTCCTGTGTGTACATTTACTCTACATGATCTGGGTCGTGCATGTTATTACTTTTAGAATATAATTATTATTATTTCTATTATTATTATGTAATTATTATATATATATACATATATATATATAATATATATTATTAATACACCATGATTTGTCTATTTAATAGTACTATTTTAGCTTTTGCTTTTATTTCATTAATAACATTGTTTGAATGTAAGCAATTATATTATTAAAAGAAAAAAAAAATCTAAAAAAGAAGAAAAACGAACTGCAGTTTCAAGCGAGTGTGTTTATATATTTTCTGTATCTCTTTGGATTATTGTAAAAAGCATTTATTAACCAAAGAGGAATAAAAACTAACTACTACATATGTATGTTATATATATGGTATGTAATTTGATTATAAAAATTTTTGTAAAAATTTATATATATATATATATATATATTATATTATATTATATTATATTATATTATATTATATATACATACTTTTTATTTCTGTTTATTATTAAATAATCGTATTATTAGTAAAAATTTGTAACCGGTTTTTTACGATATGAAAACTATTGTCAATATCAGGTTGGGATTGTATTATTTTATTAAAATTATTATTAATAATATTACTATTATTATTGTACTACATATTTTTGTTACATAAATAATTTTTTTGTTTTAATTAAGAATAATAATATTTATTTTTTAAGATGTCATTTTTAATAATTAAATTTTAATATACCTCCGTGTTTAAGAAGTTATAAAGTTCACTTGATTTTAGAAAATAATTTTGCGATTATACATACATGTATAATTATGTATGGTTATCTATACTTAAACCCGATGATGTGTGTAGGTTTCCACGATATTTTTTCGAAATAAACGAATACAAAAATAAATATTGTTTTTATTGAATACTAATTATATTCAACGAATGAAAGTTTATAGCACACGACACTTACAATCGAAAGTTTTCTGTTTCCCGCTTTCTTCTATCCTTTGTATGGTGTACTCAGTAGTTTGAGTGAGATTACTTTTCTTTTTAAAAAAATAAAAGTAATAACAACGTAAGATTTAAAAATTTTCTCTAAAAATTCGGTTATTCCAACTTATAATAGGGAAGAATTTAGTGGCTTGTTTTAGATTATTACTATTTTTTGTACTTCAATAATTTTGTGAGTTTACAATTGCATACAGTTGCATTTGAATTACTTTATATATATTTTTGAAGATAATTCCATCGGTAACATATGCGAAGTATAGAGAAATGAGAATATAACAAATCGGATCAGATAGGAACATGTTTTGCTGCCTCGTTTATCCATTAAAGAGTACATTGCGTTTGCCCGACTACAAAAAGGTAATTGTTTTAATTAAATTACGTAATTCTAAAAATAGCGGCGACAAGATTGACGACCAGAGCTAGACTGTTAGTGTTTTATATTATTTTTGCGAATTTAATCGTAATATATCGAACGTTTATTTTAGTATAAACTGTTTAATAAATACATGTTATACGAATCTAAAAAATACTTACGATACAGGTAGAAACTATCAAATAAAAAACGCGAAAAGAAAAAAAAAACCTTTCAACAGCATAATAATTAATAATTATATTAATATTTTAATGGATTAATTATAAATGTGTTTACTTTTTCTTCTTCCTGTTTTCGCTATTTATAGACTACTTATTTCTCAGCTCTCGATTCTTTTTTTAGCTTTAATTTATTTCCTTTTACTGACATTGTATGCAATGCAGCAAATAATAACACAGTTAAATTTTTGATTAACGACAATTTTTACTGTAAAATAATTTATTCGAAGTTGAGTATGGTGTTAATTTGTGCGTCATGATGTAAAATTTACGCAGTTCATATTCGTAAACAGAACTTTATAATACTAATGTGTAGACTGATAATATTAAATTTTGAGCAAATTTAAAGAGTTTTTTTAAGCAATTGAAGAAAGTGCGGGAAAAAGCAATTCAGTTTTTTCTAAAAACTAATCACAATGTGAAGTTATATTAATTGGATCCGCCTCGAGTATATGGGGTTCAATGTTGAAAAAAAAGCTGTAAACAATTTTCAATTAGAAAAAAAAAAAGAATTAAAAAAATCTAGAAATTTTATGGTATTTGTGGATTGTGTCAGTATAGATTATTCCAAACGCACCCACAATTTTGAATCGGGGAATTATGGTTCGATCTTTACAGATGATAGTACACATTCAGCTTATTTTAACATTGAACCATGTATATTCTGTGTCAAGAAGCACCGATTGACATGTTTAGTTTCATAATATGAATTCTTTGCCAAATAATTATGTTACTCCTTTTTTTTTTTTTTTTTTTTGAATTTCTTTGAATTACTTAAAAACACCCCCGCATAAAATTATCTTAAAAGTTAAACAATCACGGTTTGAATGCATATCGAATTGCATGAGCAATCGTAAATATATTACAAAATTTTGATTTTCAATTTAAATTTTTAAGGTGATTACAATAACTTTCATTTCTGAGATATTTAGACTATAAAAAAGTATAAGAACGAGAGGAAGAAAGAGAATTAGTCGCATATTGAAAGTAGATGCTTGGAGCAGTTTTGAAGGAAATAGTGGAAAGTTAAAGATAATTAGATAAGCGTGAAAACGGTGAACGCGGAAAAGAATTATAACAAGTGCGAAATGAAAAGCCTGGAAAAAGAATTATAGCGCTAGACACGTGCTAAATAGTAGAAACTAGAATTATGATGAAATTTAATAAACTTCAGAATTATTGGACATCCATTGAGAGCAGGTATTCTATAGAATATAATATAGCAGGAATATTTGAAAGTAGAAAGATTATTCATCTTTCGAATTTTTCTACTGTAAATTTTAGTTATAGAAGAGAAATACAAATATAGAAATAGTAGTATTTGCAGTCGCAAACGCTTTGAATACAATTTAATTTTATTCGATGTTGCATTTTTTGCAAATTAATTAATATATTTTAATAATTAATTAATACGTAAAGAAAGGATGCATTATGTGCAAATTTTTTTTCTGTAAGACAATAAAAACTATATTTTCTTTTAATGCCATTTTTATCCGAAACGTTAAATTCGTATTTTCTCCAGATGTCTCGTCAATCAAATATAAATGAGACTTTTTTAAAAATTAAAATTTATTGAAACATTTTCAAAAATTACCACTAGCACTATTTTTCAACATAGTTACCACCTTTATTGATGCATTTTTGTCGAAATTTTGGTAATTTTTAAATGTTTTTATCGAAGAACGAATGCGCTAAGTCAGAGAGCCAATTGCACACGAATTGCATGCAACCTTCATCATCTTCAAATCGCTGTTCACCTAATGCCCCTTTCAGCGGCCCAAATAAATGATAATCGCATGGACTTAAATCTGGACTATATGGCAGATGCTCAACAGTTGTCCAGTGCGTTTGATCGAGTTTGGCTTGAATATGGACGGCGGTCGTTGTCATGCAAGAGCAATAGGGGTCGGAATGCCGCGTCTTTTGGAACGATATGCCGCCTCTTGACTGAATCGAGAAGTTGACAGTAGTATTCGGCATTAGTAGTCCTTTATCCGTTTAAAAAGTCAACGTAGACTACGCCTCAGTAATCTCATACCACAGTCAAAAGAACCTTTCCCGCCGATAACTTGACTTTCGCCTTCTTTGGTGCAGCTTCGTCCTTTCTTCGTCATTCTGATTTGGGAGTGTAATGGTGCACCCAAGTTTCATCATACGTTGAAATTCGTTCGAGAAAAGCATTTCCCTCTTTCTCAAATCGATTGAGTAGGCGCTGAGAAACTTCAACGCATGCGGTTTTTTGTTCGTTACTCAGCAGCCGAGGAACCCATCTTGCCTAAACTTTACGAAAAAGGAGATGGTCATGAATAATGGCCTGGACATTACCATGACTAATACCAACTGAAGACGCAATACCGTCCATCTTAAGCTGTCACGTTTAATGAGACTTTGAAAGCGTTTAATGTTTTCGCGGGTAATGTTCGTGTTCGGACGACATGGATGAGTCAAATTTTCGATTGTATTTCGATCGTTATCGAACGAACGATGCCACTACATACCTGACACTCTTCGATAATGTTTCAATTCCGAACTGTGACTGCAATCTATCGAGAATTTCACTAGCTTTTACTACACCTTCGTTACTAAGAAACTTGATAATAATGCGTTGCGCAACGCTACTTGGTACTCGTTGCTCACTCATCGTAAACAAACGCGGTTACCGCATAATATCCCCTCCAAGTTACATCGTGCTTTCGCTCGGCTTCAGTTAAAAAAGTCTCGTTTTTATTTGACCGACCCTCGTACTTTATATCCTTACAGTTTTCGAAATCTGCGTGAAAATATTTATTTACTGTTAATAAGGTTTTCTCTATGTTTTAAATGAAAATCTAAGATTGAACAAAAGCATTTATTATTGAAACAACGAAATGATATTAAAAAAAAAGTCGAAAATTATCATTGCCTTGGATCAAGTTCATAGTTGACGAGCCCAAATAAATCAAACAAAACAAACGAAACGAGTAAAAAAAAAAAAAACATATTTCCGATGAAAATTTGATAAATCTTTATTATAAAATAACAACATTGAAAAGTAAATAGTTAAACAATTATAATCTAATTTTCATTTGCTACATTTTTAAGATATTAATTTCACTCTGAAATTAATATTATAATCAATTAATAACGACATCGAATAAATCATAAAACCGTAGCGTACTTGGTGGGACCCTGTAAAATAAATTAAAATTCACTTGTTATAAAAATTTATTTAATCAAATAATGAAACATAATTTATTAAGTATTGTAGGTGCTATGTAACAGTGACTTGAGAAAGGAAGAGTCCGAGAAAATAGTGTTGTATTTTTAAAATTACTCTATTTGTTTTATGTATTCTTTCTGCATTTTTTTTTTTTTTTAAGTAGAAAAGCAAAAAGCATGAGCTATTAATGAAATATAAAACCGCCCATATTTTATTTACTTTTTCCGCGGTACATTTTAATAGCGTAGAATTTAAAAGAAAAAAAAGTAATTTTTTGTGTAATAAATTTTATAAATTATATAGTTTAATTCGTAATAATAAATGATGAGTTTCCTTTCCCCCGATATGACTTGTTTTCTCAATAGTCGGTTTAATTTCAAGAAATACTGATAATGTAATCAAATTACCAACACAATAACAAATATTAAATAAACAATGAAAATTCTAACAGTTATGGTTTATTTAATGTTTGTTATTGTGTTTATTACGTTATGTATTGTCATATATGTATATATATATATACATTGGCGCACTCAAGGGGGGTGCCACGGGGCCATTGCTCCCCCCAAGAAATCTTCGAAATCTTAATTTCGTTTTGTAATGTTTTGTTTTACTTAACTTTTTTTTTTTTAAAAACATACATATTTACTTCTTACTTATATTAAAAGTATAATGTTATATACTTTTAGCTAATTTTGTTAAAATAAAATTCGTATACTTATCTAATTCGCGCTTATTACAAACATAATGTTAAGTTTCCATTATTATTTTTTTAAAAATAAAATTCGTCAGTTTTGTAATTTTTTTAGTAATAATATTCGTTAATTTTGTATTTTTTTTATTTTTTTAATTTTAATTTACAAACCACGGAAATAGATAGGTACTTAGTCGAGATACCGAGTTATCACCCCCTAACTCATCTTCTAAATTATAGCCCCGACCAAAAAAAAATCCTGAGGGCGCCTTTGTATATATATATATATATATATATATATATACTCCTACTTAAATATCATGTTAGGCTTATTAGTATTGTTATTTATGGAATAAGTTAAGATAGTTTTAATTTTTGTACTTCGTATCTTTTTTTAAGTAAACGTTAATAAGACTGTTGGGCACTCACACGCGAGACCCACAGCTTATTTTTAAAATAAAATAAAAAAAAACGTTGTTCTGAAGTGATTTGAAGGTTGTTCGTTAAATTTCCGTATCTATTTCGTTGTATTATCTACTAGAACGACAAAAACTTTCTCCCGGAAAATGAAAAAAACGAAACATGTTAATTTTGTTTTTATTTGGGAAATGAAACGTTTGTTTGTAAAACTGAATATCCAAACAGAATATTGTACATTCTCATGTCTTTTTTTGCTGTTTGCTAAGTAATTAAAAAAAAAAGAGAATTGTTTTCTGAGAGTAGTTTTGGATTGTACGAAAATTTAATATTCTTAAACATGCTGCTGAAAATCGTTCGCATCGTCAACTCGCATAAAAGAAATGTTGATTATCATTGTTGTTACAAAAATGTATCCTTCGAAAAGAAATAAGCATATAAAAATTAGGTTAAAATCTCTTCCAGGTACAAGAACTTTGTAATTTGGATTTGAGTTTTGCATCGATTTGGCGCCAGTGTTCCCTAGCCGTAAAAGCGAAACAAACAGACGTCTTAAAAATGGCAGCCTATGCATTGGTATAACGAAAGAGGTACCAAAAAAAAAATTTATTCCTAAACTCGGAAATAATTAATTAACATTCTATTTTCATTTAAATATAAGGAAAAGTATGGATTATACACTTTTCGATTTCTACCAACATCAAATATAAACGCTTGTATTAATTTCTTCACTGTGACGGGATTAAATCAGAAACTTTAACCGAAATAAAACATTAGTATCGATTGGAATGCGGTGAGTGCTGAAGTTGAGCAAATTTTATTCGAGATTACAACTATTCGTGCAAGTTATTTATGAGTAAGCGCTTTTTGTATGAATACAGTATTCGTATTCGTTATACTGCGGATAAAAAGTTAAAGTAAATATTTTTATTTATTTTGTTTTTCTTTTCTTAGTTCTGCCAGTTGTTTATTTTTAATAATTTTTCCTTTTGCTTTTTTTTTTTTGTGTTCTTTTGTTTTGTTTTTCTTTGTTGTTTTTTTTTTTTTTACTTGTACTTTATTTATTGTTTTTAAAATCACTCTGTAAGTGTATACAAAATTGTAGACCGATAAAGGAATTCCTTTTACTATTATAATGCGTAGCAATTTCTTTAGCTTAAATTTTACGACTGTTCTTCATATTACCTAAGAACAGCTTCCTTTATGTGATCAAAATTTTACTTATTACTAATTCAAATATTTACGAAGCAGCTATTTAAATCTTTAATTCATATTCAACTGAATTTCATATTTTTTTTACTACATCCATAGTTCTCAATTCAATCGTAATAATGCCGTTTAAAATCAGTTAGTCCTCATCCAAAAATACACTACTGGCAAATTTGCTTTTACGATCACCAAATGCCGTGCATATAAAACAGTACAACGCGTCATTTTTTTCCGAATATGTTAAACCGACTTTTGTTATTTTTATTTGAAAATATGCGTTTCCAGTTGAATGAGATATTAAAAATTTTTGAATGAATATATCTCGATTTTTGAAATAGTCGAAATCATCATTAGATTTGACGGTTCAATTCGGAGCTGTTGTCGCAAATTCGGTTTCACGACGGGGATAAACACACGATGTGATTTGGTTATTCTGTTAATCCAATTTATATTATTTAGCGACTGCATTCGGAGATATTTTAATATGTTGTTTGTGAGTCTTAACGCCGGTGAATGATGATTTTGATCTTTGAATATTACCAAGTGGTAAATCGTGCTCCGTTATATTTTTCACAAAAAAGCGAGCGTTTTACACTTTTTTGTGTACTCTTGACGAGCCCAATTTTTTCTTCATAGAAATAGACATTTTATATTAGGAATAGACTACGAGTGTAATGAAAATTTATTTTCTTTTCTTTTAGGGAGCGTCAGAAACTAAGCTTATTTAAAACCGAAACTTCACCTCCACGGAATTTCACGTTGCCCACATTCCAGCCGTGTCCTGCGAAATGATTACCTCCGAAACCTCAATGATAGTAGAAGTATTTTCCATCTTATTTCAGCTTTAAGAAAAATGATGCCAAGTAGTGTTCCTTTGTCTCGGAAGTGAAACGAGCGTGCAGATTTCGTCGCCTACTGTAATGTGTTCAATGGCCTGCTGCGCATACGGGCCACTATCCTAATAAAATGTTTAAGTAGTGACGGATCCCCAGGCCTCTCCTCCCAAGTGTTTCAAATTTTGATCAAACCATGGAAGAAAGGGCATGGGAGAATGATAATGTCTAAATTTTTAATATAGAGAATAAATCAGGATTCTTAGTATAAAGGCCGATGTAAACAAGGTGGATGCTTAAATAATAATTGACTTTTTCAAAAAATTATAAAAATTTAAACTTAATCTTTTTATATAACTTATTCCCCCCCCCCCCCCAATAAATGGGTTGTAATGAACACTTTAAAATATATAGCATTTTCTATTGTGATAAAACTGAAAAATAAAAAATTGTTATCCACCACTAATTTTTAGCGTAAAATTTATAATACCAATATTGAAAATTACGTTAATGCTGCTGTAATTGAAGTGAAATTATTTGCGAATAATTTTATTCCACACTGAAAATCGATACTTTTTCTTATTTTATAAAGAAATTATGAGAAAAAAAAGTGAATTTTTCCTGAATTATATAGATTAAATGTAAATATAAATGTAAAAATTTAAATAAAATTTCTTAGTAAAATTATGAACTCAAACTGTTAATCACACGATCATAGCGGCGACGACGTCAACAGGGTAATATTTTTGCGCGGGAGGAACACAAGTAATAACACATTTCGCGAAATGACCCCAGGCATAAGACGCGTAATTTTTTTTCAATTTAGTTGGGCTTGCGTGTACACATTTGCTCAGCAGATGGGGTAGCGTAGTGTAGCGTCGGTTTAGTTTTTGTAATCACTTAATTTTCATTATCGACTAATATAATCTAAGAAATACACGATGGTATAATACAAAAAAAAAACAAAAAACAAAAGAGATACGCTTTAAAAAACCTGCATTATACACTTGTGAGTTAAAATTTCGAATTACTCATTTTTAATTAAAATAACGGTGTCTGGATATTTTTTATTTTTAATCTTTAAAAAAACAATATTCGCATAAACACAGTTCTTTATTCTCGTTGGTTAAAAAATTATACAAATAATTACTGATGCATGCGGCAAACAGAGGACGTAGAAGAATATTAATGAATGACGGACACAGGAAACCGAAGGAAAAGGTAAAGGAAACAAAGCAAATAACCAAAGCGTATGAAAAGAAGAAATAAAAGACTGATGAAGAGTCGCTCTCTCACAGTGGTGAAGAGTTGAAGAAGCAATAAGAATTGCATCATAGGCAAGAGACCGAAGAAGAATATTTGCGCGGAAAAATTAGAAATACGGAAAGAGAGAATTTCAATCGCACATGAGAAGGAGGAAATGAAGAAAAGCCTCCAATTATGAACAGTAGAATTCTTTTTATTTTAAAACTCCAAACTTGTAGAATGTTCGCACGGGTACAGTTAATTATATTAAACTATATATACCTGTGTGCTATAAGGTTTTTAATGAAATTATATTACATTTTAAAAACAACTACATTATAATTTAAAAAATAGCAGTCGCGCTATATTTAATAATTTATTATAATAAAATTGCAATCTATACAAATGTTATCATTTCATTAACCAATGGTGGATCCATGGGGAAAGGAAATAGGGGAGAACCCCCAAGAATCAAATGCTCGATGAAAAAAGTTTTTACAACAGAGAAACTTATTTTATATTATAAAAAAGATTTATATAAATGTTACCTATGGATTTAATTATAATTTTTTTTTTCTTCACATCTAGAACTGGCTATGTAGTCATTTACTACATTTTAATATTAATAAGATCGTGAATTTCAAGATCATTAGCCGATCCCGAATTTATTTATCGAATAGCCACACTAGGGGTCAATAACGTTTCTTCTTTTCAACCTGTTGCAACTTGCTGGTCGTTTTAGTAAATTCGTTGCGAGAGCATTTTCATTTCAACTAAGTGATTTTTATCAGTCAGCTTTATTTCTTCAGTAGCATATTTCATTTGTGCTTCTACTAATGATCGTAGCACGTTATTTTGATAGCGTTGTATTCTGTTCACTGTACTTTTGGAAGCGCATCCCTATAATTCAGCTGCGTACAACCATATCGGTTTTAGTACCATGCGGTATAATAGCAATATTTTATTTGCAATACGTAATTGGGAACGCGGTCCAAGCAACGAATGAAGTTGTCTTTAGATTAAGTTCCGTTATTTTTGTCTTGATATGATGAAGCCACGTAAGTGTTTTATTTAGGTGTTATCCAAGATATTTTACGGATGAATATGTTTGTATTTGCTTGTTATTATTATTATTCTCGTGTCCGGTCGACTAAATACAACAGGTTGTCCAATATTTTATAAATTTTATCAAGTCGTTATCAACATCGTCGTACAAGCTTCCAAGTTCATATTTGCCGCTGACGGGACATGTAAATAGATGATCATAGTCCTGAACTTCACATCGATCTCACTATCGATCGCTATCGGATATTCCCCACTTGTACAGATTATATTTTGTGCGCGCAGTTCCACTTCTCAGTCTATTCAGGGTTCTCCAAAGACTGTAGCTTAGATGATTCCCGCTAGGCAGTGCTTCCACCGTTTGTCTACCGTTTGCTTTTATGTTCCATATACGAAGTCTTTCCTTGTTATTTATAGATATATGATATTTGTTACGAACAATTTTTCTCTTTGTAAAAATAATGTGGTTACTTTTATTTTCATTTATTATTATTTTCCATTTATTTAGCCGATCGATGATTCTATTTAGCATACCTTGTAAATTTTCTGTGGTCTTTTCTGGGTTCTCGCACATGCTCCGAAAAAGGAAACATTTTTTTTTTAAAAAATATCGAGCTTTCGGCGTCCCGAGGGCCTAATTTTAAAGTTGGAAATCCAGATGCTCCAAATTAAAGAAATATGCGGGGATGCGCATATTTTTTTAACCTTGTTCAAAATTTTTAACTATAATACTCGCGCCACAACAGGGGCTACATGTAGTTTTTTCGCTTTTTTCAAAAATTTGAAAGTTTCCGTAAGAAAATGAAGTACGGTCTCCTTCACGACAAATAGCGCGATCTTTCCATCCATAAGTCATATGCTCGGAAGTTTGGAAAAAAAAATTTCCCGAATTTCCGAACTTTCAGCGCTCCGGGGGGGGGGGGGGCAAAATATAAAGTTGTAAGTTTGACTATAGTTTTCCTATATAAAGCGGTGGTCCTTTTGTGCGCATGCTCGAGGTACATTTTGGTGTCCTCAGATTTTTTACTCGGGCTATTGCTTAGGGGAACATCCTTTTTTCCCCCCTGTTTTTGATCCGAAAGGGAAGGGGGCTTATGTAATCTTTTAACCGTAATTTTTTGATTTTTTAAAAGAGTTTCTGCGTTTTAATATTCTGAATTTCACTTTTAGAGGATTATTATCATCTGGTGATGAGTTATGAATTTTTTACGTGTGATTTTGTGAGGTTGTTTTAAATTCCATATTATACATTCTTGACTTTTTTTTTGCCGCCCAGAGTAATCGGTTAGCTTGAAATTATAGATATGGGTTTAAAGAGAATTTTAATTATAATTTATGATCCCCGATTTTGAAGTTTACAAGTGACATGGTTCGTGGCTTATTGCATATTTTAATTGAATATCTGAACCATCTTATTAGGATTCCGTACATTATATGCGTATGGAATTGTAAAAATGTGATAGTTTCAACTCTCGTTACACTCGTACGTCTACGATTGGTAGAACGCGTTTACAGTTGCAATTCTATGCCGCATTTTATTTTTTCTTGGCCGGCAACTACTTATGTTCCCTACGCACGAACGAAACTTAACTAAACCGGTAAGTATTTTTAGTGAAGGTAGCATATTGATAGAAAAATTTAAACCGAAATTAATCATACATCGTTAATGCTGTTAAAATAAAACATCGGTACTGCTCCGATGCTTTTCTTATGAAAACCCACTGACGACTACACTAAACGTCTTCCGGATAACGAAAATAAATGCACAGCAGAATATATTTACCAAATGTTTACGTTGCAACAGAATCCAATCAAATTCTCCATCATTCCGGTATCCGTATGCAGTCATTATATTAGTGATCAGTTGAGAACAATGCGCGTAGTCCGGAGTTTCTTCGAATTTTAAACCGCGGGCGTATTTCAAATATAGAAAAATCTCAGGAGGTAGCCCCTAAAGTGAAACAAGGCGCGCGCTCTTAATTCAGTAGTTCGTATATGCAATTTACTGAAACGATTCAATTTGTAAAGTTTTATAAGTCTAACGTACCTTACATAAATCTTGTAACTTCGTTTGTTGTTTCATCAGGGAAATTTTTTCGAATCTCTGTTTCGTTGTGGGAGCCTGTTAAAAATAAATCGGAGTGATAAAACCTCGTTTAATATCGGCCTGTTTTTCGGATAATATTAAAAATCACTGAAATCTTTAAAATGCCGTTTCCTGTTTTACTTTTGCTTCATGACCGTGTTTTTAGTAATAAAGTGAATTCCCGTGAATAGTGATTAGCTTTCGTGAGAAAAAAGAAATTTAAGAAATTTCTTTGTATCTACATTGCGTTCTTTTATTAATATACAAAAACGACAAGCAGCGTTCGTGCACAGTTCATCGCTTATGTATAAGATATTATTAAATTAAAAGAGTATTTTTAGTCTCGGATGCGGACTCGGCCAAAAGTACATTATATATTCGTAATAAATATTTTTCAAAGGTAATATAATATGATACAATGACATTGCTGAATAACCGAATTGCGGGTTTTTTTTGTTTTATTTATTTTTTCGAAGAATGAGGTGTTCTGTCGAGAAAACTGTCTTTTCAAGTGATTACGAGTCTAAAGTGCGATAAATGGTCCGCACGAGAATTTCTTTTTAATTTGTATCGAGTCGAAATTGATATGCTACCGATTTTAAGAAAATAACTTTCGTACGATATGTGTAATATTCGAAAAGTTACGTTTTTCTCTCTTTTGAGTTGATTATCAAGTACAGTAAGCGGTAGACTTGTTGAAAAGGAACGACAAGCTTAAAGGCGATCTGCATATTCAGCGAGCACCGATAGAATTGAAGTAGCTTTAAGACGTGATACCGAGGTAAAATCAAAGGCGCGCAGTTTAGATTGAATTGCGAAATAAGAGATTTTGTAAAACTACAGAGGCAAAAGAATAATGGCTAAATTTTGAACACAGACGAAATACTTGTTCGTTTTTGCCATGTTGGGAGTTTTAGTAGCGTTAATGGAAGCTGAATGAACGTGAAGGAGAAATGACGTGTAAAAATTGCACGGATTTTGATAGGCTAACAAAATACGAAAAGACGATAGTATTCTCGAAACACAGGAATAATTACTAGCTTTCTTATTCACGCGGCATGCGGTCAAAAAAGTCGAATGTGTCGAAATAGGAAAGAGTCAGCTTTGAGATGTGATGTTACGCAAGTGCTCAGAATATCAATTACCATTTTGCAATTATGGAGAAATAATCTGGGTTACGTTCATTTAAAACAAAAAATTATATTCGGCTGAAAATTGAAATTCGTCGGAGACTTATTGTGCGATGGACTTACGAACTGCTAACGGTTTAGATTATGTTAATAAGTATAGCTTCTCGAATAGGCTCTACATGTATCATGATCGTTATCAGGATAGCGAATGGAGTTTGTAGGTTTCCTGCTCCACAAAATTAAAAGTTTATTGTAAGATTAACTAAATCACGGTTTGTCAGCTGAGAATGGTGAAAAGACTTTTATTATGTTTGTCTCCCCGAATTGTAGTGTTTGTGCGGAAAAATTATTATTTATTTCGTATGCGTTCACGTTTTGTACGTTTTAATATTAAAACTAAACGAGTAATATACTTTCTAAATTTAACGATCTTTAGAGTAGCTAGAACATTTCGATTTATAATCCTAAATAAATAAATTATTAAATATTCAAAAATGGAATTTAGTTTTTTACTAATCACTCGCTGGGGACGCTGAGTAAAAGTTTCACTTGGACTGCTAAGCTACTTGGATAATTATTACCGTTCTTGTTTTGTTTTTTTTAGTGTATGTATTAAAGTCAGTTACATCGATACGTCTGCTTCCAGGATAAAATTATATAATAATTTATATATTGTTCAACTTTGGGAGGCAAGGAAACTTCTAATAACGGTCCCCTCGTGATCTGCGTCAGCATCGTATTTATATCAGAAACATGTTTTGACAGACGATACTAGGTTACGCTGCTATAATGAAAACGGAAGTTTATGGAGTGCGAGTCTTACAAATAGAGATGATGAGTCTACGAGAGATAATATCACCAGCCTTTAATAAAGTGCGTACCAAGGTATATTTTGATAGGCTGTATAGATTTATAGTAAGATGCCGTGACCGGGTTAGCCCAGGTGGCTTCCCAATATTCCTCGCGAGCATACTAAATAAAGTAGAAAAGATCGTTGCAAGGAAACTGAGGAACAAAAACTGCGATGCAGTTACCGAGGCTATTTACACGTGAGTGGGAATCCATACGAATTTGACCAAAAACCCCCGGATCTATGAACAGCATTAACGTGTGTTTTAATTTATACCTGACGAACATGAGGAGAGTTGTTAAGAGCCTCAAGGCAACTTTTAGAATCGGTCAGTAAAATTATTTTGGTAGCAATTAGATATTCGAAAATATAAAGGTTCCTAATAATAGCAATGCGCATTCTACACTAGAGATAGAAAAGAAACGCGAGAGCGAAAATTTTCGAATGATATTAAGATGTGAGATAAAGAAAGCGACTCCTACGGCACATCCCTATGTTTTGATCTGTCTATCAGAACTAGATGAAATTCAGTAGGTCAGATATGATATTATCGAAGATGCTGTTAACGTTTCTTGACCCCTGGTTTTGATCTAGTAATATGTAAAAACTCGCGCTAAGATTGATAGAAATATTTATAAAGTTGAGAGAATTAATCGAAGTAAGCAAACAGAGTGACAGGAAACGTAGTCGATTTATATTTGTTTGTGCGGAAAGCGCTTGCGCACAGTGAGGGATTTTTCGAAAGCTAAATCTCCATATTTACTTTTGATGTTTAAACATTTTGAGACTACATTATCCGGCGACGGATTTTAGCACAAATTTATCGACTGAAAATAAAAATCTGATGAAAGGTGGAACAATTTTTGTCTCAACTACTGTGACGGCAATTGGAGAAGAATACAAAGCACCATTTATCCCATACCGATGCAAATATTCTGTATTACCTCTAGTTTGCGCAAGTTTCTTAAAGAGCGGTTATCGAAGAAGATACAACCAAAATCTTTTATACTTCTTATACACGATTTGTAAAGAGAGCCTACGATTAATTAGGGGATCCGTAGCCTAATTAGTGTTGCTTAACTCTTTAAGTAGACTCATACGTTTACAAATTTTGCAGCGAATATTTTCGCGATATATGAAGTCCGCGTTAGTCTAGAGTGGAGACTAATACCGAAATAGTTATACCATGATGTATAATGTTGATTAAATAACCCTCTATTAAAATTGTACACCAGACGGGATTAACAGGCCGGTAAGTCAAGATCATGAATACACATTTTTGAGAAGCGATCGCAAGTTCATTTTAAATAAATGATCGTCAGCCTTTGTCAGTTGTAAATTTAAAAGCCTAGATGCGTCTTGGAAATTTATGTCCCTACGGAAAACTACTAAATCATCTGCATAGGACAGCATACCACAATTGGAATTCAAATTGATGTCATATAGTTCCGAAATATATATGCCAAATAAAATTTAACTTAGTATAGATCCCTGACATAGACCCACATAGTAACCATCTGCCCGTATACCGGATGCATCAGAGTAACACGTCTCTCTGTAAATAAGATGCAAATGGTTCTAAAAAAATTATCCGGAATCCCTATTTGGTTGAGAATTTTAAGTAGAGTGGGAACGTGAACACTGTCAAAAGCACTCCTTGCAGTAAGCCACAAGGTATTCTTTACTTATCAAAACTCTCCATCCTGATGATGTAGTTATTTGCGACGTCGATCATCCAGTGTTCATCTCTTTCTGTGGAGCATTTTGTATTCCTATACTACTTTTTATTGTGCTTCTAATATATCCTGTTTTTTCCTTCCCAAATTAATTATTCCTGCTATTTGTTCCTTTGTATCAAAGATTTTTGATCGGATTAAAATATAAAAGACTTCTTTCTTTTTTATTTGTTTCTGCGTGAAGATCCTTAGTTGATGAGTCCAAGGAAAAAAAAATATATATATTTATCAAAGTTTGGTATATATTAACTACCAAGAGGGCAACGCAGTCCACGCTACCTCTAGACCACTGAGAACATCAAACACATTTGATGGAAGGATTTTACGATGTTCGAGTCACCGGTGAAGTCTATTATATAAAATCCGCTCAAAAAAGGTTTCTGTAAGTTATGTTAATAGGAGTCCCTTCCCTCAAAGAAAACAAAACAAACAAAAACACGGTATGATGAAACTTCATTAATTAGGTTTCCTTATAGGGATTATCTTAAAATATTTCCAGTTTTCAGGGAACGTGTTGGTTAATAGAAAATTATCGTTAAATACTATATTAAAAATTATGATTTTAGTTGAGTTACGCTTGTAATTTCATACATTTTCGTACATTAAAGAGTGCATATGATTATTATAATATATATATATATATATATATATATATATATATATATATAAATGTTTCCACTTACGTGAATGCCTTGCCAAGGTAAACTGCCTCTTAGGAAATAGCAAAACATATAGCCCAGTGTTTCCATGTCATCTCTGCGACTACGTGTAAAAAATTAACTTAAAATCTATACAATGTAAAGTGCTTCGAAATTAAACCATATTCGAAATAATTTTTTTAAATTCTGAAAGTTGTTTTTATTTTAAAGCGAAGAAATGCTCATTTAAAAACGTTTAGACAATTACATAAATGAAAATCAGATAATTACCAACATTTATCTTTTATATCGGATTTCGTACAGTAATTAAAAAGTTCTCCATTTTCCAAGTGGAGATGTTTTTTTGTTTTCTAATATTAGACTAGCTTTAAAACCGAGGAAAAAGTTTATGAATAAAAACATTGACTTATTTTTAAAACGGTCTCAGTTTTTATGCAAAATTAACGGTGGAAGAAATGTTCGAAGAAAAAACAAGCATTTTATTCTTATTACTAGTACATAATTGTTTGCCATTAGAATAGCCGTCCGCTCCTCCCCGGGCCGTTACTTCGCAACAATCAGGGACTGCGAGCTCAATAGAAGAGGCGTATCCACGATTGAGACATCGTGGAAATAAACAGTCATGGACTAAGAAGACTGGCTACTGACGGAAAATCTCGAGCAGACGATTCGAGCAGTGACGGCATATACGAGTTGAAACAACGTAGAAAGTTAGTTAAAAAATCAAAGTTCTGTAGGCCTTTATGATAACTGTTCCATGTTGGAAATAGTTCTCTATCGATGGAAGGCAAGAGAAAATCACCAACGTGTACTGTATCTTCTCATTCATTAAACACGACAAGTATAAGAAATATATAAATACTATATACCCAAGATCGTCGCGATAGCCTAGTTGCTAGAGCGCTTGACTTTCGTTACGGGGAGGTCACAGGTTCGATCCCGGCTGACGACAGAACTTATTACAAAGAATTAAATTAAAATACTCGCTTAATAATCACGTGGAAGGCAATGGCAACATGCATATCATCATATGCGTGCCAGGTCAGTAAACAGCACAGACACACACGGGACTGCACTTGTATATCGATAAATCAAACGATTACTAATCAGTTCCGAATGTAGTCTTGCACGTGTACACATTCGCACTGCATATAAACAATTGCTTAGTACACTATGCCTATATCTGTACAGCTGAGATGTACGAATAGGTAGTCGCCAACGCTCAGGAATTAAGTATGGCGCTATAAAGAAGAAGAAGATATGTCCAAGGGGAATATACCCGATAAGCTATATTGTACATTGAACACGATTATTGCTAGTAGTGTCCATTGCTTCAAACATCCCTGTACTGTCGATGGCACAAAATTCTGCAGGAGGGAGCATATCAAGAGGAAAAATTCTCAGAAAAACAGTCAAAAGCTAAACAAAGGAGAAATCAAAAAGAATAACAGTATCGGGAATGTAGAATGTAAGAACTTCTGTAAGCTTGTTAGGTAAACGTCTAGGAAATATCGAAGTTGGAAGGGATCATGTTGCTACGAAGGGATAAATCAGCAATTCGGCAACTGTGTGAAAAAACGCTGAAAGATAAAGCCGATCGTGTTACTGTAGAAAAAATAAAGTTCGATAGGCGTCTCAGAGAACACAGAAATGAATGAATATCGAAGATGCGCGAACTCGAAATCGTCATTCGAACCATCCTCTAACAGACAGTGCGCTCTTTGTTGTAAACTCGAAAACTTGACGAAATTAATGAAATTATAAATGGAAGCTTTTTGGAAATGTGGCCGTAGTATTGCGGGACATTTCTATTAACCACAAAAGCGTAATAATCGATTAGTAAAAGTTGAAACATCTTAGACGGAAGCGTTTGAATAATTAAAACAAGAGGTGTGTTAAAAGTACAAATGATCTAGTCTCTGAAATGAGGGAATTCTTAAAACAAATTTGTTGTTATCTCACTCGGTGGAAAAATTACAGATTGAAAAGTAACATAGTGAAATAGTATTAAATTAATTGCAATCCACATATTGAGGTAGATTATTAAAATGTTCGCCACTGCCACATTTTAGTAAATAATGCACTAACAAATTTAACATGTGGAAACTGAAAGATACCACTTTGCCGTATTGAAATAATATTCAATATATCTTAACATAGTAAACAGAAATAAAACCGTAAAATGCTTAATAATCCGGTTAATAACTTTAATTTACACGGATCAAAATCGTCTAGTAGTCTTGAACTATCTTTAAATAAATTGCACGTAAATGCGATAAGTAACGTTAAAGTACCAGATTTTTTTCAAATTCAAGTAGTATTGTGTATATTTTATCACTCTTAAATATTATTAATATATCTTTTTTTTTTTATTCTTCAGCATACTCATCAATTAACGACCTTTACTCGGAAGTGCCGAGAGGAACGAGTAGTTCATTAGATTTTAATTCGGCGAAATGTCTCCAGTGTGAAAGAACTAATGGTAGGAATTAAAGACGGACAGGGAAAAGATAAGATCGTGTAATTGGTTGGAAGTCAAGCTGGCTGCTGTTATGTAGTTGATTAGTTAATTGTGTTTCGTTCGGGTAGAACCGGGTTCGATTCCCGCTGTCACACATTGACACTTCCAAAAATTTCACTTGTGCTGGGTTAATGCCCGTAGTTGACGCCCCCCCCCCCCCCAAAAAATCAAGTCTCAAGAAATAGAAACACAAAAGAGAACCGTTCGGTGGAAGGGGTGGACGCACAAAAAATAAATTATCGCTGAGAATGGATTATAAGAGAAGGAAACGAAAGTGAAAACGAGATAAAGGCAGTAGAAAATGACCAAAACAAAGGCAAGTGATAAAAGTGATAAAAGCATGTGAACGTTAAAAAAGGCCAATATAAATTAGGGTGTGTTGTTTAATGATCTAGTCACCGGAATGGAGAATAAAGAAATCACATTTTTTGATTATTTTTCCATTTCGAATTTTTGAACAGTTCAAGAACTGGTATTCAAACGAGAAAATCTGCAGTTCGTAAAATTGTTACTTTAGTTAATGAAAAGTAGTGGTGGGAAAATTAAGATCATAGTTGTCGTTTGCGCATTAAGGATATTTACTGTATTTCTTTTAAATGGGTCTTTTTGTTACTGTTTACTAATACCTTCAGCAAGTTTCCAAAATTAGTCTCACTTATTTCCATCAAATTTTCCGATAATTATATTTATTTATTTATTTGTTTATTGGTTTATTTAAGGTCGCTCTATAACAACTAGGTTTTTAGCGACCACTATATACATTATGAGTAAAAAAATATAAATCATGATTATGGCGCTATGACGTCGAAACATGTCGCATAAATGATTTTATAATTATATTTCCTGAAAAACAAGTTGTGTTTCTATTACTAAAACACAGAGAATTGCTATTAATCGATTTATCGAATATTTATCGAATATTTATTTAATATTTATTTATAATTCAATATGTACGTTAAAGGACCCATACATATTTTTTAACGATTTATTTTAGAAAATTTCTTTAAATATTCATTTTGTGTAGCATTTAGTTTATTGGGGAAAAAACAGAGAAAGTTTTATTAATGAACTCGTATATTCTTTTTTTATATACAATAATTAACTGAGTTCTTTTTCAGATAAAAAACGCAAATTGAAAATCTTGCATTTTTACAGTATTGAGTATTTTGGAAAAAGAAACTTAAATTTTGCACGTGGAAAATGAAATTTTTTTCTGTTTAAGAGCACGGGGCCCCCTGGAGGCCGTGGCTCGGGGCTGTAGCTCCCTCTATCGCCCCCTTATATCCGGCCCTGATATGCATATATATATATATATATTTACAATTCGATATAATTACGTTCGTTCGAAATTAATGAACGCCTATTCGGTAACCAGTCGATTTCTTTGGTAATCTAATTTGAAAGATACGGGGTATTTGATGAATTAATATTTTTTCAATCAGTCTAGATGACAAACTGCATCTGAACTGCTCAGAGAACTTGCTTCAGAAGGTCATGGTTTGATTTCTGTAAAAATCGAAAGAAATCTCGGTAATCGAATGAATAGTAGGGTAAACATCAAGTAATTCCGATCTCTAAGAAGTAATAGGTGAAAAACCAGCGTTGCACGTTCGACTGTTGGATGTGGTAAATTTGAACTGTAAGGGTGTAGTAACTAATAAAAAAAAATTTATTCCCAACAAATGCCGACGTTTTTAAAGGAATTAAAATGATACCGAATTTTCGTTTTATTTACGCAATTCGAAACGGACCTGTGTTGTCCGTTAGCTTGTGCTCAGTTGCATTTATTATTATACTCGAGTTACCTTAGTTCGTTACCCATGTGTAAATTAAGGGAAGCGAATCGAGCAGTACCAATCAGGTTTTTTAATCGCTTAAAAGGTTTATGTTTTCCATCTATGTCCTGATACGCGGCGACCGTGTTAAAGTTCACCAGGTAAATCTGTAAATGTATTTGTGACAAATCATTATAGTGTTGCATAAAACTAAAATCGTTGTTTCCTTAAAGTGGTGAGATCGTGCCAAGCTTTTTTCAATTATTTAGGTCGAAAGCGTTTTATTGTTTTTCCGATATTATTTCAAAATCTTTGTGTTCTATAGACGATTGAAAGCATTAAACTTGGTATTGCACTGACCGATTTCAAGAAAACCTACATGTATCACATCTTCGTACGATGTGCGACAACTTCTTCGCTATACATTTGACATTTGACTTCGTGTGCAGATAATCGAAATTAAATTTTATTATTTGAAACGATTATTTTATTGTAAGCAACCGTATTCGAAGTCGTAAAGTCTAAAAACACTGCAAACTCGCTTTAAAGCGATGATTAAAATCGGATTTTTTAAAAAATATTCAATCCCCAATTATTTCCGAAAAAATTTACATTACTTTCTTATTGAATTAACGTAGGAATATTTATTATTACACATTACTCAGAAGTAGGGATGTATGTACGATCGATAAAATAGTGGAAGGTTTAATGTCGAAAAGCGAACACAGATAATAATAATCAGTGGTTAGTGTGCAGGGCTCAGAATAGTTGGAAGCGATATTAAAAAAGTAGCCAGCGGTATGCAGAAAGCGCACAGATGATAAAATAGATGTAAATAAATTTAGGGAATACCCGAAGTTGAGGGCAACTTGAACTGGTAAGAAGATCGAAAGAAGCTTATATTTGAAAATCGACGCACATACGATTGAAAGCAAAATTAAGGGCAATGAAGATTACACTGACGGAAAAAATTTAATGTTGCATATGGTCGATCGATAAACTATGCAAATTTTATAACATTTTTAAAGCGAGATTTTGCATTAAAAAAGAAAGAATAAAAATGAATAAAAAAGTCTTTTGATTCTTTTCATTTTCCTGCTTATTCGTAATCTAACGAATTTTCGCAAGCATCCTCGGGGTTATAATATTCCTATACCATCCGATGATTACTAGGATAAAATAATGAATAATAATGAATAGCTGCATTTTAATTGAAAATAAATGAATTTTTCAGGCGAATGTTCATAAAAAAAAAAAGTAAATGCAACACTTTTCTAGTTCAAGACGGGATATTCTCGAAAACGTTTCTAGCGTATTTATTTAATATTCAATCTTAAGACGTTTGCTATTTATCTTTACAATTATTTTTTATCCGATTAGCTGATTAATAAACCGGATGTATAATTTCATTAAATTTGATGATCGTATTTGCTGCTAATGATGTTTCATTTGAGGTATTTCACATATTTACCGAATGGGTTAAAATCGAATTTTTCCGAAGTAATCTCATCACTTTTGAAGCCGATTTTAAAGATCGTCTTGAACAGAGCTATTCCACAGGTTCACGACGCTTAAGAAGCTCATCCAAGAGGGGGATAGAGATTTAACATTGAAAATGATTTCCTTTCATTTTTCATTTTTTGTAGGCTATAGCCCGAGATTTGGGAAACAGAGAATTGAAATAAATCGAAAGGACGAGAATATGATAGAAGTAGAAGGGAATGAAAGAATATAAGGAGAACTTATGGGGGGGGGGGTATTAAGCTTTAATGGAGCAGAATAGTAGTCGGGATAGCCTAGTTGCTAGAGCGCTTGACTTCCGTCACGGAGGTGTCTTAAGCGGCGACCGGAAATTATTACAGATAATAATTAAATAATCACTAATAGTTACGAAGAGGGCGATGCAGAACACTTTTAGAATGGAAGACACCACGAGAGGATTTTGTAGGAAACTAAAGAGAACGTAAGGTAGCAGTAGATTCCGCACAGAAAATTGAGCAGAATGAGAGAAGTTCAAAGGATTCAGTATAATTCAAGAGAGGGCAGAAAAAGGTAGACAGCTAAGTGCATTGACTGTTTTCTAGCCGTCAGTAAAGATAAGGATATGAATCGAAAAAAGCGATTTAAAGCATTGAAAAATTCAGTTTTGATAATATGTTGTGAAACAGATTTAGTATGAATCGGGCCAAAGAAAGATATACTCGTATAACAGGACTGAGGATGTTGAAAAAACTGAAAAAATAAAAGAACTTATCCTCATTAAAAATAGACGGTAAAAATTGAATGTAATGAATAGAGATGTAACGGGGATAACATTAAAGGTTTATTAGTCAAAAGATCACCTCTTACAAAAGATAGGAAAGAGGAATGAGTGAAATTTGATCAGAAATCGATAATCTAAGTAGAATGTAGAAATGAAGAGAAGAGAAGTGTGGAATAAAATAAGGAAGGGTCTAACGGGAGTAGATGTCCGTATATCAAGACGGAGGCAACGGCAAGTATTTTGAAGGTGATATAATTATCAGAGACTTGTAGGAATTATATAAATGAAATAATAATAGTCGTAGAAAGGATAAAGAATTTGTAGAACATGAATAAGTTACAGTGATCGCCCTCCTAATTTGAGAGCGGGATTTTTAGGTTGACCTTTTTCAGAGAGGATGTATATGTAGGTAATTAATGTGATCGTGAAGAAAGAGACGGCAATCGAGAACGACTTCTAAATAGCGAGAGTTTACAAGAGGAATTAGATCATTACCTGTGATGAGACTTATTAAAGAAGCATTAAAGGAACGAAAAGTAAAGAGTTCAGGATTTAGGTGAGAAAAATAAAGAGATGAATACCAGAAAGAGCATTTTCTGATAGCATTAAAGAGTTCGGAAGATGGAAGTTTTGCTAACGTGATATTGTGTTCTGAGGAGCAAATAAAAACACTGCCGTCGGCAAAGAAAGGGGAAGTGAAGTTAAAAGAAAATTCAAAAGGATACTATCAATATGCAAATAATTCTTTTAAACATTTTTAAGAATCATTATAGAGATAAAAAGAGAGGAATGAAACAGGAAAGATCTAATAAAAATAATGAAAACGATCAAAAATTAAAACATACAAATAGAAAAGAAATGGTGGAAAAACAAAGAGAACACGTAAGGAGTATCACAGAACAATATACATTAAAAGATAAAAAGAGATATAAGTGAAATTAGAGAAAATGTTGATTAGCAAAATCACCGAGACTGCAGAACTTGACGTAAGGCTAATATTTTATTATCTAAGTTACCGAATTTACTTTAAGAATAGATTATAGCGTAGGGATTAAGTAATTTTCAGTAGCAGGCGATTTGCGGTTAGCGGAAACCGAATTGCTAATGGAGAAGGAGACATGTCACAATATTCATTGACTTGGAGGAAAAAGAAGATTGGAAATGATCGGAATATTATGGAATAGAAATTTTTGAAGTCGACGTTGATGGTTAAGTTGGCATAGTATTTATTGAAAAAATTTCGAGGTTTAGGTTGCAAGCGATGTTTTCGCCAGGAAAGCCTGATGTAAGGAAAAAAATAATTTCTAGAATAATTTGGACACTTCCTTTTTGCGCTATTAGAGGAGTTCCATAAGGTGGAAAAATTGTTTTTTTTTATTTTTATTGTTACCACTTTTTGGTCTTTGACAATATTTATCATACAAAGAGAGAATCCACGTGTAAGGTTACACTTCCAGCGAAGTGCTTCCGGCACTATAGATTTAACAGTAGATCATATGGTTTTTGACGTTTCAGTCTCCCGATGTCTCCGGCATGATCTAGTAATTGCACCGCTTCTCTATTGCTGTGGTTTACCAATCTGTTCTCGTGCTTGCGTGCGTATCTGGCGATTTCCTCGGCTACCGTGGCCAACTTCAAATCCCGATGTATGATATCATTTCTATCGTATCTGTACGCTACTGTTATAGTGCGTAGTGATATGTTTTGACAGCGTTGTATTACCGCCACGTTGGTTCTGCTGGCACAGCCTCACAATTGGATGCCATAGATCCAGATTGGCTTAATGACTGTTGTATATAAAAGTCGTTTATTTTCCAAGAATAATTCCGAGTGCCTGCCAATTAGCCAATACAGCCCTCTCATCCTTTCCTTTATTTTTTTTTTTTTTTTTTTTTTTTTTTTACACGTATATCTCAGTACAATCTTATTATAGTAAATAAATTAGCACTACTTTTAAAACAGTGTTACAACTTAATCTAACTAATTTGTAACATGAGCAGAGTAGAAACTATGTACAATTACATAACTCCTAATATACAGATATATACATAATCATACGCGCATATAAATACTCACACGCACGCACACCAAGTATATGCCCATATCCACAAAATACATACATACGAATATATTACAGAATAAATTAGGTGACTAGTTCATAAGGCTTTGTGCGCTTAAGGCGCCTTAAGTCATTCCTTTATTTGTAGACGTTTTTGGCGAACGTGATGCCTCCAGTTTAGTCGCGTGTCTAGAGGTGCATTCCCAGGTACTTAACCGTGTCCTTTTGTGGAATAATTCGTTGATCTAATATTAGTAAAATATTCTCTGTTTTCTGTAAAGTTTACATGCACCGATATTTCGCTATTAATTTTAATTTTCCAACGATTCATCCAGCTGGCGATGCTGCATAAAGTTAATTGTAGCAGGTGCATTGTGGTTTTTTGTTCCTGGCTGATTATTAGTATTTCCGTATCGACAGCAAACGTGGCGGTCAGCGATTGTCTATTGACCGGAATATTAGCAGTATATAGCTGGTAAAGGACCGGCCCCAGGACGCTTCCTTGCGGAACCCCCGCTGATATGTTTTTCCATTGCGTTTTTTCCTCTTCGTGGCTTACACACGAAACTGTCGGTCGGTCATGTACGATTCTATCATTTGGCACCATGAGTATGGTAATTGATCACGTAATTTAATTAACAGCCCTTCTGGCTAAACTTTAGCAAAAACCTAGGCCACGTCTAGAAATACCCCGCAACAGTACTTCTTCTCTTCTAATGCGTTATGTACAGCATTTGTGATGAGATGTAGCTGATCGACCGTCGAGTGTTTCTTCCGAAAACCAAACTGAGGAAAAATTGGTAGTGTTCGAATATCAGCAAAGGTGAGAGCCGGGAAAACCAATTTATTTTGACTGATATTTTTAGCTTCAGCGTAAAACAAGTTTTGAAGACTGCTGGTTTTATGTATTTTTGTCTTTCTCCTTAAATAAAGAAAGGTCGAGAGCAGAGTGATTTTCGTCACAACGAATGCAGTGTAAACTAGAAAGATCACTTTATTGTTTGTAGTGCATTCGGAAGAAGAATGGCTAGCGGAACATAAGGAGCGGATAGGTCAGCTACGACACGAAGAACCGAAGTGGTTGAATCAGAGGCAGTTAGGAATCACCGGTTCAACCTTGGCGCGGTAGGCATTGTAGGAATTAATAAGAACAGGAGAATTAAATGCAACTGCCGCAACGGAAACCGGCGTAAAAGAATTTTTATAGATACGCTTCTGTAGCCTCCGGATACATTTCAGACTGACGTCTCAGAAATGAAATTTTGAAAGCAGCTGCTTGATAAGCAAATTATTGCAAATAGCAGAGAAAATTATTATTCGTAACGAACTATTATATTCGAGTCATTTATTTCCATACATTTAGCATAGTATCGTAAATACACTTTCTGTGTTCGACAACAGAAAATAATAATACAGGATCTTGGAAACAAAACACTACGGCTAATTATTATCCGTAGGAGTGGAAAAATGTCTCGTGATTTCATCCAGTTCGCGGTATATTTTAGCACGTTTTTTTAAAAATTCTATTCGTAAGCGTTTTAACCGTACAAGTACTACACAGTAAGAGGAAGAAATATCTAGTTATGTAGTAATAGACAGAGTAGAGGAAGGAAGGGTAGGTTTTTTTTAGACTGAAAGATATTTCAAGGGTAAGTGAATTAAGTTATTGTAACGGTAAAATAACTGTAAGTTGCGGCTTATTTTTCGGGAATTTGCAATTAAAACTTTTTTGCTGGTCAATCAGTTGTTACACCGAAAAATCGATAAATTTATAGGTTTTTTTTCATTTGGAATTCAAACATTTTTTCGTTAGCTGAACGTAAGGTATCAGATGAGAAAATAAGAAGAATAAAAGGAGTAAGTGGGATATTTTACGGAATTTTACAAACTACAGCGTAAGCGACGTATTAAATTTACCTATAATGCAAATATAAAAATTGATCACTATAAAAAATTCCCTTGTTCACCGGTAACTTACCTTGTGCTTGAGGAGTTTTAGATAATTATACAGATTCTAAGTTCACTGTAGTAGGGGAATAATTTTTGATAAGATAATCCTGCAATAGAAACCACTATTCTTTCGTTAGAATTAGAAATTAAAAAAGCCTCATGTGTTGCGATTTAAAGACAAAGAAAATGGTACACTTTAAAGATGAATGTGATGAACTCATTGTAAATCCGTTCTTGGTATCAACGACTCACTAGGAAAGGTGACCCTCCGCGGCACCAAAGTAGTTGGAGGGTGACTCTTCCCGAAATTTTCTACTTTATTTTTTGCTACTTAATTATTATTTAATTATGATATTCACATTCTTTATAAAACAATAATTCATTAAACGAAAGAATAAAACGAATTAAATGGTAGGATTTACTCTGAACCTAGCTTTAAACATTTTTTTATGAGTTTATATAAATTCCCTCGAAAGTATACGCCACTGTTTTTCCAAATGACTGATATCACAGCGATCAGCTTTTAGACTTTGTTGTACCTATCGGCAATAGAATGAATTTTAACTTTAGCAAAGTATTTTGACAAAGTCTATTATTATAAGTCTATTATTATAAGTCTATATTTATAAATATCTATCTATCTATATACAAGTGTGCATATATATGTGTATATATATATATATATATATATATATATATATATATATATATATAATATTTCCTTTTATTTTTGTAATACCGCAGGGTATAAGTAAACTTTATTTTATTAGTCTATATTTACATTATACAGACATTATTATAATACAGACGATGGGTGGAATTTGTGTTTAAAGCCCCCCCCCCCCAAAAAAAAAGTAATAATAGCGCAAAATGTTTATAAATATGATTTTAATGAGAAGCATTGTATACAAACCTTTCCAATGTTATTTCCGACACCAGTCATAAAATTTTCCGGTTTAAGATCCCTGTGTACGTACTTTTTGTTGTGCATAAATTTGATCGTTTCAAAGTTTTGCAAAGCTATCATGCATACAGTTTTAATACTGAAAACATTGCCGCACGCTTCAAACCAATTTTGTAAACTTTTACTTAGCAAGTCCATAGCTAGTACGGCGTACTCTCTTTCTTTACCAAAGTAACTGAAAATATTCAGATATATTATTTTAGGAGTAATATAAATAATATTATTCGCAGTAATTAGAATTATTAGCTAGTTAAAAAAATAAAGAGACGAAATACACCTTCCGAAATTCTTTGAAGAAGTGCAATGAAAAGTTTCCGGTAAAAATTTCTTTATTGTATTTCGTGTAGTTTAGAGTAGCACAATATGATTTTCTTGACCTTCAGCGAGGCCCTACGTAATAATGCATAAAAAAATGAAGATCTCAGTCACTTTTTTACATTAATTTACCGACGCAGAACTAATCTGAATTTATTGTTATCCGCACCATTTGAGAGATTTTTCATATACTAAAAGAAAAAATCTTATGCTTTAATCTCGTTTCACTGTGTAAAAGTTTTCATCTTAATTTCGGTCAGATATATCCGCTTCCACTTTTTCTAACAATTATTCCTTAAGAATTAGGAACAAACGGATTAAATTTTAATTTAAAATGAACTCTGCTAAAACCGGAACAACATCTGGCGAAGGAAAGGAAAGTATGTAGGAAGCACAAAAAGGAATAGGCAGTTTAAGATGTAAGAACTTGATGTAGAGAAAGCAGCGTTCCTGCACAAGAAGAGAACATTTAAAAAGAATATGTGATCCGCATCGCAAACGTAGTGGTGATCCGGGAGCGACTGAGACCAAGAAAATCAGCAAACCAAGACTTTGATGAGGGAAGAGGCTGTATTAGTTTGTAAAAGGAATGAAGATTAGAAAAGGAGGTAATGTAGATATCCGACCATGATTTGAAGTGTGCTTGCTTAGATGGAAAAGGGATATTGTCAGCAGAAAATTTATTGATAAATTTGACGTTAGAGGAAGCAGAGCGAGCAAGCGAGTCAACTAGGTTGTTATCCGCGATGCCGCTATAAATGGGAATCCAAAGAAGATCGATTTGAGTGGAACGAACTAAGAAAAGATTAGCAATTAAGGAAAGAATAGAAATGATAATGCAGTCGTATGAAGAAGATGGGAAAGGAGAGGGCATAGCCTGCAAGATGCTCATCGAGTCAGGATAGATAAGGTACTTGTTATTATAGGAGAAAAATACAATGAAAAGAACTGCACAGAGTATTGCATACGATTCTGCAGTAAAAACAGAACAGAAGGAAGGATGTTTATAAAGTTCGTAGTGCGAAAGAGAGGAAACAAGAAAGAAGGCCCCGACGCTTCCATCGCTCTTGGAACCATCTGTAAAAAGGATAAAAGAAGAAGGAAATAAGGACCTCAAAGCCTTGCTGAACTCGCTTAAGGTAATTGGAGGTGAGAATTTGGTGTGAGAAGGAAGGAAAAATAAATTAGAAGGATATAAAAGGTCTGAAAAACCGAATGTAAAGAGTGGAAGTTTATGATGTGTATAGATAAATGGCGAATAAGAAGAGAGACATAAAAGAAAAAGGAAAGTATATAAGGAGAGAATTAAGATAGAACAGAGTTAAAGTTAATATAGAAATTTTTTTTTTTTTTTTTTTAATAATAAATGTGTATTGAGATCTTAAACTACTGTTTAAATAATCAATATATATGACTAATTAGTTTAAACATCTATAGAATATTAGTTCATTAACTAATTTCTATTATTTATATACATAAATATTATTTACATAACTAAATCGTTCGGCGTTAGTCGCTTAAGACGTCTAACATCTGATGATGTGTCAAGCAGCTGGATCGCTTCAACATTCACATGTTGATGGAGCCGCTTTTCGTGCTTGATGGCAAAGTCGCGAATGACCTGGTCTACCCACTTCAGATTCAAATCTGCATGCAAGTCCTCGTTCCTTTGATGCCATTCTGCATTGGTAATTGCACGAGTGACTTTGTTCTGACTACGCTGAATGACCATTCGGTTAGCAGGTTTTGCACATCCCCAAAGTTGGATCCCATAGGTCCAGATAGGTTTGATAATTGACTGGTAGAGCAGTCGTTTACTGTAGAGGTCCAGTTATGAATTTCTTCCTAACAGCCACCACATTTGACGAACTTTGAGTCGGATTTTTTTCACTTTCTGCTTCACGTGATGCTTCCATGTTAGATGGGCATCGAGATGTAGTCTTAGATATTTAGCTGAATTCTTCTACGGAATCTGCTGATTATTGATATAAACAGCATATTGAGCATTAACTTTTTTTAGAGCATATGTAACGTGAATGGATTTATGCTCGTTGAGTTTTATTTTCCGTTTCTTCGTTCATTTCGAAACTCAGTCTAAAGCGTTTTGCAGGTTACTATTTGCTTCAACTTGTGAATCACTTACAGACAATATTGCAGTATCATCAGCAAACATTTCTGTGGTGGTGTCACCTGTTATTGGAATATCAGCCGTATACAAGAGGTACAAGATAGGTCCAAGGACGCTACCTTGTGGTACTCCAGCTTGTATAGAATGAATTGTTGACTTCGCTCTGTCGTATGCTATTCTGAATTTTCTGTCAGAAAGATATGACTCCAGCAGACGACAATAGTTACCTGGCAATTGTTGGTTAATTTTTGCGATTAACCCTTCGTGCCATAGTTTGTCAAATGCTCGGGCAACATCTAAAAATACTACTGAACAGTATTTCTTTTCTTCAAATACTCTGTTAATTATTGATGTAACTCGATGAACTTGGTCAATAGATGAATGTTGATCCCGGAAACCAAACTGGTGATCTGGAATAGCTGTGAACGGTTTGAGACGCCTGAGAAATAATTTCTCAAACAGTTTTATGAAATTGGTCTGTATAAGGCAACTTCTTCTTCTGGTTTATCTGGCTTCTTAAACATGATAATCTGAGCTACTTTGAAGCACTCAGGTATGTGTTTAAGGCGGAAACATGCATTGAATATGTATGTTAGTAATACAATTGCTTTGCGTGAAAGTTCTTTTAGGACACCAGGCGAAATTTCACCTATGCCAGGCGCTTTCTTTGGGTTGATGTTATCAATTTCCTTGGCCACTTCTAACGGTGACACTAGATTAATTCGACATTCAGTTTGATGGATAATTCTTGGGTGTGCACCAAATTGAATATCATGTGGTTGGAATACCTTAGCTAAATGTCTAGCAAATAATTCTGCTTTATCTTCGTCACTACGTACCCATTTATTGGTTTCATCTTTTAGTGGAGGAATCCGGGTAACAGGTCTCTTTAACCGTCGTGCAGCTTTCCATAACGAGTAATCTTTATCCGCTTCCGGACTTAGATTAATCAAGAAATTATCAAATGATTCCTTTTTTATGCTTTTTATTAGCCGATAAGTCGGTTACTGATTCTGTTAAATAAGGTTTTGCCTGTCAGATTGCGAGAATTATGCCAGACTCTTCTTGCTTTTCTACGCTGTTTGATTAGTTCCCTCACTTCGCGTGGGTAGCAATTTTCTTGACTGATAGTGGTGTTTACTTCTGGGGTTGCAGTTTTTGCAGCTTCTTGAATTATATCAATAATACATTGCACCTCATATGCCAGTTCTTCTTTTGTTTTTAGTTTATATTAAGGTTTATTTTTTGATCTAGGAGTTCTCTGAAAATTTCCCAGTCGGTGAATTTATTAGTCAGATGTTGCTTCTTTTGTTTCTGTATTGCTGTACCACTTACTGTAAGTTGCACAGGTACGTGATCAGAAGACAAATCGTTATAGTTTTTTACTTCAACATAGTTTGCAGAGATACCTGTGGAAATGAAGAAGTCGATTAGATCTGGTATTTTTGCACTATCAGTAGGCCAGTATGTTGGTCTTCTTGATGAGTGGATGCTTTAATAAGTTCCCTACCTTTAGGAGTGATCAAACGGTATCCTCACATGGTATGTTTAGCATTAAAGTCTCCTCCACATATAAAATGGTTGCCTAGTTGCTGAAAAATTTCTTCAAAATTTTCCTTTTTCACAGCGTGTCGTGGTGGACAGTAAGCTGCACAGATATTGAGTTCAGTATTGTTATAACTTACAGTTATCACACTACCTTGAAAGTAATCCTTTTCGATGTCTTGATTTAAATAGTGTTTAATGCTATCTTTAATTAATATAGCAGAGCCAACATGGGCTTTGCCACTCGGATGATTCACATTATATGTTGAATAACCATTAATCTTAAAATCGCTATGGTTTGTAAAGTGAGTTTCTGATATTAGTACAATATCAACATTTTTATGTTTAATAAAGGCTTCTAATTTATCTCGTCGAGAAGCTAAGCCGTTGGCATTCCAAGTAATAATAATTAAAACTGGATCAGCCATTTTATGTTCTTGGACTTAGTAATCATTGATTGTTGATTGTTTTCCAATCGACCAATTCTTTCATTCATTGCTTTTAGGAGGCCGATTACATCAGCAATTGTAGCTTCCTTGTTTTGTAGATTGTTTGGCAGCTAACTTTCCTTGGACACTTGTTTAATACCTATCGTAGAGGCTGCAAATGTTTTATTAGCAGTAACTGGTTTGGCGGCTTTAAAAGTTTTTTGCTGAACACGTTCTACTGCTGTCATTTTAGGTTTCTGTGCAGCAGCTGCTTTGGCTTTATAGATTGGGCATCCTTTCCAGTTGGAAGTATGTTTTCCCCCACAAGTTACATATTTACATGGTTCAGATTTGGGTTTATTGCATTCCTTGGCATCATGATTGTTACTGCATTTAACACATTTAGCTTGCCTTGTACAATAAGTTTTTGTATAATTAATCTCTATACAAAAGCCGTTACAGGAAGAAATAAGCGCTGCTTCAACACACAGTGTAACTCCAACCCAGACGAATTCGTCAATAGAAAAGGAATTTCCCAAAGAAATACAAAGCCAGAATAAAAAAAAAAAAGAACTCACCCCCACCAATATTTGTAAGCGGGGTTAAAAATATTAATACTTTTATTAATATTATAAATAGTGAAATGCAAAAAGAAAAACCTCTATACCATACATTATCTAACGGTGAAGTTAAAATAAACACACAAGATGAAGTGATGTATCGTACAGTAATACATGTACTGCAAACTATAGTTAAACAACCAAACCCTGCTTTAAAAGGAATAGGTTACCATACATTTCAATGTAAATGGATTAAACCCTATAGAATAGTCATCAGAAGTTTACATCCCTCAACCAATGCTAATGGCATTAAGGAAGAATTGACCAAGCGGGGTCATGAAGCGATTAATGTTAGTAATGTTATAATAAAAAAGAAAAATAAAAATAAAAACAAGCCGCTAATAAAAGTACCACTGCCACTGTTCTTTGTGGACTTAGTATCCAAAGACAATAACAAAGAGGTATACGAAATAACAAATATGCTTTACTCCAAGGTGAAAATAGAACCACCAAGAGTAAAAAACGAAATTGCTCAGTGTAAAAATCGCCAGAGAATGGGGTCGGGTTTACTTAGTGCCTAGCCATTTGAGGGAGAAAGTATACGATAGGCAGGAAGAGAAGGAAAATGATGAGTAGGCTTAGAGGAAAACTTAGGCGGTTTTGTTTAATGGAACGTTAAAGATTTAGCTAGAGGTGAAGAATGAATAATATGAGAATTGTGAGTTTTTAAAGAGAAACAGAAACCGATGCGCGATTTGCATATGAAAAAGCTTGAGAGACTAACGAATTATCCTTGTGCTTAGAAGCTTCATGGAAAGACAGATTTTCATACGCCGTGATTCATTTGATGTTATTTTGTCTGATCCACTCGGGACATTTACGGTCATAGAAACAGTGATCACCTTTACAACTGCGATATTCCGGCAGTCAGAGAAAGGATGCTTAGAGAAGCAGTGAGAACAGACAGTATAAGAACTGCGGCAGTGCCTCGCAATAAAACCAAATAAGAAACATTTGGAGCATTGTGTAGGACGCCTAACGCTAGGAAGAACTTGAAAACGAGGTTTAAAAGTGGAGATAAATTCTGGAAAGGAGGATTGGGTAAATTTGATTTCAATTGATTTAGTACAGAGGTTCTTAAAATGCGTCTAACAGAGGAAACTGGAATAGACAATTCAAGTCCCCCCAGGATTTTCTCTTCAGAGATGGAAGGATAAATTCGAGAAATAACACCCAACCTGTAAAGGTGAAATTAACTTGGATAAAAGCTTATTGTGAGAAGCAAAAAAGAATGAGTTCTGAAGAAAGGAGTTAGCAGACAGAACTGAAGGAAAGAAAATAGATATACGATTTCTACCTAGGGTAGTAATATTAGAAAAGGAAGAAGAGACTGTACCAAGAAGTCAGGCCACCGCCAACGGATGATAATTTCCAATGTTATTTTGAATTTAGTTATTTTCTACAATTATAGAATAAAGTTCTGGATGGTCGGAGGGATAGACCCCAGGAATATTGTAAATTAAATTATTATTATTATTTGCGATAACACTACAATTATTATCATTATTATTATCCTGAAAACTTTTAGATGAAGGATTGTTAATGCCATCCATATTATTATTATTATTATTTATTACTATTATTGTTATTATCTTTACTGTCGTTATTATTAATGTTCTTTTTGTTACTATGTTTGTTTCTACCGTTTTTAACAAGGTTATTATTGCCGTTACTGATTTTGTTCTTACCTCCGTTGTTGTTATTATTTTTGATACTAAAATTTTCGACAGCTTTGGTGATGGTTTCGTTATTATTATTATTTTTTTTATTGTTACTATTATTAATTGTATAAATGGAGAAATTGAGCAAGTCGGTTTAAGACAGCCATAGATTCTTGCTGGACAAAGATACGATCAGCGAAAGGGGACCGAAAGGTTTACGCTCTACAGAAGCGTCAACCTCCGTCAGCTTGAGGGCCAGATTGTTTTTAATTGATTTTATATCTTTGGAGGAAGCCACCGAGCGGCCATCACTAGACGAGCTCATCGACAATTAACTTAGAAATAAAAATAAAAAAAACCGACAGAATTATGATTGTTTAAAATAACGAAAGACAAACTAAAAACGTAAGATGTTGAAATGAGCAGACGAAAGACGAACGCAGAATAGATAAATCGAAACAATCTCACCGATTTTATTAGCTACGATGATATCGAACAATGAAACGATGACACTAGAGGCGGATGGTGATCCGCCAGACGGTGGAGGACCTTATTATTCCGCTAAAGGCCCCGATAACACTAATCGTGATGTAGAAATGGAACTAGATAGTAATAATAAAAAGGTTAATAATATTGAAAATAATTATAAAATAAATGAGAATAATAACAACAGCGACAATTCGATTGCTAGTGATAATCAAAACGTGCTAACCGAACAAAGATCTATTCTTACGTATGAATAAGGTATAGATTACATGTCTTTTAAAGTAATCGTTCAACCAAAGAATCTTGACGATAACATTACGGGTCTTCAAGTAGCAAAAATTTAAAAAAAATTGAACTATATAGATGACATTTTAAAGATCAAAAAGGCAGGAAGAAGAAGGGTCATTGTTGAATTTAGACACAAAGAAATAGCTAATAGGTTGGTCTTAGAGGATAGATTGAACGAAGTCGGCGTTATTGCATACGTTCCGTTACTATATCTAACGAGAGCCGTAGTCATTAAAGATGTCGACATAGACATCACGGATGAAGAAATTATGGAGGGAATTGACTGCGGCAAGTTTATAATCCACAAAATAGTCAGATTAAGTAGGAAAATATACCAGGAAGGTAAGGTAGCTTACATACCTTCCAAAATTATCCAGATATTTTTCTGCGGACAGAGCATTCCCAAATATGTGTACATAAATAGAGTGAGGTTTGAGGTTGAACCTTATGTACAACCAATTCGACAATGCTTTCAATGTTTTCGTTTCTCACATTCTTCTACAAATTGTAAAGCGCTGAAAAAAAGATGTATACAATGCTCCTCCGACGCTCATTTTGGAATACAGTGTGCAGGAGATAAGTATTGTATAAATTGTCATAAGCGTCACTCTCCAATATCAAAGGAGTGTCCCGAACAGATTCGACAAAGAGACATTAAAATACTAATGGCTTTAAGAAATATAAGCTTCTCCGAAGCTTCAAAGGAAATTCCAACAGTAAATAGACATACCTCATACTCATCCAGAGTCACCTTTAACAACGATATAATAAGTTCCAAAGCAAATGTACATAATTTATCAAACCGCTTTTCGCTCTTACAAAATGAGGAGGACTCCCCTTCCTTGCCTAATCAAAGTATATATGATCAAATACCTGATTATAAAAACCCACCGATATCTAAGTATGGCTATCGTGCTAACAAAGAAATTAAATTCAGTGAACAAAAATTCGCAAAAGATCAAACAGCCATTCTAGGTGGCAATAAAAGAGCACGGGAAGAACCGATCAGCCCTCTGTATATATCAAAGTCTAAAAGAGAATATACCAACCCATATTTATTCCCCCCTCAAAGAGGAAGAGCAGGGGCTCAATGTAGTGCGTTTGAAAAAAGCAAAAGTGACATAGATAATAATGAAAACAGCCACTTTAGTGGACATAGCGGCAATAAAAGTAATAACATTAGTATATTTTGCAACAGTAACAATAGCGGTAACAAGATAGAAAATGCCATAACGGTAGGTAAAAGTGAAACAAAAAGTAGCAGTCAGACGGCTGAAACAAACAGCAACCAGTTAATAAAAAAAAAAACGATTTAAATGATAATAACATATTAAAAAAGAAAAATAATAATCCAGTAAGTAGAGAAAACAGCCGGAAATCTATATCAAAAACCCCAACTAAAAGCTAAATGCGACTGGAATAAATATAAAAGTAAAGAACTAAAAATAAAGTAGGTAATAATAAGTGTACAAACGATAGACAACATAAAATAAACTTCAACCATACCAATTAAATTTATCCTACAACAATAATCAATAAGAACACTCTTACCCAATTCTTACTCACCATGGAACTTTGCCAGGTTATGCTGTGGAATTGCAGGAGCGTTTACAGTAGTCAAGATGAATTAAAAAAATTCTTAATAAAAAACAAAATCATTATTTGTGGAATATCTGACACGTGGCTAAAACAGTATCATCAGTTTAACATCTCTAACTATAACATTATAAGGGATGATAGAAATAAGGGAAAGGGCGGAGGAGTCGCGATTTTAATTAATGATTCTATTTCATATCAACAGAAGAATATTAGCGTAACTAGCATTGGTCAAGATCTTATCCAAATTATTGCAATAACCCTAAAGTTATATAGTTCGCAACCTCTTGATCTGTTAATGATATACGTCCCTCCTGGCTATAGCATAACATATGGTCAGTGGATTGATGTAGTCTCCCAAATTAATCACCATTACATAATTATGGGAGACTTCAACGCAATCTATCCAGCTTGGGGATGTGTTAAATCAAATTTTTAAGGTAGAGAGTTATTAAAATTAATAAATCAATATTCAATGTTTATAGTTAATACAATTCATAAGATACGGGTAGCTCGACCAAATACAGAACAAAATAACCTGGACCTAGTTTTATGTCATCCCAGCATCGCTACAAGACTAGAATATAGCGTCGGGGCAGACCCTATGGGTAGTGATCACCTCCCAGTATTAATCAAATTATATACAACGGCCAATCATTATTTCTCTCGTAATCTAGCCGCTAAAAGAAATAGACCCGTGAGAGATCTTCAGAGGGTCGACTGGGAAAAATACCAGTCGAATGTATTATTAAACTCTAACGGTATTAACGAGGAGCAATTTTATGCCGCAGATACCGCTTATCAGTATAATACTATTGGTGAAATAATCAATAAAAGCATTGATGATGCCATAACGTCAATAAATAAAAAAAGGTTGTATAACACAAGTCCACCCTGGTGGGATGCGGACTGTAACAAAGCAATAGCATTAAGACGATTACGTCTGAAAACCTTCAACAAATACCCAAATATGGGAAATTACTTAAAATTTAAAGAACAACAGACTAGAGTAAAAAAGATCATTAAAGAAAAAAAGAAATTAGCCTGGAAAGAATATTGCAGTAAGATAAACACCAGCCTAAGCACAAAAGATCTGTGGCATAAAATAAGGTGTTTTAACCATCCTCGACTAGTCTATAACTATCAAACTAATTTATCAGATTGGTCCTTAAAATTTATGCATAAGCTTGAAACTCCCGTCGAACCTCTAGATCAAAGATCTCTACTACAGGCGTCGGATAAATTTGCGAATTGGCTAGACAGAAAAATCACATTGTCAGAACTAATCAAAAGTCTAGATCATCGGAAAACTTCCTCTGCGGGGGGTGGATGGGATACCCTATAGGGCTGTCCAGACGCTTCTAGTCGAATTGAAAAATATGTTATTAAAGTTCTTTAATAAATCACTAGACAAGGGATATATCCCAGATACTTCGAAAGAATATTACATCTGTCCGATCTTGAAACCCGGTAAAAACAAAAACGATCATAATTCATACAGGCCCATATCCTTAGTCTCATGTATAGGTAAAACGATGGAAAATATTATAAAATACAGAATAGAATGGTGTGCCAACCGTTTCGGAATAGCATCCAAGGTCCAATACGGGTTTAAAAAATCTTTGAGCACCAGAGATGCACTAATAACTCTAATAAACGACCTTCAAATAAGCCTTTCTAAGAACTGGTATTCTATTATAGTTTTTATTGACCTCAAATCGGCATATGATAGTGTGCATCTTAATACCCTAATCGAAATACTCATTAAGTTAGGAATTTCTAAAAAAAATTGCCTATTGGATACACAGCTATTTTCATAATAGAAAATTGACTATGTTATCGGGAGGAAGAACCTATGAGTCGGTAAACTCGGGAAAGGGATTACCTCAAGGGAGTCTACTCAGCCCATGTCTATACGCACTATATACAAAGGATATAGAAAAAATTCAAGGGCGAAATATCAAAGTCATTCAGTATGCGGATGACTTGGCGGTATACTCATCGGCGGGGTCTCTAAAAACGGCAACGAGCAAAGTGACGGAGGCTCTAAAGAAATTAACATCAACGTTAAACAGGCTCCACATTCAGATTAATGCCGAAAAAACGCAGGGGCTAATAGTGACCAGGAAGATCATGCGGCTATATCCATTAATAAGAATAGGTAATAAAACCGTGGCTTTCCAAAACTCAGCCAAGTATTTAGGAGTCAAGTTAGACTCAAAACTGTCTTGGAACGATGAACTTAAAAATATAACCGAAAAATGTGAGAAAGGTCTCAACGTATTAAGAGCCCTAACTCTAGAAAATGGGGAGCTCATCCATATTCGCTCCTAACAATATACAAAGCAATAATACGGACCCACATAGAATACGCAACCCCAATATTAAATTTAAACAATACAAAAATTAAAAAATTACAGATTATTCAAAACAGAGCCCTTCGGCTCTGCCTAGGGTCTATAAAATCTACACCAGTTCACGTAGTCAATGCTGAATGCGCAGAACCTCCGGTTAAATTCCTCCTTAAACATTCTACGGACAAATTTTACATAAAAAATAAAGAGTATCGCTTTCATCCAGTAAATAAACAAATACCCATCTTAGACAGCTTAAAAAATCGGGATTACTGGAGGTTTACTACAACTCCCCCAATACTTACTAGTTTTAACTACTACTTTGATCTAAAAATTTATAATAACATTAAACCGGCGCCATTTTGGATGGATTTCCAAAAATCGCTTTACTGCCCACGAGTCGAATTAGATACGAAAGAATTTCTTAAAACTAATCAGCCAATGTCAAATCACAACAGTTTGATAATGAATAACATATTAAAATCCCGTTTCAATGATTATCAAATCTTCTATACCGACGGATCGTTTGATCTGCGAAAAAATAGGTACACTGCAGCCTTTTATTATCCCAGACGGGAGTTGTTTAAAATTTTTCGACTGATACACGCCGGATCGTCCTTTACGGTCGAACTATACGTTATATTAAAAAGCCTAGAATATTCTAGAAGATTCGTCGGACAAAAAATATTAATTTTAACAGACTCTTTGGCCGTACTGCATAAACTTTCACGCGGAATTGGCAGGAAAACATCAAATATCAAATGCTTTATAAGAAGACAAGCATTTAATTTACAATAGGCAGGCACGGATATAGTGCTAAAGTGGATTCCGTCGCACTGCGGTATTAAAGGAAATGAAATAGTAGATAGATTAGCAAGAACCGAAGTAGGTAGAACAATTGCTCAAAAATTAAATTGGTGGGAGTTTTTACCGATAATTAAAGAACACATTATAATCGAGTGGAACGCTGAGTATCAACAGATTAGTGATCAAAAAGGGAAAGATTATTCAAGAATATAGAAGTATGTCCCAAGAGCCCCTTGGTTTAAAGGAGCGAACAACTTGGGAAGAGACTTTATAGCGACGATAACGAGATTGAGAACAGGACACAACAAAACCCCCGTCCACTTGGCAAAAATTAATATCATCAATGATAGTACATGGAGTAGTTGTAGAACAGAGGGTTCAATAGATCATTTTATCTGGCAATGTAAAATCTACGAGCAGGGTAGGGACAAACTTAGAGCAGAAATCTTAGCAGAACTGCATACTTTCCCGGTTTCAGTGACACAGATAATTGCAGATCCACTGTCGAAGGTAGCGGCATTAATATATAAATTTATAAAATATCACAACATAGAAATTTAGAAATAATAAATAAGGAAGTTCTATAAAACACCCTATACAGGGCTAAGCAAAAGAAAAAACTGGCTAAATGGCGAAAGCTAAGCCAAAAAAAAAAAAAAACAATGCCAAAGAAATCGAAGGCGATGTTATCAGAGAACAATTGTTATCTGATAGACAACGCGAACGAACAACCGCTTATCACATTAACGAGACAATATGTCTGTTCAACCTTGTTGCGCCACCTATTGGTTCGTTCGGAACCACTGATTCAGTTTGCAGACAGATTTTTAAAATCTATATAGATACATTATCCACTTAAATAGTTAAGTCTTTTTTTACTATCAGTAAATTCCGTTGCATAATTTTGTACTGAGTCCTGTTTTTTTTCCTCGGTTAATTCCAAGTGAAAATTTTAGATTTTTACATAACTTTAACTGAAGATAATTTATAATTTTAATACCTGATTGAAGGAATTCCTGGTCCACTTTGAAACATTTTATACATCTTATGTTCCCTAACCATCTTTTGACTATTTAATAATGAGTGTTGAAATTTGACTGCTATCCACTGTGAAAAAAATTAAAGAAATCGGGATATCACAGAGTTGACGATATTAGAAAATTAAAATACGTACATCGTATATTAGTTGCACATGCAAACCGTGAATGGCTGAAGCAGATTATTTAAACTAATTCTGGATAGCATTAATTAAAAATACATGTTAAACAAACCAGTAGTGAAAATAATGTTATGCAGTTAATTCAGAAATTTAGTAAAATAACGAAGAGCGATATACATATATTAGATTTAAAAAAAAAACTATTAACTTAGCTCGAGTTAACGTCATGAAAAGCATACATTTGAAAAGTATGGAAAGTTTTAAAATAATTTTTTAGAAGATTTGTCTATAAAATTTCCTAGTTTAACTAAAAGATTCGAAAACAAATATAATTCCAAATTAATATTACTAATCTCAATATTTCCTTCACACAACAGAGGGAACGTAGAAAATTTTTGAATGATCCGTTTTAAATGCAATGACACAGTTTCCATTATTACCTCGAGGTCAGAGAGTAAATGTTGCTTTTTATGTTAACATTATAAAAGTTAACAAGATCGCGTATGACGGATGAGGACGGAGTTCACGACTTCTGTGTTACAACGCACTACCTGCTCATTCGTTAATCCTTATAAGGGAATTCGCAGCGAAAACACCATCGTCCTAGTCTGCCAACTGTTTTCCTTCCTCAGTATTGTTTCATGTGAAATTTTCGTGAAAAATTTTATCGCAACCGACATTTGACGACTGTCGGGAATATCGAACGTGAAACAATCAAGATGTCGAACAGAAGTGAGGTCTGGTAGAGCTTCGATGATTGAAAACAACGACGCAGCTAGAACATTTATAAGCGGGTTACGATTATTTTGACATTATTAATTCGAAAGCCATTTAACAAAATAAACGCGCCACAATTGTTTCTACAAATTTGTTTTTTATAGATTAAAAATTCACGCGGAAACATATAAAGTTAATTTTCTCTGTGAAATTGTACAAAAAATCAAAACCATTTAATACATATCATGTGTATTTCGAATAACATTTTTAAGTCGTTAGAAATTTAGTGTTTCCAAAACAATTAACAAATTCTACTCCATTCGATAAATTCAACGATGTCATTTCAAATGAAAAAAAAACTAAGAGAAATTCTAAAAAGTACTCCTTCAAAAGATCAATTTGTGCAATGTTAAATGAACAGCAAAAGGAAATTAAATGAATTCGGCCTGGTGTTAGTCTTTTTGCTTCCGACGAATACAAATCTTTTATCCAAAAACATTATACTTTGGTTTTCTTCATCGATGTATCCTGTGCCTTTGATAATGTTCATTTACCCATTTTAAAGGATAAGATGACAGCAATTAACGGTCCAATGCAGTTTACTTCTCTTCACCTCTCTGCTCTATCTTTTGAAACTTCAAAAACGGTTTTTCGAGGTCTTCCCCACGGTTCCCTCCTCAGTCCTACTCTTTTCAACATATACACTATCAGTGTGGCTTCTCTTCCTCTAAATTCTTCTTTATTCTTTGCTGATGACATCCTCCTCTTTGCCTCATCTTATGATGTTGTATCAGCCAGTGAAGCACTTAATTCGTCTCTTACTATAGCAATCCCTGTCCTCAATTAAGCCTTTCTATTTCTCCTACTAAATCTCGTTATATCGTATTTACTCTACGACCTTATAATCCAGTTTCTGTCTATCTATCCCTGGCAAATACACCCCCCTCGTGTTAATTGTTTTTGTTATCTTGGTATGTTTCTTGACAGTCGGTTATCTTTCGCCAAGCACATCAAATATCTTTCCTATTCTGCAGTCAACAGGTTAAACCGGCTGAAGGCCCTATCTCCAACCAAATGGGGTGGTGATCCTTAAAACATTATTTCTCTTACAAATCCATCATTCGTTCCAAATTTGATTACTGTTCGTTAGAAGACCCAACTCTCTAAATTAGATATAATCCAAAATTCATGCCTTCGTCTATGCCTTGGTGCTCTTAAATTCTCTCCTATGTTTTCCCCTTCCCGATCATTCCTGTAATTTTATTATTCTCCGTAAACGCTCACTTATCCACGTTCTTTCTTCCCTCTACTCCATTCAAATTGATTTGCTGTAGGTTCCCAGCTATTCGGGCATTCTTAGTAATGAAGCGGCAGACTCCTTGGCTCGTGTTACTGCTTCTTCCCGCCTATGCTTTAAAAAATCCCTTTCTCTAATCTCCTTCCGCTTTGTATAAGTTTTCATCTTAGGTTCTGGTTGGATATGTACGTTTCCTCTTTTTCTAAGAAAGGTTCTTTCTATCTGTCTGTTCAACCTAGTTTTTCTGCGAATCCGTGGTTCACTTTGCTTCTTTTATTCCATCTATCTGTTGTCTCCATTTGGCCATTCTCTGTTGCCTTCTTCGCATTTTCCTTTTTCGTTGGTTTCTTGCCCATATTGTCCTCTTCATCCAAACGAAGAGCACGTTTGCGATGCTGATAACGTGTTTATTAAGTGACCACCTCTTTCAGTCAAGCGTTCCGCTTTCTATTCCAATTTGCTGCGAATTGGTATTCCTACTCCGTATTGTGTCACCTATATCTTAACTCCACATATCGTTCCCATTGTTTGTTCCTTTCTACTAGCAATATCTGACTGCATCAAAATATAACTGATTCGTATCCCTTTCTAATTGTTTTTGGGTTGACGAGCTCAATAAAAAAAAAAAAAAATGAAATAGCAGAAAGACTGTTTGTCAAAAAGAAAAAAAAGAAATTTTCGGTAAACAGGAAACTGGAAAATTTGTGATAAACATCAATGACTTTGAAATTCTCTGTTAAGTCCGCAAGACTGGAAGCCTGGAAAGCAAAAACTAAAGATGATGCAAATATAAATGAAGCTCTTTCAACCGGCTACAATTTAGTTTACGTCCTGTGGCGAACCTTAAACAGAATAAGAAGCAAAACGACACGAACCAAATACAACTTGAAGAATTGAGAAATAGCGGATGACGAGAAGTGTGAATGCGGACTAATATACAAGATGACGAACACATATTTAGGTGTAATCTATTTGGCACATTCGACGCAGATAAATTATTTTGTGATATTGACGAAAAAACACTAAAGGGGTTTCTGATCGATTGGTCAAAGATAGAAATATAATCTAAAACGTTCGACCGGATACGATATAATAATAATAATAATCGTTAATGATACAGAGGTTAAGATTATTTATTTTCGTTAATATCTAACGTTTAGGTTATACGTAATCATGCTCAATAAAAATGTCACACTTTTAAAAATTAACTCGAATGACAACAAATAATAAATGATTCTTAGTAATGGCGGTGATTGAGTAGTCATAAAGAAAATAAAAAAAAAAAACAAAAAAAAACCGGTAAACTGCCAGACAATATGCACCTGGAAACGAATTCCAAGAAATTCGTTAGCTTCCTTTAAGAAAAATTTGAATTTACTGTACATAGAGCTAGAAGACATGAAAAATTGGTGGACAAAAAGTATCAAACCTCCGATATGCTGATGATACCATGTTGATAACTACAAGTATTGAAAATATGATCTGCTCTTTTCAAAGATTCTAACAAATTAGTAAAGAATACGGATTGGTAATTAACAGAAATTGGCGCGCCATTCTCTTTCGTGACGCTCCATTTCGGAACGCTTTTCGAGTTTATGTGCCCAAGTAAATTGTGTCAATTCGGATTCGATATTTATGGTGCGCCATTCTATTTCGTAACACTCAATTTCGTGACGCACAATTTCGTGACGCACAATTTCGTGACGCATAATTTCGTGACGCACAATTTCATGACGCTCAATTTCGTAACGCTTTTCGATTTTATATGCCCAAGTAGAGACATAGACATAATATTAGTAATCAGTCGTATCCAAGTTAAGGCATGAAATTTTCGTAACGTTTTTCCGTGACGCTCCATTTCGTAATGCTTTTCAAGTTTATGTGCCAAAGCAAAGACATAAAAATGTCAAAAAAAATCGACGAGCTTCATCTCCGAGAAATACGAAGATTTTAAAGATATTAATAAAGCCTTAAGAAATGAAATAAAATGTTCACCTGATCCGGCGACTTCGTTGATCGAAGGATTAAAAAAGAAAAGTAACACGATTGTGGAATTGTCAAATATGGTTCATCAATTAGAAACCACCGGGATAATATAGAATTTCATAGAATTGTCCAAATACGGGAAATTAATTATAACGGTTGATAGTGAGGACATTATTGCCGTGCATCAATTACCTTTTAAGAGAGATCGATTGGGTAGATTACTGATCGAGAATACAAAGAAATAGTTGATGTCAAAGAGATTTCGAAGTCTCAAAATCAGATTTCAATCAATGAAAGTTTAATTCGGTGTTACAAGAACTTATACTGTCCGAGAAGATAGACAGAATGCTATAAATGTGTTTTGGTAAAGCAAGGTAAAATGTAGACATTCGGAAAAACGAAAACGAGAGAGTTTTTAATATAAAAACCACGCAAGACTCAGCTGACGTAAATCATAAGAGAAAATTCGATATTATAATTAAATGTTGATGTATCATACTTTATTTTTAGATGACGTACTCGTAGTTTGGCTTATCAGATTTTTAAATAATGTTACCATCTATCGATGTAACGCGTGGGTGTGTAACTTTAGTTTGCGGGTTTAAAGGTTTTACAGAAAGTTGATCATTATACTACTCCTTGCTATAACGGTTGTTATTCCTTCCGCGTTGTAGTTAATAAATTCGCATAAAATAGACTACTTCAAAATTGTGTAAGTAAACGATTTTTACCAGCAATATATGTCTTCTCGAAATAGTCCGCAATTAAATGTAAAAAGTTTAAAGATTTAAATGGACGGTTTAGTACGTGGTTCAAAAAAACAAGCATTTTTCAAACGACATTGATAAAAAGTCATTCATTTAAATACTAGAAAGCTAAGAAAAGAGCTTGAGATAAGTTCTGTGCCTGGCTGTAGGGAATAAATGATGGATTTAATAATACTAATAACGGACTTAGAAGTAGATATATGATCATTCAGATTTTAAAAAATATTCAGTTAGCAGACTACATATTTTTGTAGTAGAGGAGAGTTTTACTGTTCGTAAATCGAAATATAAGTTTTTTACTAAGAAGGACAATCAACGATTTTGAGCTTCTGTAGCGGAAATTATGTTAATTTATGCATTTTGAGCACATTTTTGGGCCCCAACACTCTAGCTAATTCGGTTCTAAACTAGGAAACATTAAAATAGATTGGTGAAGAGGAATTAATGAACTTCTTGCAAAGCGGTCTGCCATTCCGAAATTTTGAAAGAATATAAGTTAAATCTCGTAGCACTGTCGATAAACGGAAATTAAAAATACGAAAGTAACAACAAAACCCGCGTATTTAAAACCCAAAGCTTTGAGCACAAAAAAGAAACTTTAAATTAATCAAAGAATCAATACATGTAGAATTATTAGATATGGCCACCATTATTCCATAATTTAAATTTATGGAAAAGGAAACACGTTACTGGCGTTTACGTAATTATATTTAAATATCCACGGGTGACGGAGTATTGTTTACTGTTTCTTGTTTTTGTATTTAATATGTAATTATTTTGCACATGCAAGCGCTCATTAATAATTACGCTCTTAGAAGGTAAAATGCATTTTATTTCTTTGTAAATATATTATATGACTAGGCTGAGTACCCACAGACAGGGTTTGCCTTCTAGCGTCCCTAAAAGTTACTTAAATAATAGAATAGAAAATAAAAAAAGAACATTTTCGGAAAATAATAATAATTGTTAGGTACGACGAAGAAAGAAAATAAAACACGCTGGTAGTTTTACCAATAAGTGATAGTTTCAGATTATTCGCAATGATTTAGGTCAATCTTTTTTCTTTGCTGCCTCCTGGGCTTATTGATAGCCACCTTTACACTAAAGGTGAAGCTGTAATTTTATAATAATATTATTACTTCTGAACAAATACACTTAATGCGTTATAATGCAGAGTAAAGCGTAATTTTTAATTTCTGTACATGTCATAAATTATTTTACAGAAATATAACTTAAAATAACGCAACTTTAAACCGCCAGAAAGGTACAAAACATTTTTAAAGAATAGATAAAGATAAAGTAAAATAAGATATAATTTTTAACGTGAGCCTTGGTTTTTATGAAATTTAGCGATTTCTTCAAAGTTTAAGCATATTAATCTCAAATCTTTTCTGTTGCAATTTTTAAAAGTAAAACAATTTTTTATTAAAATCAGATTCAACTAAATACAATGTATTTTTTCTTCCTATTATATGTGCCGCGTGTAACTACTGTGGTCATTACAGCATATACACCGTGGTAATTTAAATATACTGGGTTAAACCACTCGTTCTGACGAATGCTATAACCCTGACGAAGGAAGCTGCAGCATTTGAACGGATCTCCTATGGACTTTAGGCAAATGAGGAGTATGTGCGGAACTGTCGGGACACCTGTCTGGCTTCACAAGGAACACATGGTCGGAGGTGGCGATTTGTCGATTATATGTTTTGCGGGAGATAGTGATGTGGTCGTTTCGCAGCCGGCTGAGAATCGTAAAATCGTAATGGGATATTCCAACTTGGTTCGCTTGCGTGCTTAGTGATTTTTAAGAAGGTCGTAAAAGCTGCTCATTCAGTTTTACACTGTTTTTTACAGGCTTTTAAAAATGCATAAGTCATCGATGACGGTAGGTCCGTATCCTCTAGCACTAACGAAAACAAAGCAAAGCATGCTGCCCCGTCGACCCTCTCATTACTAGGCACTCCGATGTGCTCTGACACAGAATCGACATATGACTGTTCATTTGATACAGTTGGTATAAATAATGGTATATTTTTAAAATTAGCGGGTTGTTGTATTTTTGGGTTTTAATCGTGTTTAAAAACTGTATCGAATTGGTAACTAGAAGGAAATTTAATGTCGGTTATGACGGACTGATAGAAGCAGCGTGTAATTCCATGCAGTTTTGCATCCGAAGTGGAACGGGCTTCGTTGAGTCTGATTTGGTATGTAACGTTCTGACTTTAGAAAGCGCAAGCTGCTGAAAGTGGCCCTGCCTCGACACTTACCTTAGCTCTGTCAGTATAATAAACTAGGTAATCCAAATATTTGTTAATTGCCCTGGCTGTCACTTCCGTTGTACAGAGGGGACTTATTATGTCTGGATTTTGTTATTCAGCGATATGTCCATATTTATCTGCAAAATAATCCGAAGGAGGATAAAAATATTAGTACTAGGTATTAACCTTTTTTTTAGACATAATGCCAAATCTTCGCAGGGCGACGAGTAATTCTGGTAGTGGGTCGTCTGGAAAAGCTGGTTTGAAAAGGTAGCGATCCAACAGTAGGGGACAGTTTTGTTCGTAGCTGAAGACGTATTGTTGAAACAGACTGTTACAGATAACTGAGCCTGGAAAGCTAGAAGAATTAATTCAAGAAATACCTTTATTATTTATCAATATAACTTGACCTGAATCATTAAATTTTGTAACTTAGTAATTTCGAAACACTGCAGGCATGTTACTTCAAATGGATTTTCGTTGCTACCACTAGTCTCTGGGAAATTTTTCTTTTTTTTCTTTTTTCATTTTAAGTACTCTGTTCAGACATAGCTTAATTAGAATGGCATGTTTTAAAACGAAAGAAGAAATGTTTTCTTCTTCTTAACATCACTTCTGATAATTAATCGAAATTATTTCAATTTCATAAAATTGATTTATTTTGAAAAAAATATCGCCATATCGTCTAGAAATTTTAAACGATTAAAAAAAATATGTACATATATTACGAGGATTTCACTGTTAACTAGAACGAACTATATTCTATCGTTTTATAGATTTTTCTTGTAATATATTTTTTCTGTCCAGCATCCGTTTTTTATTTTTACCTTGACCCCTTGGAAGCCATACAGCTCCCGTAGGGAATTACTGGTTCAATTATAATAAATTTTTCAACTTTTTAAAAAACAGATTAGAGTATTCAAACAAAAACATTTACATTCCCTAAAGCACGGCAAAAATATATATGGAAATATCTGTTTCAAGCATCATAAGTTTACGAAATTCCTGATAAACGATTTTCATTGGGTAATTCTAAAACATCTCTATTTAAATGTATACTCGTCAGATAAAAATTATACAAAAAAAATATAGCGGTAAAGTCATAATATCCACAGAGTGACACCGAAATTTCCTTTTCATGAATTGATTATATTTCTGTTTTTGGTTTTTTATTTATTTACACTTAATCGTACAGAAAAAATAAACTATTTTCATATTAATGTTAATTTAAAAACTACATTGATAAAAAAATATCGCTAACAGTTTTAAGTGTTTTTGTAGTCCGAATGACCCGAAAAATATTTGACCCTATATGTATAATCTCAACATTCTCGATTATATTCAAATACTTATAGTCAACAAGTTCTTTCAAATTTAACCTTTTTCGTTTTCTTCAATAGTAACTTTTGTCTTCAGTCCTTCTATACCTCAGGCTTTCATACAATTTTTGCTACTTGTCCAAGGTCTTATTATATTATAAAAAGTTAGCTGAATATAATTGGAATGAATAATCTTCATTAACTTACCTTGCTTGTTTTTTCGTCCATTGCCGAGTATACTTCAGTAGATTCTCCTTCACCGATTTTTTTTGATATTTTAAATCTTCCATTAGCAATCACAATTGGTACTCCCATATTTTTCTATTAATAATTTAGCCCGACAACATTAACTTCGAATTTGTATAACCGAATTACAGAAATATTCCATTAACGATAATTGTATATAGATGACGAAAAGCCAGTTAGTTATTTATCGATAAGAATTTTTATAATTGGCTAGCTAAAATTTTACTCACCATATTTTAATAATGGCAGAGCGATATTTTTGCAAAACCTGTTACACAGGGAAAATCTAAATCTGATATTAATGCGTGCAATGCAGCCACTTATGCAACTTTGATAGGTGATGATAAAGATGTGCATATATATATATATATATATATATATATACATTTACTTCTTTTATTTACATATAAAAACATTAAAAAAAAAATAACACATACTATTAGAGTCACATAGATTTTTTTATAAAATTAGCTGAAACATAAATAATTAGCGAATTCGGAATTTATTTGTATCAATGTAATATAAGGAATTCTTCATTTTGTGTTATCTTCGGTATTATTTTCTTTCAGTATTCTATTTATGATCTTTGCAGTTGAACACATTATCAAATGTAATATATACCAAGTAGCATGCAAGCAGGTGGATAAGAATGAGTAACATGAAATAAGCTGTGGGTCTCACAGGGCAAATATGCCCGTTGTGTGAGTGTCCAACACCCTTATCAACGTTTATTAAAAAAGATACAAAGTACAAAAATTACAACTATCCTAACTTATTCCATAAATAACAATATTAATAAACGTAGCATTATATTGAAGTAAGAGTACATATACATATGACTACATAATACGCCGCGTAATACGCGTCTGTACACCGGTACATGCAGACAGCTTAATTTATTTTTTTTTAGCTTGGAGAGCGTTCATGGAAGCGCAGATAATCAAATAGAAAAGGAACGTTAAGAATAGATATATACAATAGAACGCAGAATAGTCTCAATAGCACAATAATAAAGATAGTGCAGAAATAAAACAGATTGGAAGATTCAAAGAAATTGATGAGCGAGAGAATGAAAGAGGCTTCAACTCTATTAGGTCTCCTTAAACTATTTGTAAAAATGGTTGCACGGAAGGAAAATGGGGATCTAATGGTATTATGGAAATGCCACATGACTTCTTTAGTGGAAAAATATTTAAGAGAAGCGGAAAGGTATAACATTTTGGGCGGATGGGAAAAATCGGAAACGTTACAGGAAAAGTAAGGAAGATTATAAGAAAAAATAATACAAAGTAAAAAAGAACTTAGACGCAAAGAAGTATATGTGAAAGAATAAGAATCTTTTTAGAAGTAAAGTATCAATGTTGCAAAATTGAGTGGTAAGAAGGGATAAGTTCAAAGGACGTCTGTTGTATACGTTTAGAAAGAAAACAATAGCTCAAATAGAACCGGCAAGTTAAAAGAGAAAGCGTATTTGATTCAGGAAGAAATTGGAGGAAATCTAAGAGCACCGAATCAGTGGTGAAGGCAGTAATTTTGAACGATATCCAGTTTGGAAAGGAGCGATTTAAAAGCACAACCATAGATAAAGGAGCAATAGTCGAATTTAGAACGAATTGTGGATTTAAGGAAATAAGAAAGAGAAATTAAGAACAGAGGTGGGTGGAAAATGAATATGTTCGTAGAAAGATAAATATGCGGAGAAAGCGGAAACGGTCTTTGTGAAAGATTGATAAGAGTTTAAAGATCCACGAACTCCATCGCTGGATTGTAAAGTCGAAAGAAAAAAATAATTCAAGAACATTTTAAAAAGGAAATAGAAATGTGTAATGAGAAAAGATATTAAACAGGTCAGGAAAAAGATTGTTCTAACTTAGCTGAAGACAAATTGATTTTCTCAGTTGCGTCTATTCTATAAATATAGATGAATGAATTTTATTTTTAAAAAAGCAATTGTTAGAAAGAAGTAAGTATAATCATTTATTAACTTCGGAAATTTGTTCACCCTTTCGGGTCGTTATTTCATTTATAGACATTTTAGAATGATCGAGAATATATACAAAAGGGATGCTAAAATCTTGGATAAAAAAAAAAAGAAGTATCGTAAACAAAAATATTGTTGAGTGAAATGAAATATCCTACAACTACCGTTGTTGAAGACAAGGAGAACAAGAAAAGTACTTAGTATTGTTTTAGAAAAAAGACTATCGAATGTAGCAGTTCAGAAAGATTCGGTATTGTTTGTACTTTATAGCTTGATTTTGAATAATAATACAATGTAAATGTAAAATATGGGAATCGCAACGTTACATTTCTTAGAATTCGCGGAGCATTAAATATAAACAAATTAAATATTAATAGGAGTATAATGGGAATAAATAAAATAAAATGACCACAAACGAAGACTTCTGTGATAAATAATATATCTAGCTGGAAAGAATAATTACAACTAATATGGGAGCAACCAAATTATTTAAAAAGGGAAAACTTCTGCTATTTAATAAGGTATTTTTTTTTTTAAATTTTTATCCTAAAACATTAACAATCGATTTTTATCATGAAATGTACAAATAATTTTTTTTTTATACGGCATGTGAGGGTTTATTAAAAAAAATTTTACGAGTGCCAAATATGAAAAAAGTGTTGAAAAGTTGTGCTTTAAACGATGTAAAAAGTATTGGATGTACATTGAAAACAAGAAATCAGCGAGTATTAAGAAGAGCCTATTAAAAATGAATTATACTAGAGAAAAGTACAGTTAATACTTTTTGTTAAAATAACAACTCTTACAACTTATTATGAAAAATTGCGAGTAAAAAGACGCTTTAAGTTAAGGAAATTCGCCAGCGGATAGAATTAAAGGTTTCGTACCTGACAAATAACGATCTTTCCATCCATTTATCACATGCTTGGAAAAACATATTTTTTCAAAACTTTCGAGCTTTTGGCGCCCCGGGGGCTTAAATATAAAGTTGTAAGCTTAACTATAGTTTTCCTATATAAAGCGGTTCTTTATGCATATTTTCGAGATAACGTTTTGGTGTCCTTAACTTTTTTACTCGGGCTATTGCTTACGTGAACATTCTTTTTTTTCCCTGTTTTTGGCCTAAAAGGAGAGTTTTAAATAATTTTTTATCCATAATTTTTTGATATTATGAAAGAGTTTCTGCGTTTTAATATTTTGAATTTCACTTTTAGAGGATTATGATCATCTGGTGATGAGTTGTGAATTTTTAAAGGGTGATTTTGCAAGGTTGTTTAAAGTTCCATATTATATATTCTTGACGGTTTTTGCCACCCAGGGTAATTGGTTAGCTTGAAATTTCAGATATGGATTTAAAGAGAGTTTTAATTGTAATTTATGATCCCCGATTTTGAAGTTTATAAGTGAAATTTTAATTGAATATTTTTGTCGTTTCTAAACCACCTTAATAGAATTATTCCATACATTATATGTGTAAGTAATCCTAAAAATATTCCCGCGATTACAGCAAATGAATAGCCTATAACTATCCCATTTCGAGTGTTATCTACGCGTTTTATTTTTAGCTTCTACAAAAAAAAAAAAGAAACAATTGATAAATCTTACTTAATTAAATATTTTCTTTTCCTTTTTTTTTTTTATTTATATATGTAAATACAGAATCATTAATGAATTGTTAAGATGAAACTGTAATGAAATTTTTTTCTCATTAACTAAAAATTTTACATTGAAATAAATTTCAATTCAAAAATAACGGTTAAATGAAACTAAAACTATTTATTTTCAAGCGTTTTTATGTTTTGTACTTGCTTTCTTTTTAACAAAAAAATAATGTTTTTATTACGGAAATTATAACAATATTAACTTCGTAAAACGTGTTACAAAACCAGTAATTTGGCAATCTACGAATAGCAGAATTACTATAAATATAAAAACTTTCGAAGGCGAAATTATAATTTTAAAATTGGAAATATGACTACGTTTAACTAGAAGAATTTCTCAGGAATTTGTATATATGTTAGTTTGAAATTTTTAATTATAACAAATAAAACATAGAAGGGGGAATGAAACGCTGCTTCCCACGTTTTTTTGAACTTCTCGAAAAGTTTGAAAATTTTGTTAAGAAAATGGAAATTTATTTTTTTGCCTTGCAATAGCGAGTTCTCTATCAATATTACAGCCGGAAATAATTTTTCCGAATAATTTGCAGCGCTCCAGAAGCTCAGTTTTGAAGTTTGGGAATTTCATTACGATTAACTAAAAAAATTACTAAAATGTGCACGTTTATAAATTGGTTTAAAATTATTAATCTTAAAAGTCGTACAACAAAGCGGTAGGGACACCCTATTTTTCGCCAACTTTGCAAGTTTTGGTTTACCTCTAAATAACAAGTTTTCCATCGACACATGCCTAGAAAAAAGCAACGAATTTTTTAATTTGCAAACATTACGGGGCATAAATTTGAAGTTGTAATATCGGTATAATTTTCCTTTAAAGGTTCCTATCATATAATGTTTAAGATCTGTTTTGATTTTCTTAACCTCTACATTGGAACCAATACTTTTGTTTGCCGTTTTTTGGTGCAAAACGGTTTTAATTGTTTATTAATTTCATTATTTTATGATTTCCTTTTTTATTTTTATTGTGTATTTTTTAATTTAACATTTAATCGGTTATCTGGTGGCGGGCTAGGGAGTTTTATGTAACAGGTTGTTTATATAGCTTGTATTGTTAACACTTTTATGCGATTTTTGGTGTTCGGGGTAATCGTTGGTTCTGTGTTAAAGAGAACTTTTTAATTGTGATTTACGTATATAATTTCAAGTTTGTAAATCAAGCCGTTCCTGAGTTATCAAATTTCGATACTTTTAGCGTTTTTGAACTATCTTATGATGGAAACCTAAACGTGTAACTTCAAAATGTAAAATTCTTAATCGATTTCATTATTTAATGCCGGACATTCAGTTGAATATCGGTAATAATATTTTTAGTTAATAATACAATTTGGCGTCTATATAATTTTATCGCACCAAATAGCATTTAAAAACGGGTTTCTATCGTTTCAGCTTCATTACGTTTCGGCCTCGTAACGTTTTGGGGTCTCGTTCTATTTTGAAGTAGATTTAATCTGATATTAGATCATTTTTTTTAAGTGAACAAGAGAAGTATTCGAAACTGCGGATTTATTTTATAAGAAAATTAATTATTGATTTTACGGGTATTCTTTTTTATTCGGTGATTATTTTACGCCTTAAATATAATATTAATTTAAAAAAAAAAAGAAAAGTGGTGTCTAGAGGGGGACACCCGGTAGGAACGAAATTCCTTTCACTTTTTGGTAGATATACGAGTATAAAGTCATTCATAAAATATATGATAAAAAAAATGACACGCAATATATTGAAATCCTGTACGAATTAAAACAAAAACAATAAATACATCATCAGACTCGTTGAAGTATGGTAACGTCGCACAAAAAAACCGCGCCAATTTTCAAATTCAATAAAATGTACACGTGTTTAGAATTGGGCTTACACAGCTGACCGCGTACGATGCTTGCTGCTCGAATCTCGATACTCACTCGCTCGCACGCACACACACACGCACACACAACCGTATATAATAGAAAGGGACAGAGTGAAGGTCGCTTGGACGACGTATAACGCGATTTTCGTCACCTCGCCTTTTCTGCCAGTTTACTTCTACCGACAAGCTGCGTATAAAAACTTCATTCTAAAAAGAAATTGAAAACTCACTAACACTAAATTTACTTCAAAATTGAAGCCAAAACGTAATGAGACCAAATCACCGAGGGAAAAACGACACGGTCCCCTAAAAATTTTCAACTCACATCAAAATGCGAAAAGTTCAAAAAAATTTCGTTTACCAAAGAAAAGACCAAATAATTGAGATTTTTAGTATTTTTATACAACGGTATTCAATTAGAATTGGAAATTACAGAATATTATAAATTAAAGCGATTATAAAAAAAATAAGTATAAAGACTACTTTAAAAAATCGGGACCATCGAACTACTAGGCTACTGGCAGATATCGATGGACTCCGGTAACGGTGGAATAATATTTACATCGGGTTCTTAGAATCAACGGGTCAGCGTATTTCAAAAAATACTATTTCGCTTCGTATCTGCGTAAAAGTAAATGTAAAAAAAAAAAAAATTTCGGAAACGCTGAAATAAAATAAGGTTCAATTTTTAGATGAAAAGAGGATATTTCCGAAGGTGACAAATATAATTTTAGGGACGAAAATATAATAATAGGTTTCCCGCTAAAGGTCGAAATTTAGTACTTGTGTTTATCGCAATAGCACAGATAGAAAATTACTTAATTTGTTCTGAGGACAAAAGTGTACCTTTTAATCAGCTACTACGTAACAATATTTTAACCGATTAAAAAAAAACAAATTAGTTACATATGAAATATCACACGTTAAAGTTTGGCAATGCATTTAAGAGAATAACATTATCACAAATTAATTGTTTTTTTTTTTTTTTTATTACTTCTTAAACTTCGGTACTGTAAATAACAATAAAAACATTTCATATACAATCTATTCAGATTTTAAAACAATTTTCAAAATTCAAGATGTTTTTTTTATTTTGTGGGGCGGGGGGCTTTTTAACCAGAGGGACCATTACTCAGAAACAATTAGAAAAGGAAGGAATCAATTATATCTTGATGCGGTCAAATATTGCTAATAGGAAGGAACAAATAGTGGAAAGAGTGTATGAAGAAGGAAAAGACATGATATATAAGAGGCGCAATATGGAGTAAGAAGACCAAGTTGCAGCAAACTGGAATACAAAGCAGAACGCTCAACAGAAAGAGATGAACAATTAATGAACATATGATCAGCATCGGGAACACGCTCTTCGTTTGAGTGGAGAGGATGAGAGGAAACCAACGAAAAACTAAAACTGGAGGAAGATAATAGACTACAGCTTAAGAGTGCAGACGAACAGTAGAGATAACAACAGAAGGACGAAGTAAAAAAAACAAAAAAAAGAACCACAGATTGACAGGAAGGCACTAGGTTGAAGAGACAGATGAAATTAATAATAATTAGAAAAAGAGGAAGCGTAAATATCCGATACCATAATCTGAGATGAAAACTTTTACACAGCGGAAAGAGATTAGAGGATAGGATTTTTCTTAAGAAAAGACGTTGGAAAGAAGCAGCAGCCCGAGCCAAGGAGTTCACCGCTTCATTACCAAAAATGCCCGAATGGCTAGGAACCTGTAGTAAATATCCGTGTAAGTGGAAAGGAGAAAAGGAAGCAGGGCAATAAGTGAACGTATACGGAAAATAATAAAATCACAGGAATGATCAATTTTAGAAGAGAGCAGATGACCCGAAGAGCGGTCATGGAGTGTCAGATATAATTAAAAATTTAGACGAAAGGTGATTGGAGCGAATGAAAATAATCGAACGTAGGATAGTCGTTAATTCGTTTATGAATGGGGAACAGGAAGGAGGCAGACGATCAGATTCATTTGATAATAGGCATGTGAAAAGTTTTAAAAAATGTTTTTTATTTTGAACGAGACTAAACTTGAAACTATAATATTGTAATAATACGTTTCAATAATGATATGTAGTATTCCGGAGTTTACAAGATTTAATAATTATAATTTTTCTATCGCTTACACTCAGTGCAAAACTGCTAAAAAAAAAAAAAAAAACAACTTTTTGCTTAAAAAAAGTATGTCCTAAAATAGGAAAAAAAATTTCTCCAGATTTTAGTGGTTACTAGTTGTTATGTTCTTTTTGTTCAAATAAGTCAATATATGTTTAAGTTGATTTTCTTATTTTGGTTTAGGGACGGTCGAGAAAATTCTAATTATGTTTTCAATATTACAATTCTAATATACTTGTAATCAATATATATATATATATATATATATATATATTAAATAAGTCTATTCGAAGGCGTGAAATTAATTAAGCATTCCTCCAGACATCAAAAAATTTGGCACTAAGTAAAAATTCTTTAGTTTGCCATGGAAATATTCGAAATAGCTAACTTATCGTTGTTGATAATTTATGTAATAAAGGTTCAATTTAAACAAAAAAGGTTCTTTATATAACGACCGCGCTTGATCAAGCATAAATGTGATGTCTGCCCTAGATAAAAAAGCAGTATAATTTAATAAACAAAATCTATAATAGAAGTAATATGTGTAAACCGATTTTAACGGAAAGCGTAATTGAAATCGTTTGAAATAAAAAATCGACTGAACTAGCAGATAAAGCGATCACGGTTTCTTTCGATTACATCAGTTACTTAATATAAATTACACGAGTGGTGGTGGTAAGCAGAAAAAAGCTTAAAATTTTGATGAATGAAAAAAGTTTATTATTATTACATTTATACAGAGCAGTTCTCGCTCAAGGCGAACACTTTTTTGTACAAAAAGTGAATACGATTTATGTCTGCTTGATTCGAAAGATTTCATTCAAAACGTTGCGGCAGATAAGCAAAGTCGATTTAACGTAATTTTTGATATCTCGAAGAAACCATAATCAGAACAACAATCTGAAATATAAGTGTATACGATTAATGAACAGTTTTGCATCAAAAAATATTTTAATCATTATTTTATTAAAAATTCATGAAAAAAAGCATGTACTTAAGCATTCATTTGATTCTTTCAGATTAAAATCACTTAGCATTTTAAAATAATCTCACGCGGCAATATTAATTATTATTAACAAATCCGAATTAACACCACGCACGCACATCTGTATATTACTGCCACAGTCATCTGGCGTGCCCAAAGGGGGGATAAAAAAAAAACGAAAAAAACACAATCATTGCGAGACCAGGTACATCAAACAAACTACCTAAGACCCAGATTTATGTGTACGAGGCTTGTTTAATAAGTTTTGTGTTGGAAAAAAAAAAGAAGAAAAAGCAACTAAAATACACGCGGCAAACAATAAAAGATTCGCTAGGCTCAGCGCATAGTATAAAAGAGAGCTGCGATATAAATAATCGAACTGAGCGAAAGGAGCATCGATGAACAGTGTCAACAGACAGCGAAGTCTGCAGTATTGCAAGAGGAACCTGTGCATACTACAGATGCGCAAGTCAACTCCGCTAGAAGAGTCAGACACACACAATTATATTATACGTCCTTCCCGATTGCGCTTGTATATTCGTTTATAAACTCTAGCTGCAACAGAGTTACGTGACTCATATCTAGTGATAGAATAAAAATTACCAAATCTCAAGGTTTGCTTTTATTTTACAAGTGATGATGTCTCGTATATGTATATTTCACTCGCACATGCATATTGTAAAAAGATGTTGTTCTTTTGCGAATAGGATGTGCCTTTGCTAGCAGCTAGTTTGCATTGTGTTAAATATACATATATTCCGTTAGCATTGAAGTAGTGAATTGTATTATTTATCTAGATCCGAAATGGTTAAATCGCATTATCAATATTACACCCATTATACATAGCTGCAATTCATTAATGTAGATGTCACTGAAATAGTAATTCAAGATAAATTATTGACGGTTCTGCGCAGCCATCGTCGTCTTTTGGATTTAAGATTAAACTGCTCGAGATAAATCCGACTGCGTTCGAAATAACAACACGTTTATGCGTTGTCTTTCGAAATTGCAATGAATTAAAATTACATCATCGGAGATTTATATCCGCACACGGTGGTACGTTTCCGAGGATATAACTGCGTGCGAAATTATCCAGCCTATCAGTAATGAATTCTAGAATCTGTTTCTAAGGAGGCAATTTATGTTCTTTCTGGGGAGGGGGGGGGGCAGAGATTTTTTTTATATTTTTGCCTTTGTGATATTCCTGAATAAAACTAAATATGTAAAACATGATTTATTACGTACATAATTTAAAATAATGAAAAAGCAACTGCGAATGATAAAGTTCCAAGTAAAGCAACCGATTATAAACAACAATGTTTTCTCAATTGGTTTTAAAATGATTAATTCTAATTGTAGTATTAAAGAACATATTAAGAAAAAACATTCCAATGGGTTCATTATCTTTTTATAATAAACGAATATATATGCTGTAGCGTTTCAGCTGTTTTAAATAGACTTTTCTTGGAAATAAAAAACAAGAAAAAAGCAACAGAAACGGAAATGAAGGTGTCTCTATAGATCATGCTGCTTTAAAAAAAAACAAAAAAAACAAGTGAAAACCGAAAAGAGAAATGTCTTAATACAATTTATATTGATATTGATGATAAATGGATCGACGTGAAACGTGATATTTCCCCTTTTAAGGCTGACAAAAAATACCAACTGCAGCGAATAATTTTTCCAGCTCGCGAGTATTTTACATCTTTCGCACATTTGCAATGAAAGCGTATCAATTTTTTCATAAAATACAATCAAAGTCAAATTTTAAAAGGTAGTTTTTTTTTGTTTTTTTTGTTATTGTATTAAGTTTCATTTTTTCGTCAAAAATAAATCTGGTAATTTAAAAATTTTAAAATATACGACACTAATTGAACCATTTCAAGATGTTTTGGCAGCAACTTTTGACATAACTGTAAACGAAGCCAATAAAAAGAGTTTTATTTCCCATGAAATTGCCGCATTCTTAAATTACCCCCCCAAAACCACCACTGGATTTATCCCTGCAGCCTATTGTGTATATATAGTGCTTTAGATAACGCGCAATAGTATGCTGCCAATAGATTTAAATATGAACGTTGTTTTATTCACAAATTTCAAACCGGAGTAAATAAAAATAGAAGTATACGCAACACATTTTACCATTTTGCAGAAGGAATTATGAAGAGATGTGGAAAAATTTTATTCGTATTTTCCCACGAATATTTCGGAAACTGTTTAATATAGTGAACGTAATTTTCCAACACGGACTATTTTATTTGTTATCAATATATTCATAGGAAATATATAACTACCGACCAACCGCTTAAATACAATTTTAACACACGTATTCGTAGATTTAGTTACTTCATCGTAAATTTCGTACGAAACGACTGTCTAATGGCAAAATGGCCTTTTCAACGAAAATACTAACCGGGTAATAGGTGGTAATTCTTTGATCATCTGAAAATAATTTAAGATCACGGCGGCTAACGCTAAGCATCTTTAAAAGTAAAGAATAAACTCTCTCCGGAATTTTTAACGCAGACACGTGTAATATTTTCAGTTAATAGTTCGGTCGGTAAGATGAGCTTTTCAATTTTCGCTATGGGCAGTTTCGGTATTCTTCATTCGAATTAATATCTCTATCCGTGATAATTAACACTGATGATATTTTAACTTTTTTGTCTTGTTCGAAATTACTTTTTTGTTTTTTTCAACTTACACGTTCCCATGCTTAATATTGATAATAGTTTAGGAAACAACTGCACATTTGTTGTATTACTAACGAATTCCCTAACAGAGCCTCTTTTTTTTTTTTTTTTTTGACGTCTCTTTTATGACTAGTGAGAGAGTATTTCATCGGATAATACCCATCGAAATTCATACGGTACTGCCTGCACGCGCCCGATATTGAATAATTTTAACGTTCCGTATGTGTAATTTTTCTATTTTTTTCGTATATAGGGCTTAACCGAAACCTCCTGAAGTAAGCTTCTTCTTGATCTCACAGAATCTTCTTATTTCCGATATGTGACTCAGCCGACTCTTTACCTCGCTCAGCCGATCGCAATGGTTTATTCCTCGATTCTTTTCTTTTTTCAGATATCTTGTTCTTATCCGTCTCCAGTCATTCCAGACTTTAGACATTTATCCATCTTTATTCTTTAATCGTTATTCACTCAACCGGTTCCTCGTTCCCTGCCCTGGTTCTATTCTATTCCTGTCTGCCGCCGTTTCGCCGTTGTTTCATTAATTAGACTAACGATCAATCATGCTTTACCTCCCTTCTTCTCATTTTCGATTCGATCTGTCGCCTTCTCCTTACTGATCTCTTTACGTTATTGATCCGCCTTGTATTTGTGATTTTAATTACATCTTTTTTCAATATTCTGCTCTCCACAACGAACACTCCCTTTTATACGCCCAACTTTTAGTTTTGGGTCTTCCTACTATTTCATTATGATGCAACCTACTTTCTTTCCTCCCATTGTCTTCTATTGTCCTTTTGATACTGTCCTTTGCGTTCACCATCCCTAACCGCTTGGCTATTTAGTTGTTTAATTTAGTTTATCATGCTGTTGCGTCACGCGCTCAAGGGAAAAAAATTGTTCCCGATATAGTGCTGTTATTTAGTAGAAAAAAATTTCTTTCCTCAGCTAATCATTCCCGACTGTGGTCTGACATTTATTCTTTATTTTCTAATCGTGCTTCTCATTATCTTCAAATGCAACTGGTTCCCTGTCCTCAGTCATGGTTTCGATTCACTTCTCCTCAGCGCTTCTCACGATCGTTTCTTTAATCAGACTGCGATTTAATCACTGTCCACTCTCCTCTTCACGTTTTCGTTTTTCCTTGTCTTTCTCTCCCGATTCCCCCTTCACAGTTCTATCTCTACTTCCATATGTGATGCGAACCACATTTTCTTTAAATGCCCCCCTGCTTCTGAATGCTTTGTTCTGTACTCCAAAATCTTAGCGCTGGGTCTTCCTGCTCCTTATAATTCTTCTTTTATCCTTTCCTTCTCATTTCCAGCTTTAATCCCGGTACTTTAATCTTTCTTATTCTCTATCTCTAATCGTCTCTCGGGTTCACGTTTAACAGTGTTAGTGGTGGTCGTTGTTGCGTGCGTTCTTTTTACTTGTGATTAATCGATAAGTATAGTGTATAATTTTATCGGAAGTTATTTCAGTAAATGCTAGTATGGACAGCGAACTACTACTTAACAGATTCGAGCAAATGTTTGCTGAAATAAAAGGTATAAAGACGTTGTGTAATACAACAAATTCTAAAATAGATAGTATTACGGTAGATTTAAATAAGCTGAACAATGAAAATAAAACTATAAAGGAAGATATAAGAAAGTTAAAAGTAGAAAACGAATTTCTGAAATTATCAAAGTTGATTAGCAATGGTAGGAATCGTAAACTATACGGCAGAGATATTCAGATGGAACCGTCGCTACTGATATTTATAAACGCAGATTTAAGTAAAGATACACGTCAAATACTGTCGTCAACGAAAAAGTTTTGTGCGCGAGGCGAGCTGGCAGCGGCATGGTGTCGATCGGGCATCGTCTACATCGAGCAGGAAGAAAACGGTACCAGTAGAAGAGTACCACAGCATGGCAGAACTAGATCAGCTGATGGACGTATCGACAAGGAGCGCGGTTCGCGCGGGCCGGCGAGAAGCCGTCGAGTGCTTACCAGTCTCGGATTAGGCGGCAAGTGGTGGCTCCCACCATCAAGTACAGAACCGATTAGACAGCTTCATACCGATTAAATCAAAACCACCAGCGATGCTTCACGCATCCTCGCCGCCCTATACACGTTTAAAGCAAAAACAGAATAAAAATAGCAACTGTGACCATTCCTTAGGCCCATCAAGAGCGTGAACACTCCTCGCCCAGAAAGGCTGGTAACCGAGGGTGAGTACACCAATTTTCCTTTAACCGTTCCCCTAGATGTTAGCAGTAACATTAATAATATGAGTAATAATAAATCTAAAGCTAATCGTAAAAATAATCGCGTAATAAAAGAAGGTACTTTGATGAACGTTCGGACATTAAGACAGGAAGATAAACTTTTAGAGCTAGAAGAAGCTTTCGCAAAAACTAACATAAAAGTCTTAGGTTTGTCAGAAACACGTAGAGCAGGAGAGAAAATAATAGTTACGCAAAGAGGTGTAATCTACTCTACCATTTTGGGAATAATATTGAACAGAGAGGGATTGGTTTTTTAATAAAACCGGATTATAAGAATAAGGTCGTGGAGTTAAAAGGACGTACTGATAGACTAGCAATTCTGAAGTTAAAGATAAGCGGTACTCTATTAATTTGTATTCAAATATACGCCCCTACCTCTGTCGCAGAAGACAAAGAGGTTGACGAATTCTACGAAATCCTGGAAGATTCGATTAACGAATTGAGTCTTAAGGGCAATAGTTTATTAATAATGGGAGACTGGAACAGTCAAGTCGGCTCGAGATTGAAAGGTGAAAAAGGTACGTTGGGACAGTATAGTTACGGCAAGCGAAACGCGAGAGGATGGAGGTTAATACGTTTTTGTCAACAATTTAATTTTAAAATAGTTAATAGTCTCTTCAAAAAAAGGAAAGGTCGACGCTGGTCGTGGATTACACCAAACTTGGAGAATAAAGTATTAATAAATCATGTAATTACTCCGGTAGGTAATGACGGAATATCTAATTTCGAAGTCCACGGTATGGAATATTTTAATTTTTATACGGATCACAGATTAATCACGGTCACAATAAAACTAGCTAAGAACCAAAACAAGTTGAGAAATAGAAATAACAAACACAATAATCAGAATCCTACGATATTTAAAAACAAATTAGCGGAACTACTTTTAAACGATAACCAGCTAGAGAATTATGATAGTAATGTTTTTTTTTTTGTTTTTTTTTTTTTTTTGGGCGCGCCAGCGGCATTGACCCAACAACAAGAAAACTGAGCTAATAAATTAAATAATTAAGCGGTCCGAAATGGACGCAACAAAAGACAGCAGTGCGGACACCACAGAAGATGAAGGAAAGGAGAGGATAAAGGAAGAGTTATAGGGAGTAGGGAGACCTAATGACAGGAGCTGACTGTATAAAAGGTAGCGATTATTAAGAAAAGCAGGACACTCAAAGAAAATGTGATTAGCATCACATGTACGAGGAGGATCACAGTCGTGGAGAGAACAATCAGGAGAAGGTGATAGAGCAAATCGAAAGCGAGAGGAAGGGAGGAGAGAATGATTGATCCGGAGACGAATTAGGGAGACAATAGAAGAACGACGACTGAGAGGAATAGAATGGAACCAAGACAGGGAACGAGGAATTGGCTGAATGAAACGGTAATGAGAATGACGATTAGAAAATAGGGAGGGATAAATATCCTGCCAAAGTCTGGCGTGATTGGAGGTAGATAAGGAAAGGATATCTGAAGAAGGGAAATGGTTGAGGAATGAATCAAGGCGACCAGCAGAACGAGCCAAAAAATCGGCTGCATCGTTGCCATCAATTCCGGAATGACTGGGGACCCACAAAAAATCAATGAGAATAGAACGGGATGACTGCAAAGTGGAGGTAAGAGAACGAATTGAGAGAATAATATTATCAGAGGAATGTGAAGGAGGAGAGGATATGGCTTGAAGGGCGCCCTTAGAGTTCGAAATAATGAGGAATCGGGAAAGACCGCTTAAAGAGGAAATATAAAAGATAGCCTGAAGGATGGCGATCGACTCGGCAGAAAAAATAGAGCAGAAGGAAGGAAGCCGGAAGGACTCAGAATGTCGAAGCGACGGAGCAGTAAACGCACCACCCACGCCGTCCTCGCTCTTGGAACCATCAGTAAAGATCAATACATGAGCAGGAAAAGAGGAATTCAACAAATGAAGAAATTCATTGTTGACTGAACCGTGAGAGGAGGAATTGGCTCGAAGTGGGAGAGAGGAAAATTTGATAGGCTGCCATAGGCTATTGAAGTCACGAAAGAAGTACAGGAGAGTGTTGTAGGAAAGGACAGCAGGAGAAAAATTAGAAAGACGGGTAGCAATGAGCGACAGGATTGGGATTTTATGAGGAGAAAAACGCCAGCAGTTTTTGGTATATAGATAGGAGGAAATAAGTTTGGACGAGGAGATGGGAAGCCGTTTAATTAAGAAGCGATACCCAAGCTGAGAACGGCGAATAAACAGTGGTTGGGCAACCGACTCTGATAGAACTGCGGGAATGGGGGAAGATTTCAAGGCTCCAATGCACAAACGGAGGCAAGAGTTCTGGATCGCGTCAAGTTTAGTGAGGAGAGACTTGGAGGAATTACCGTAGATAAAGGAACAATAGTCGAGCTTGGACCGGATGATGGCTTTGAAAAGAATTAGAAGGATAAACGGATCGCCTCCCCATCTGAGGGGAGAGAGAGATTTAAGGAGATTAAGTCTTTTAAGACAGGATTTATAGAGAAAATTAATGTGCTCATGGAATGTGAGGCGGCTATTTAAAAAAAGGCCAAGATAGCATATGAGAGCTCGGTTAAAGGGTCGGAGAGAAAAAATGATACAAGACGACTTAGTAGGAGAAAGAGAGAGGTGAAGACGAGAAAGGGAATTATTAAGAATAGACAGGGAATTATTCAACTCTTCAATAGCGAGGGACAGATTGACGATGGCGGGAGGGAGGTTAAGAGAAAAAAGTTTAGAACCTAAAGCGGGAAGATGGACATTATCAAAGGCAGAAGAGACGTCCACAAAGGAGGCAATGGTGAATTTTTTTGTTAGGAAAGACTTATAGACATCTGAAAGGAAATAACTAATGCAGTCAACCGGCCCAAGCCCAGGGCGAAAACCAAACATATTAGGAGGGAATAGATTATTGTGCTCCAGCCATCACACGAGACGATTGTTGATCAAACCTTCAAAGAGTTTACGCAGGCAGGAAGCCAAGGAAATGGGACGGAAAGAACATTGATTTCTTTTAGGAATAGGAACGACAATAAAGTCGTTCCAGGATTTTGGAGTAGAGCCAGAAAGGAGAAAAGAATTAAATATATGGAGAAGGAAAAGCAGCGCAGCAGGAGAGAGATTTTTAAGAATAAGGAACGAGAAACCGTCCCGGCCAGGAGCAGACAAGGTGGATTTATTAAGAATGGATGCAAGCTCCTCGTAACGGAAAGGAGAAGACAGAAAGTGAGGCTCAGAGTCCACAGGAAGAGAAGGAAGAACAGTTTCTTCAAAAGAAGGGACATAGGCGGGAGCAATAGAATCCAAGAAGGACTCCAGCTGGGATTTGGAAGGGTGGGAGTGGCGGGGGCGCTCAGAAAAGGGTGATCTAAACGCCTTAGCCATTTTCCAGATCTGGGAGCAGGGCGTATCTTTGGAGAAGGAGGAACAGAAAGACTTCCAAGAATTCTTTTTGGCAGACTTAAGGATAAAACGAGCTTTTGCGTTAGCTTCTTTGTGGGCTAGGAAGTTGAACATAGAGGAATGAGAGCGGAAGGCTTTAAAGGTGGCAGAACTTTTTTGGAACGCTGCTTTACACTCTTCGTTCCACCAGAGTGAGGAGGCATACGAAGAAGAGCGACTGCGCGTGCTGGTAATAGGAGGAGAAGATGCAGAAAGAGCAGAATTTAGCGTTTGAGTGAAAAAATCGTAACGGAAGATTGGATTAGGAACATAAGAAAAAGAAGGGAGAGAGGAATCCACCAAGGAACGAAATTTAGCCCAATCAGTTTTCTTGAAAGACTTGGGAGGTAGCACGTCATTAAGAGTGAGCAGAATGGGGACATGATTGCTGCCAAAAGTGCCGTCGAGAGTCCTCCAGGAGCATAAGAGACCAAGATTGGAAGAGGAAAAGGAGAGATCAACTGAACTAGAGGACGAAGGTTGCTTGAAGAGGGTAGGAGACCGATCATTAAGTAGAAAAAGATCATGATCCAAGATAAGATTTTCAAGAATCGAACCATTAGGATTATTCCCAGCGCAGCCCCAAAGAGGAGAGTGAGCATTCCAGTCGCCTCCAATGATGAATGGTCCAGACAACGATGAAAGAAATGAGATAAGAGGAAGATTAGAGAGGCTGGAGTTAGGAGGGTTATAAACGCAAGCAATATGTAAAGGATGCGGAAGAAGATTCAAAAGTGAAATGTGAACCATGTTAGGAAGATTGGAATAGGTAGGAGGAAGACAAGGGATATCGTGCGATAGGTAGGCTAGATCGTATCTAATGAGAATGGCGACGCCACCGTAACCATCCACACGATCTGACCGAACTAAAGAATAGCCTTTGAAATGTAGAGACGAGGAGGATTTGAGCCAAGTTTCGAATAACAACGCCACATGGATATTATAGAGGTCTGATAAACCCTCTAAACTTAATTTGTTAGCTTGTAAGCTACGGCAGTTCCACTGCAGGATGTTCAAAGCATGAGCACGCGACATGCTATCTAGGATACAAGAAAATTAGAATAGGATAGAAAATGAAGGGAGGGACGAGGGTAACTATAAAAGAAGAAGGAAAGGTTAGTAAATAAGAAGCGAGCACATAGGTGCACTTCCAACTTGAGGAGAAAAAAGGAAGAACACGGAAATTGAAGACGAAAGAAGTCCTGCCCACCACAATATGCGGGCCAATTTGCCGGACCTTTTCTATTCGTATCAATTTGGTATAATTCAAAGCGCAGAGAGGAGTACCTGCACGAACATGGCTGACCACCAGTTTGTAGGTCTCCCCCCCCCCCTAAAGGGACAATTATACCTGAATATGAACAAATTAAATGACACGAACACAGAAGCATGTCTAGTGTTCCTGAAGCGTAAGTAAGGCTTTATCCTTGGCTAATAGGGAGAAAAAGGGGGAGGGAGATAAAGACAAGGAGAAGGCAAAAATATGCCTTACGAAGAATGGACGTAATTGGATAAGAAAGAAGAAAGATTGTCAAGGAAAGAAGAGGAGGCGGCTATGTTATGAGAAGCGAGGAGTTCCATGATTGCGGCGGAAAGATTAGTGATATTAAATGGGGAGTAATTAGGGGGGGAATTAGGAAGCAGGCTGCGAGGAGCTAGAAAGTTGCTGGAAGGCAGCGAAGAATTCAGAAGAGGGGAATCTTCACGATTCAAGGCCCAACCAACAGATGGAGAACAGGTGTAGAGGGAGGGGACGGTGGGAAAGTGAGGAAGAGGCTTGGAATGCGGTTTCGATTTAGGAGATTTATGAAAAGTGGGAGATTTAGGACGAGGAGGAGAAGACAATTTATTAGTTTTAGAAGAGGCTTGAGAGGAAGAAGGGGCTGCGGCACGATTAGCATAGGAAAAGGCTTGGGAGACGACACTAGAGGATTTATGTTTGGCGGCTTCTTGAAACGATATGTTTTCGAACGTCATGATTCTTTTAATATCCTTCTGTCTAAGCCACTCCGGGCAGACACGATCGGACGAGCTATGGCAACCTTTGCAGTTGCGACAAATAGGAGGCTCCTGGAGGTTGGGACATTCCGAAGAGGGATGTCTGGAAGCACAGTGTGAGCAAACGGGATGAAAGCTACGACAATGGCGCGCAATATGTCCAAAAAGGAAGCATTTAGAGCACTGAGTGGGAGAACGGACACTGGGGGAAACGGGAAAACGGAGTTTGTAAATCGTTACAAACTCCGGAAGGAACGACTTAGCGAATTTAAGTTCGACACTTCTGGTGGGAATTTTTTTTCCATCAGAAGAGCGAAAGATACGACGAACTGCAACTACGGGGATAGAGGAAACAAGCCCCTCTTTAATTTCGTCTTCGGAAAAGGAAGAAAAGATTCCAGAGATAACGCCCATACTAAACAGAGCATTGGTGGGGATATACGCGGTAATATTGTTGGACTGAAAAAATGAAGAATTGTTCAGAAATTCATTCGCCGCAGAAGCAGAGGGAAACATAACCGAGATACGCCCCCTGCCCTGGGGAATGATGTCCGAAAAGGAAGTTGAAATTTTACAGATGAGCCTAGCCAGAGCCAACGGGTGCAAATTCCCGATGTTCTCGTCTAGGGTGGAGTTTTCGACAAAAACTTTAAAGGGACCAGGATGATCGGAAGGAAAAACATTAATAAAATCTTTACTATTATTATTGTTATTATTGGTGGATAAAATGTTGTTGTTGTTAATGTTGTTATTACTATTATCATTATTATTATTGTTATTGTTGTTAGTATTATTATTATTATTGTTATTATTACTACTACTAGCGATATTAAAGTTTTCGACTTCGCGCAGCTGTTATTATTTGTATTAGAGAGGTTGGGCAAGTCAGGTTGCGAAAGCCGCAGATCCTTGTTAGATAGAATCGTTGTTGGCGAAAGAGGGCTGGATGGCTTACGCTTTCCGGCAGCATCAACCTCCATTAGATTCAGCGGTAATCTAAAAATTCATAGAGCGTCGAAATAATAGTGAAATACGACAACGAAGAGATAATAAATGAAACGATCTCACCGGTCTGCCGAAACAACTGATTATCGAGCTGATTACGCGATAACGAGAACGCGAGCGCGCACGAGATAAACACTTTCGTTAAATAACTTCAGTTATACAATTATATCTCGAATTTAATAACATTAGCTAAACTCCAATCTGGCCAAGTCCCCGTAGATAGCCCAAAAGACACTTCATTCAACAGTAGTATAGCTAATTTATAGAAGCAGAGAGCAGCGTTAATGCGTATTAAACATAAAACAAGTAAGGACAAAATCGAATTAAATGTAATTTCTAAAGTGATAAGAAGGAAAATAAGAGAGAATAGAGAACTAAACAGAACCAAAATAATAAGAGCTACACTGGAGGGTAGCCAAAATATAAGGAAAATGAAAAAACAGCTGAGGACGGGGATTCCATGGAACATATACTTCGAAAACGCAAAAGGACAAAAAATCTACGACAGAAAAGAAATAAACGAGCTGATAACCAACTACTATACTGAATTATACAAAGACGAAAACATAAATAAAAAGGCTAATCATAGCTTCGAGGAGGTAAACTGGGGCCCGGAACCAGAATTTTTAACTAACGAAATAGAGAGGTCGTAGTAAAAGGAACTAAGATCTAATAAAAGTACAGGTCACAACGGAATAACTAACGAACAGATAAAACTGGGCGGGGAAATGGTAATAAAGTCTTTAACATTAGTATATAATAACATTTTAAAATCAGGGACCATTCCAACAGAATGGAAATACTCAGACATTATAATAATATATTTTTTTTTTTTTTTTTTTTTTAATTAATTTATTTATTTACTCCGCTGTACCTTGCGGTTTTTCAGTCAGAGTTTCTGATTGTTACTGTTATTATTTGTTGTTGATGTGTTTTGTTTTGTTATTCATTACATGGTTCGCAAAGCTGATCAAATTAAAAAAGTTTTTTTTATGTATTTCGGTTATTGGTTTTTTTATTATTTTCCGTTTTTCTCTTTCGTTTTTAAACTTATTGCATTCGAAAATCGAATGAAAGCAATCGTCTGTTTTCTCTTTACAGTCTATACAGATGTCTGTTTCAGCAATTTTAAATCGTTTCATATAGACACCCCATTATATTTCCATGTCCGGTTAAAAATTGAGTGAAGTTATAATCGGTATAAAAATGTTTCATTTGTAGTCTTTCTTCTAAGTTTGGAACTATTTCCCGTGTTACTTTTCCAGTTTTTGATTTATCACATCTGAGTTGCCAAAGTCGTATACTTCTTGAATTAATTTTATTGATTTGTTTTCGTAACTTTTTTTTTGTCTAAAATTTTTTCTTCTTGTTTCCATGTTTTGATTTGGTTTACAGTTTCTAACTTTAAGTCTATAGGTATTATTCCTGCTATGATGTTGACTGAAGTATACGATATTGTGCGATAACAAGAGATTGTTCCTATTAATATTTTCCTTTGTAATTTTAACAGCTTATTCTTGTCTTTTTCTCGTAAAACTGGAAAATATACTGTAGAGCAGTATTCTGTTATTGATCCAAAAATGGCTTTGTAGAGTACTATTCTATCTTTATATTTGAAACCGAACATATTTGAATATAGCGATCCTAATTTGAAATAAATTTTTTTAATCTTGTCTATTATGAATTCGATGTGTTTTCCGAAATTTAAATTTATGTCTATGATTATTCCCAAGTATTTTATTTCTTTTACTATTTTTATTTTGTCGTTATTTATGCATAAGTGCTGTTCAATGCAATGTATCATTTCTTCTCTGTCTTGTTTTCTACTTATTAATAGTGCTTGGGTTTTATTTATGTTAAATTGTAAGCCTAAGTTTTGAATGTTTTTACTCAATTTTTTTATTGTTTCATTTATATTGTAAACTTCGTCCTTTTTATTAATTCCTGCTACTAACATTATATCGTCTTTGACTGAAATGCAAATTATGAACTTCGCTCATTGCTATGTTGAAGAGTACTGGCCCTAGAACCGAACCTTGTGGTACTCCTGAGTTGACACTCCTGTTGTATAGGATTTTATTAAATAACCCAATTCTTCTATCTGTTAAGTAGTTACGAATTATTATTTGTATTGTACCAGATATATTTTTTCTTTTCATTATTTTTAAGATTTCATCAATTTTTATTTGATCAAATGCTCCGGATATGTCAAAGCTGATTAGTAGTAACGTATGTCTTGTTCGTTTTTTATATTTTTCAATGTAATCGCATAACTTTTTTATTGTTAGCTCGGTTGATTTGTTTTTACGATAGCCGAACTGATTTTCGTTTAAAATTGCTTTTTCTTTTATTTCTGTATCCAGAAAATGTTTTATTATTTTTTCATATATTTTACTTAAACTAGACAGTAGCGTTATAGGCCTGTATGATTTCGGATTTGTTAAATCTTTCCCGGGTTTGTTTATTATTTTAATTTTTCCTTGTTTCCAGACGTTAGGGAAATAATTTAGTTCGATACATTTTTGGTAAATAGATTTAAATATTTTTTCATCTACTTTGTGAAGAAATTTAATCATCTTGTTAGAAATTTGATCGTGTCCATTGGCTTTCCTATTTTTCAGTTTTTTTAATTGTTGTAGTTAATTCGTTTTCACATATTTGAAGAGTTTTATCTGGCTGAGTCGGTTGCAACTTAAGTGTTCGATTTGGAAATAATTCAGCAAAAATTATTTTATGTTTTTCAATGTTATCGTGTACGATGCATCCGCCGACATTAAAAACAGGCATGTCTACTCTTTGTTTGGTTTTGTCCATACATATTTTATACGGCTTGCCCCAGATTGTCGACGAATTAATCAGTTCTTTCCATTTTTCATGCTTTTATGACTGCAGTTCTTCCTTGTATTCTTTTTTCAGTTTTCTAATTTTAATCCTTAATGATTCCACTTTATTATTTGTTTTATTTTTGCTTTTGTATATTCTCCTTTGTAGTTTTTTTAGTATCTTTTTAAAGCTTTCTAATTTTCCATTTCAATAAGGTGTGTCACGAATTTTTGTTTTTGTAAGTGAATTGTGGATTAGTACTTTTATTATGTTTGTAAATTCTATGATTTCGTTTTCTAAATCTTCTTTTTTAGTTACTTTTTCAATGTGTTCTATTTTTTGTTTTATTTGAGGTAGAGCATTTATAATTTGTTTTTGAAAGATCTCATAGTCAACTGTTAGTGTATTTTCATTTAGTGATTTACTATCTTTCCTTATTGCGAGTTGCAGACATATTGTTAAGTGTTGCGTTACTGAAGAAGGTAATATTTTTATATTTCTAATGTTCTGGCTGATTGTTTCGTGGACAATTATAAGATCAATTAATATATAAGAAGGGCGACCGTCATAAAATCGGAAACTACCGTCCTATCGCCCTAGGCCCGACCATTTCAAAACTGTTTTCAAAATTATTAGAAAAAAGATTAATACATTTTCTAGAAAGCCAACAACCAATAGAGTAGGCTGGTTTTAAGAAGACTTTTTCAACAATAGACCACTTGTATACTATAAATCAAATAATTGAAAAAAGTAATGAATACCAAATTAATGTACATTTAGTCCTGATAAACTATAACAAAGCGTTTGATTCCATAAAGCACGAATTTATCGTTAAAGCATTGTATAATCAGGGGGTTCCAGGAAATCTGATAAGGATAATTCAGGAATTATATAGACGGCTAAAGGGACGGATAACAACGGATAATGCAGGTCGCTACTTTCCTATTAATAAGGGGGTTAGGCAGGGGGACCCACTATCATCAATTTTATTTATTTGTGCACTAGAAGAGATTTTTAGGAAGTTGGGATGGGAGGACAAGGGTATAAACATTAATGGCACCAAACTATCAAACCTAAGATATGCCGATGATATAATTCTTCTCGCTGCATCCTTAGAGGAACTAAAAGAAATGTTACTGGAACTAGATGGTGTAGGCCATAAATAATAAGAAAACTAGGATATTAACAAAAAACAAAGATCACCCCACAATGCAAATTAACAATACCCAATTGGAGGTAACAGACGAAGCGACGTATGTAGGCCATGTGCTCTCATTCAATAACCAAATGGAAAAAGAAATAAACTTAAGAATAACAAAGACAAGGAATAAGTATTGGTCGCTTAGGAGTATATTCAAGGGTCCTTTTAGTAACACACAAAAAAGTCAGATTTTTAATATGTGCGTGGTACCAGTGCTAACCTACAGGTGTCAAACCTGGTCATTGAAACAACTAACAAGCTTAGGACAACGCAGAATGCAATAGAAAGATCAATTCTTAAAGTCAGGAAAAAAGATCGAGTTAGATTAGAAAAAATTAAAAGCACCTTGAGTAAGAACGTAAACGTAGTAAGTCTTGTAAGGAGAAGAAAGTGGGAATGGGCCGGTCACGTAATAAGACTAAAAGACAACCACTGGACTTATAGGGTCGCTTTTTGGTATCTGTCGCATCATAAGCGTAAAGCGGGACACCAAAAGTGTAGGTGGAAAGATGATTTCTAAACTATAAGCACTTTGAAAAAATAGCGATAGATAGAACGGAATGGGAACGGTTAATGGAAACCTTTGCTCCTAACGGGCCGAAGAAATTTAATTTATAAGATATTGGTATTATTTGGTTTAAATTTTTGATTGAATGTTTGTTTCCTCAATAAAGGTATTTTGATTTTTGATTTTGAATCGTCTCTCGATTTACCTCCTTGCTTTAACTTCCCTAGATGTTGGGTCAAAGACGCCAGTTTGCCCCCAAAAATAAAAAAAAATAAGTACTGTTATTTTTCCACCATGGAAGTAATTATAGATCCATTGTGAAATATTTTTTTGTCGTTTATCAGGGTGCAGCGACGGCTACTTCATGTACTTTACCCGAAATCGTCACTGATGTTTCGAAAGAATTCCGAAATGATTAAATAACAACTTTGTTTTATATTTTATTACGCTCTCTATAGTTTTCCTCACACACAAAAACAATGACATAGGTCCGTACAAATTGAGGTATTTTTTATTTTTTTTCGGTTTTAAAATTGAAAATATGTAATGTTTTTTCCCCTAAAAGTAAGTAACATATTCCGCACCTTGTAATTTATTGAAAAAAAAAGCGTAAAAGGGATTTTACTTCTGCAGGAAGTATTTGAATCGCTCCGTAAGGAAGTCCATCTGCTTCAGTTAGACATTGTTTCCTATGGTCTATGTTTTTAATTAATTCAGGCCAGTTTGTTTAACTATTATTTACATTTATCGGTTGACTGCTGCAATGGAAGATAACGTAGAGACTGGACGGAAGTTTTGAAATTTTGAATGAATTTTGTAATTGTTCTAGAATACTTGATTGGTATCTATAGAATGCTTGTAAAACCTAATTTCGTGTTACAGTTTTTTTTTTTTTTTTAAAAGTGATCGCTCTTTGATAATTACCATTCCGCCAAGGTTATCGGTAATTTTAGGCGCGTTTTCTGCTTTTTCTTGGCGATATGACGTAAGCTAACGCCTAACGGGTTACCAATTACTGCGCTGATCATGCTGTACCGATGAGCTAGACCACGGCACAAAACTCTTTCTCATCAATATTATCGAGATTAAATTTTAAACTAGTTCGATAATATTCCCGGTCGATTCTCTGCAAATCTCTCATGGACCTACTTGTTCCCGGTACTACATTACTACAGTCAGATATAAATGGATTCATTATTGCCGGCGCAGGTCCGAATATTCCAGTCTAACAGCGATGATGCTCGGATTTCAAGGATTTAAATCGAGGTTGTTTTATCAACACCAGCATACGCATTATACAAATACATTATATATATATATATATATATATATATATATAAAATATATATAAACAGATGCAATGTTGGTAATCGGCTTCATGAGAAATAATATACGGTATCGAAAATAAAAAATTTTTCAATTGTAAATTATAAAAATTATAAAAATAGCCGACCAGTTTCGGATAACAACAATCCATAATCATGGCTTATTAACTTAATTTTAATAATTTAAATTTATTGTGAATATATTTTGTATGTAAAAGAGTTCGTTTAAATTTATTTTTAGTACTCAAAACAACACAAAAATGGTTGAAAAGTATTTAAAAAAAATGTTTACAAATTTGTTAAACATATAGTTACCGGTGTAATATCACAAATTAAAAACAAACAATACTATGCGAGAATCTATTTTCGTAGTGTTTGAATAGGTACCGCAGAGTACATTACGTTTCTGGAAATGTATCTGCCTATAGCGAAATACATACATATGGTAGTAAGTATGTATGTGTGCATATGAAAAAATATAACGAATAAGTTTTATAAAAAGAAAACGTACTTATACAATTTTCTTGCTCATTAAAATAACCCAGTCGAATTCGCCGTCGTCAACCAATTTGTTAAAATCCATGATGCCTTCGAACAGTCTCTTGCAATAATCGTAATCGGGTTCCTGGGTGTATTCTAAACTTCTTACGTATCTTAAGAAGGCGTAAAATTCCTGAGGAAGTTCCTGTTATAAACGGATATTGAAAATGCATACATGGTACGAGATAAAAAAAATGACTTATTACTGTCACATATAAAATTTATTATTACCGGTTAAAAACTACACATAATCGGTGCAAAATAAACGTTAAAAACACCAGTGAAATATATTTGAATGAAACTGAATACTACGGAATCAGAATGCCGTAAAATTTACTTGACAGGATTTCCAAAAGACGAAATTGAAAACCATTAAACGTAAGTAAGGAAATATTCGGTGTAGAAAAATTGAAGTGGGTAAAAATTGTTTTTGGACTCGGGTACCAAGAAGAAGGCAAGAACACGACGAAGTATAAACAGAATAAAACAATTTCATTTTCTTTCATGTACTGTAGGGTGTATTTTTTCTTTGTCAAATTCGAAAAATACCTAAGAAAAAACCTTATTTTCAATTCCGTTACTGTAGCAGTATCTATAAAATTAGCAAGTTCAACAATAACCCTACTTTCTGATCATCCGGCTGACACCATTTTTATTCATCCACACGATTGTACACCACAAGACCTGATGTTTCCAATCTTTGCATCATTTTCGTTTACTCGCTGTAGTTAATCTACTTATAAAGTTTATTTCTTTTGTTTTCTATACAAAACATTATATTACTATTTTTTTTTTTTTTTTAACAGACAATATCATAAAACAAAAAACAGTGAGCGTAACGGATAAAATGACGAAATCAATAGTAACACAGTGTGACGACGGTTTACCGATATTAGAATTATGTTTTTTTTTATTTCAAAATTAAAGGCCTATTTTTATTAAACAATTGGAAATGTTGGCCATAATTTTCCGATCAATAGTTAATACGAAACCACGTCTCATATGAAACCGATTTGTAAGATTACAAAATGTATTCCTATCCGAATTTTACTGTACTCAGATTTGTGCAAGAATGGCAGCAAAGATGAATTTTAGAAGTGGAACTCACAGTTCTGCTGGTAGAAGGTGAGAATAAGTCAACACACAGTCAAATATTTCAGTTTCGGAATTTAAGCAAAACATTATAAAAGAAACAAAGAGTAACAAAAAATTTCGATTCATATGACTTGTAGTGTGGTGTGCCGAAGTGTATGAAAAATAAAGATGAGGGAGATAGAAAAAGAGGTCTTTTCTTGAATCTGTTTTTGAGCAGAACACAAAAATTAAGTTGATTATTACGTTTAAATCAGAACATTATGGTTTATAATTAGGCGAGATTATTGAAACAATTTTCTAGTTTTATTTTTTTACCACCAAATTATCATTATTTTTTAAATTAATTTATGGTATACTGTTTACACAAAGTGTAAGGTTTCTAAATATATTTACATTTTTGTCTTATGCTCATATAGACAAAGAATATTGAAAAAAAATGGCAGTACTTTAAATGTTTAAGCCGTCATCAGAGACAATCGAAACATTGAAACAGCAGCCGGAAAACAATTAAAAGAACAACTAAAGATAATTGAAACAACAGTGGGGAATAATACGCACCTATTTGAAATATTTATTTTTCATATATCACAGACAATAAAGATTAACATGGGCGTCACCAACGGGGGGCAGGCGGGGCAACTGCCTACCCCAGGAACCTCGAAACTTTTTAATCAACTGGCCATGACGAGTGTATTCATAGGCGCGTAATCATGGACAATTTGGAAGACTTTTTTAATAATAAAGTAGTAGAACAATTTGCCAGAAACCCACGAAAATTATGTTTTAATTAAGATTTTATTCTTGTTTAATAAAATATTAAGCCTTTACAACTTATAAATTTAATTTTTCCTGCAACTCATATCCTCTTTCTATCATTTTGCCCCCCCCCGGGGGGGGGCTTATCGGCTGGCGACTCCTTTGAAGATTAACTGGCCTTTTTTTTACATTATTCATGCACGCGTATTACCAAAAAAAAAAAAAAAAAAAAAAGGAACTATAAAATACTAAATTATTATATTAAAATAAAAAATTAATACTTATTAATAAATAATAAGGACTGCTTAATTCAAATTACTCTATAAATCATTCAGAAAGACAATTATGATGTTTGCAGCACAATTCTCGCCAAGTGCATTCCACATCCGACCATTTGCGATATTCTATGTATTGGACCATTTTTCTTTCGGTTTGAACTATAAGGTTCCAAACAAACCAAGCAGAAATATTTTTCTTTTTCGCTATCAGATAATGAATCTAGTTTAATCTTTTTGGACACATCTTTTATTTTTTTTTCTTTTCGTTTTCGTTGTTTTAATGTTTCCCATTCTCTTCCTTCACAAAGCAATAAAACTTTGTTACCCATAGAACATCTTTCTGCATTCATCGCTCGAATTGCCTGCTCCAATACAGTCCACTGGACCATCTTAAACAAAATGATGATCGTAACGCATTCGCGGAAAAACGAACATCGGTGGAACCTATTTCCAGTAGCATTGACGGTTAATAGCGGTGTTCTTCTTTCTCCTAATGTCAAGGCGCCAACTTGTCAGATTTCGTTTGCTGCAACAACTTGATTCAGCTTTTGTACAGTTGTTACGCCGGTTTCGTCAATATTATAATTATTTTTGGCTTCAAAACTGGTTTCGATCTATATTTGTCAGATTTTAAACGATATGGCAGCGTTTTTTGACCTTTCGAGTTTTTATATTATTTAATAAAATTTTCGTAAATTGTTTTATAAACGATGCCATTTATAAGGAGAACACGTTCTCGTACGAATGTGAAAATGAACTAATTCGAAAATGTACTATGTGGAAGAGTAAGAGAAAGACCCAGAAGAACATATTAAAGCGTATAATTTGATATCTGTGTTTACTATTCTTCGATTGTCCCACTAACGGATCCAGTAGAGGGGATAGGGGACATACCCCTAAAGAACCAAAACGTCGTTGAAATAATTTGTTACAACAGGGAAACTTAATTTATACTATAAAAGATTTGTATAAATGTTATTTATGGATAATTAAATCCATAAATAACATTTATACAAATCTAATTATATAACAAGTATTTAATACTGTTTTCTAGTAAAACTATTAATGTTACGTTTTTATTCTATTTTAAACGCAACTGCCATATGGAACTTTTGCTTTTTTTATTTATTTTTAATTTTTATTTTGTAATGTAAATGAAAATAGTTCAATGAGAATGTATATATTTTTTTTATTTGTTCATGAACAAAAAATTGAATCGTATTACTAACAAAAAGAATACATTTTTTTTTTTTTTAAATGGCCTTTTATTTATGCATTCATTAAAATCTGAAACTACAAAATATTTTGAAAAATAAAAGCGGGGGCCGCAGTTACAAAAATATTCCGTGTGTGTGGTATTGCGATGCAAAACAATGGAACAACATTAAATAGTGATTGTAGTTTTGGCTTAGGATGTATTATAATATTAATGTTTAATTATTAATCTGCGGCCCTGCTTTTATTTTTCAGAATATTTTGTAGTTTCAGACTTTAATGTTAAAATGCGTATCCGGTAGTCGCACACTAATAAAGTTATTTTGTACTTTTTAATGCATAAATAAAAGGCTATTTTTAAAAGTTTTTTTTATTTTTTAATCTGAACTTTTACTATGAATTTCAATAAAAAACAATAATTTTATTTTATTCTATATCTTGATTATAGGACATTTACAGAAATTTGTATTACATTTTATTAAATAATGGATCGCATTCTTTCAATTATATTGTCTTTTGTTTTTCATACAATACATACGGAATCCTCAGCACATGAAACTAAATGTTTGACTAATAGCAATCATTTCATTAATATGTCACACGAACAAAAAAAAAAAATAATATTTTTTTGAAACTTTCGAGCTTTCCGGCGCCTTAAGTGTCCGATTTTAAAGTTAGAAACTCAAATGTTCCAAAGAAAAAATAAATACACAAGGATGGGCATTTTTTTAACTTCGTTCAAAATTGTTAACTATGAACGAGGGCTATACGTGATTTTTTGTGCTTTTTTAAATTTTTGGTAAACTTCCAATGTGCCGTTAAGAAAATAAAATACGAGTTACTCCCGACAAGTAGCGCTCTTTCCAACAGTATATCATATGCCCGAAAAAAAATATATATTTTTTTCCAAAAGTTCGAGCTTTCGAAGCCCCGGGAGGCTAATTTTGAAGTTGGAAACCCGGACGTTGCATAATATTGTATTGTCACCTATAACAAGCATTTCTGCAAAAGGACACTTTTTTTTAATTCATCAGGAAGTAGGTGAAATCCCCCCCCCCCAGACAGAATGACAGACAGACAAAAGGACAAATCGAGTTAAATAAAAGGCTTATTACTCTTTCTAGTAATTTACTATTCAAATTCTGAACTACCATTTTTTAGGTATAATTGTATAATTTTCTTATCTTTTACCCTTAAAAGTAATACAAAGGTTAAATTAAAAATTGTAATAATTATGTAATTTTAAAACATTTTTAAATTTCTAAATTTAATTTTCTTTATGAAACAAGGTACTTCTCAGATCTACTGTCTACCATATAAGATATTACGTAATTATATAATTCAAAATGTTTCTCTGGATCCGCCCTTGAGTGTGCCCTATAACTTTTAAATACTGATTAAAATTTTTACAAATACAATAGCACTGTCAACAAATCAAAACGCTAAAAAATAAAATATATATCTAAAAAGTCGGATATTCACCATTTTTTTTTTCGACGGATCACACTTATAATCAGGGTACAAAATTGTTCAAACACAATACTTAAATTTTTGGTTACTGCGCCGGTTTTAATCGAGAAACGGGTAGCAATTGTATATGTTTGAAACAATTTATGCAAAAAAAACCACTACTAATACTATTTGGGAGTGTGCTTCAATTGTCTCCATGTTTAAATTCACCCCTAATTTTAATGGAACTTGCGTGATGCGTAAAAATAAGCGTCCTAGATTACGTGTAAATTTTAAATATAGTGTACACGCTTACGTCTATTTAATTATTAATACCTGACACAATTCCTCCACAGTTGTATTTTGTTTTGCTTCGGTTAGCGCCTCGAATTTTTCTCTTAAAGTTGCACCCTGCACAGGTGGAAAAATTGAATACGATTAATACATGTTAAAATTTCGGTAAATTCTAAAAATTATTATTTAATATATGCGATCGTTCGCGTCAAATTTTGCTCGAGCCATTATAATAACTTACCCGATCATTTGTGAAATAACGTCTAATTAGAGTATTTTGAGAAAGTTTTTTTTTAACAAATCGATTTCGGCGTTATAACTGTATTATACATTCCACATGGTTTTAGATTTTTTGCGTTCAAAATTTCCGTGTATTAACTTTTTTTAATATTATTTTTAAACGCTACAATTTTTTTTTGGGGGGGGGGCTTTAAATACAAATTTCTGAATTGATGTCATTTTGAGAAAAATTAATATTTCTTATTAATCACACGTACCTACTATTGTAGAAAATTTAATGTAACGATTTTTTTTTTTTTTCGCTACAGTCGCTGTCTAAAAATTGTTATGCTGTTTGCTATTGAACTCCTCGAGGAAAAAGCATCCTCGTTCTTTTGAAAGCTAAAATGAAAAATATTTTTTTATATCCCCCGAGTTAATTGATTTATTAATAGAGTCACAGTATACTCCTGAAAAAAGCTGAACTTTTCAGCACGCTAAGGTAGCTTAATTATTGCAATTTATCCGTTTAAACAATTCAGTCAATATGAATTGAATGCAAATGCATAACTGTAGATATAAACGAAACTTAAGTATTGCAATGTTTGTGGTTACCAAGGGCGCACTCAGGATTTTTTTTTGGTCGGGGCTAGAATTTAGCAGATGAGTTAGGGGGTGGTAACTCGGTACCTCGACTAAGTACCCATCTATTTCCGTGGTTTGTAAATTAAAATAAAAAAAACAAAAAAATAAATACAAAACTGACGAATTTTATTTAAAAAAAAAAAAATAATAATTGAAACGTAACATTATGTTCGTAATAAGCACAAATTAGGTAAGCATACGAATTTTATTTAAGTAAAACAAAACATTACAAAACGAAATTAAGATTTCGAAGATTTTTTGGGGGGAGCAATGGCCCCGTGGCACCCCACTTGGGTGCGCCAATGGTGGTTACCGATTAACATTGACTGTTATACTCTTTTTTTATCAAATAAATTTAGAACCAAAGCAACCAATAAGTATACACACTGTCATCACAAGATACACGAGTTGGTCTTAGCAATTGTATTAGGTCTGACCTAGCCAGTACTACTCGAGATTAAACAATTGCATGAATTATTTGTAAACAAACTGCCGTTTGCAAATCTCCTGATTTCAACAGTTTGAATATCGACGATATTCATGTCGGTATACATGCACATACACATGCATATATATATATATATATATATATATATACATACATATATAGCTCGGCCCTTTGTGCTTCACAAAGGACTCCGCCCCTTGACTCTGCCTGAGGGCACCCTCGGACCCCCAGCTCTATCATTCCTAAAATTGCAACGTCATTTTTTCCGATTGCGCAACGAAAAAAAATAAATCTTTATTTAATGTCACATGTTGGGACAAATTTTAGTGGCAGAAAAAGTATTGGGAGACGGGATAAGAATGATGTTGTCATATATACGTATATATGTATATGTAAAACTAAAAAAATTTGATTCTTGAAGCCCCACCATGAGGTTTCCTCTGGAACATCCAGCTAATTAGTTTTTCCGTAATATTTATAGAAGAGTGAATAATTTCAACTTACTAGGTCATTAAAAAAAAAAAAAAATCAGGTTTGCATACCTATTTCTACTGCAAATTCAGTTACATTTGTAGTTTGTGTAGCAATTTCTGTTACTACTTTCGTAACTGAATATCGTTACATATTTCACAACGGGTTTTCATAACGTTTTTTTCATATCATGCCGGCATGAGAACGGTATCGTCATTATCACATTTAACAGTTTTTGGTTTTCTATTACATTAACTATCGATACCAATGTTCGTAGTTGATTTTTTTCTTTAGTGCGTTGATCGTCGGTATAAAAATTTATGATATAAAATTATAATTACTAACTTGAATTCCTTGCCACGGCAGTTCACCTTTAGCAAAAAAAACTAATACATAAGCGAGTGTTTCCACATCATCTCTACGACTGAAAAAATAAAAAACAATTTGACGTTTGTTTTGAACGTTCGGGTTGTCAAAAATAATTTAAGCTACACTTAGTTAGGAACATTACTACTAAACTTTTACCATATATTTTAGGTAAATGATAAATTCTCAAAAATAGAACACGTATGTCGTTTAAAATTTCTAATTTTCGGTATAATTCTTATTTTCTAGGAAGTTTAAATTTTTTATTTTACGCCTTTCGACGCATTTTTGTGTTCAACTTAAATCGGCAGTTTTCAAAAATAATTGAAGAGCTCCATATTTATCTTCGTGTAATATTGAGTTTAATCGTCATTAGGATGGAAAAATTTTCGAATAATTCAGCGGAAAAAATACATTTATTTACCCCGGCAGCGACAAAATTTTCAGTAAATGTACGTGTATTTTAGAAAAGCAATTGTTGTGAATTTAAAATGTTTAAAATATCGGCGAAGGGAAAACTCAATTATAAAATATTTTCATGTAGTCAATTTTTTTTTGATCTGTGATCTGAATGATCAAGTTTCATCAATAGGAATAAAAACATATTCTAGATTTAACTATACTTACAAATTTTAAAAATATGTTATCCGTTAGCATCCGTGTAGTAAGGAATCAGTACAAAATAATGCTTTTTCATTTCTATTGCGAATTCTCAAATTCATAGATTTTTATTTTAAGTTTTAATCGCTGAAATTCATCGTACGAAGCATTTTATTTTATTCCTCCCATATTTTTATATTTTCGACATATACTATACACTGTTTTATTCTGTTTTCGAGTATAATTTTATTTTACAGATGTTTTTTTTTTTTCAAATCCATACTGTTATTTAATTTAAGAACATCTGTAACATTTCCCCAAAGCATTTTACAAAATTTACATTTCTATAATAACTTTCACGCAACTTCCGTTGTAGGCAAAACATCGTGAGCAGTATTCTATAATCAAAGCAGTATTCTGTAATCTTTGCTTCATAGGCGGCATGTGAATTTTATTGAGCGCCTTTTTAAAAAGAAATCCATATTCAACGATTTTGCTAGATGATTTCTCACATGAACTTTTTCATGGACGAAAAAAAAAATTCTCTCAAAACTACGCATGAAGCTGAAAATTATAAAAAATTTTTCGATCGATGAAAATAATTCGCTTGTAGTTCCTTCTTGATAATTTTTCCATTAGACTTTTTCTTTTCCGTTTTCTTCGATTTTTGTGTCGATGCCGAAATTTCATTATTTTTTTTCCTTCTAACAACACAGGCGCGGCTTATATCCGTAATTTATTTAACGTTGTACTAACATGACATGCGAAATTTCAGCCAACCGCTAACGCTTTTTATAGTGAACAAATTTCGCGCGTGCTTTTCCCTACTTTAACAAAGTTAAAACTGTAACTTGGTTTTCACCTTTGGCGACTAACTCAAAAGGTTGAGTTATCCAATCAACAGATTGATTTTCCACCTATTCGTACGCAGACTTAACGAGCGGCTGCAGTATGCAATTTATAACTGTACTGCGTATAACTGATAAAACAAATTGAAATTTTAAGTTAATATTGCCGATATTATGTAGCGAATAATAAATATAAATGGGATACGGAAATATAAATTAAAATCACATTAAGCCGACATGTTTAGCGTGTGATTAACAATTGAAACTGCGTTTATATTTATCGTTGAAAATTACTTGTTCAATATTAGCGCAATAAAATTTAACGAAGCAATTTTTTCTTTACATACCTCGTTATATTTCCTAGATGTAAGTTGATGGATGCATATCGAGCTGTGCCGTATAAAACCTTCGCTTTTCCCGGTGGAATATGCTTTCCATCTGGACCGACAAATGGAACAGCAGCGATATAATCAGACAAATAAATCTGGATACACATAAATCAATAAGACGGATGTAGCTGTTGTACTTTTCTCGAGTTCATCGTTTAAGTAGCATCGAATGATTATTGTTTTAACTCGGTCGACAATTTTATTTTTCGTTATTTAAATTTTCTAACTGAATTATTATAACTTAGAAGGCATCCCAACTATCAAATTTAGTCTGTTCGAATTGAGATCCAAGCAATTTCAGACGCAATCTCGCTCCAAACTTGGAAGTAATTTGGTGCTATTAGCCTACAAAATTAAAAGCAGCCGAAGGCGACCTCCGCCCTCCATCCGTACACAGACAACTTTCTTTGGCGGCATTAAACTTTTAGTGAAATATTTTAAGCTTCACATTTCTTTATTATGCCCAATAAATGGTACAGTGGAGATTTACTTCCGTTTATCACATACTATGACATATTCTACGTCGAGTTTACAAAAAAGTTTATATCGAAACATATTAGAAGAGCAAAATGAAAAATACAAAAAAAAAAAAAAAACCAACAGAAAAATGAATAAAGAGCAGGAAATAATTGAAACAAATAAAAACATTGTCTGCGAAGTTAAAGAATAAATCGCGAAAAATTAAATTTGTATCGCATTTCGTTCGCTGTTAACTGTTAATCCGTTCGTTTAATCTGTTATTACACCGTTTCTGAGGGCAGTAAGAAGTAGCAGAATCCCTAATCTGTGGTGGAAATTTTTACACAGCGGCAAGATATTAGAAGATGGGATTTTTTTGAAGAAGAAGGAAGAAGAAGCAGCAACCCGATCCAAACAATCAGCCGTCTCATTATCAGAGATGACAGAATGGCCAGGAACCTACAGCAAGCCAATATGGATCCCATGGAGAGAAGAAAGAGTCCGAATGAAAGAATGTATATGGAGAATAAAAAAAGGTCACAGAGATGATCAGTAAGAGGAGAGAAGATGGCCTGAAGAGCACTCATGGAGTCGAGAATGATCAGAAATTGGGAAAAAAACGATTAGAGGAGATAAAAATAATGGAACGTAAAATAGCCATCAGCTCGACCGTAAATATGGAACAGAAAGAAGGAAAACAAAAAGATTCAGAGGAGTTCCGAAAATTCAAATAGTTATTTCCCTAAGAAAAAGGGCTTTAAAAAAATACAAATCTTCGAAAGCGCTAATTGACTAGATTAATTTTAAAAAGTACAGGGCAAGGACTCTGCCCTTGATTCGCATAAAAGAACGTGAATCCTGGAACTTCTTTGTTATAATTCTATCCCCTTATGTATACCTACTAACACTATGTGGAATAAAATTAAACTGCTAAGCGGAATCCAAAATTCATCGTCACCCTTATCTCTACTAATGAATGATAGTTTGGTTGCAGACTCATAGCTGTAACGCTTTTGCAAAGCACTATTCCAAAGTATTTTCCTCTTCCTCATGCTCAGAAAACTTCCCATCTCACAAGGCAAAAGGTGAGAAAGCCATCGATATCCTTCACTTCTGATTGCAATGAAAATTTTAAACTTCCATTTACACTTTCGAAACTCAACTATCAACTAAACTATAAAACTAAATATAATGCTTCTGGCTCGATGTTATCCATCCGTTTATGATTAAATATCTCCTTAACGCAGCTAAAGATTTTCTTCTCCACATCTACAAAACTAAATATGGTCTAGTGGTGACACATCAACAGCTTGGAAAACCACGGTTTCTTAATAGTTTCCGTCCGATTTCCTTAATTAATGTTTTTTCAAAGGTAATATAAAAAATATTTGGCGGCTTCTGTTTTATCCTGAATTGAACAATCTAATTTTCTCTAAACAGACTGGTGGCTATATACACAAATCGACATTGTCTCATCTTATTAATCTTCAAAGGCAAATTCTAAATGCCCGAAATAATGGCTCTGCACTTAATATTTTTCGACACTGAAAAAGCATTCGACCGCGTATGACGATTCGGTTTGCTATTAAAATTGAAAAATGTCAAAATAAATGGAAAAATGGGCCGCTTCATCCTAAATTTCTTAACCGAATAATACAAATTAAAGTCGATCTGTTGTGTATCTTCTCCTACTTCTATTAAGAATCTCACAGAGATCCGCTCTGAGTGTGATATTATTTATCCTATTCAATTATGACATTTCCACCCGTATTAGGCGGCCAGTAACGGCCCGAGCATTTATTGATGATCTAAATATATCAATCTCATCGAATCTCCGACTCAATGCCCAGTCCATTCTCCAGTCAATAATAAATAAACTACATACTTGGACGGTATATAATGAATGAAATTTTTCTACATCCAGAACTACTTGTTCCAATTTCTACAGCAGTCGGCTGCATAGAGTTAACCAGGTAATTAGACTTCGCTTTAGCAGTTCTTCTCTTTCTTTTCCCAGCACCGTAAAATTTCTAGGCTTAGTGTTTGATTCTACCCTGCCCTGCTATCCTCATATTACCAAACTTAAAACTAAATGCACAAAGAACTTATCGATTATAAAATATTTATCCAGTCCTAAATTCAGTTTAGACTCCCCTCCCCCAAGCTATTTAGTTACCACTTATAAAGCCTACTACTTTCTAGATTAAATTACAGGTTCCAGGTGTACATCTCGGTTAATCAATGGTTACTTAGTACACTTCACTTCACCGTACGTCCTTTCGCACAATTTTTGGCCTACATCACACCTGTCTCTCAGTGAGTTTCCATGTATGGAACTCGCATGACTCTGCATTGATTGCTTTGAGCAATTCTCTGCCTTTACTTTATATATGTCTCTATTATTAGAATAAAGCGCTAATTCAGCAAAGAACAATGATCTAGGCGTTTTAATTGTTTTACGCAAGACACTTTGTTTCAGTCTGTACTTTATTTAGTAGTACATTTGTACCGTATACTGTTCGATGTCCTTTCTCACAAAAGGCTTCAATAATTTTTTCCGGTTTTGTTGTAGGGTGTAAATGTCTAATTACAACTTTGAAAGGGGCTTTCTTTTTAACCTGAAATTTATGAAACTCTATGCTATTTAGGGAATGACTTATTGTTTCTTTTCCTTCTCTTAATTTGTTGACTGGTCAGAGCAAATTAATTTGGTATCTACATTAATCAGTGACTGTATGGTTGAATTTGGGCAGTCTAGTTCACCTAAGAAATTGACAATGAATTTATTTCAGTGCATCTGAATAATTATTGTTCAATGTAGGAAACGAAATTATACGCCATATATATAATAGTCTTGAGGCTTGTTTACACTACAAACGATTGAAATTGACAAATAGATAGAATAATGAGACTGGAATGAGAACAAAATTGTAATGATCGCTGAAGAAGTTGAAGATAAGTCCGAAGAAGAGACTATGCGGTGAAGCGAACAACAAAAAAATGAAAAATAAAGATAAAGGCAACTTTTATTGTTCACTTAATTTTTTATTTTTTTTTAAATCGGGGTAATGAAAAATATTTATACATTACCAAATACTGAAAAACAAATAAGACATCACTATTGAATAAATATTACATAATTGGTTGAATTTTTATTCAATAATTAAACATTAAATTAGCTATCCTAAAAAATATGCATATTGCGCCTTATTATGTTTTGATCCCCCCCCCCCCCCGTGTGATGTTTATATATAAACTTTCTAATCATTATAGAAAACAATATACTAACTGTTTTGTTCTCACTGGCTGAAGACGTTTTAAGATTTTCCGGTTTGATGTCTCGATGAATGTATTTTTTAAGATGCATAAATTGAACAGTTTCGAGAAGTTGCATTGCGATCATACATATAGTTTTCATGGTGAACTTTTTGCCGCACAAATTGAACCATTGCTCTAAGGAGTGATCCATCATGTCAACCACTATCATGATATATTCTTTTTCTTTTCCGTAGTATCTATTTGAGAACCACGTTAGTATATAAAAAATTATATTAACTAGTATACTTAAAAGTAGATTAATTCTAGTTGCCTGCGATATCCGGTTCTTCTACGATTTAATTATATCAAAGTGGAGGACGAAATAAAAATCAATTACTCATTTTTAAAGTAATCGTTTAGTCAGTTTTTCAACTACACTATGTAACGCGAATGCAGTATATTTAATTTAATTAGCGAACGGGTCGAGAAAATATGGTTACACAGTACTGTGACAATTTTAATTCTCGGAATAATTCGCTGTATTCTTGTGCAGAACGATAAGCGGTGAACTAGCGATGTAAGAAGAAAACGATTACAATATAATTTTCTTAAGACTAATGCTCACATCGTGAGTCGAAAACCTCGACCAATTAGTTCAAATGCAGCTGTTATTTTTGAGTAGGTCTAGGAATTTCTGTTTTTTCAGTATTATTTTTTTATTTTCGTTGTTAATATAATTTCGTAATCTGTTGAATATATTAAGTTGCAATAGTGTCCGTACCTAAGTTTAAAAATTCCAGTTTATTAGCATTTGTTCAATCTGTCGTTTCTAATTTTTTCAACATCCTTCCCAAAGAGCAATCATTCTCTTTACTTTTAGTAATTTTTTTGATGCGAAATTAATAATCCAGTTTACTTAAGTCTCCCTGATTGTCTATGATTTTTTAGTGTAACTCTCAAAATTCGTTATATAAAAATACTTTTTTCAATAAAATTTCCTCGAACTTAAAATACGAATATAAGATTTTCAATGCATGGAACTTTATATGTGTGTATGTGTTCAGACAGTTTTATAAAGTGTAATATTAAAAAATTTTAGATAGTATGTGAAAAATCAATCGTATTTTCTATTTTATAGTTTACTAGTGAGTGTGCAGATAAAATGATTAAAACACAGTTATTAAACACAATAAAGTACTACCCTTATCTCTGGTTTATTCATTAAATTATATACCTATATGTTTCAATTATTTTGTTTTATATTTTCATTTTAATGTAATGTACAAAATATTCTTCGTGCTAACACACTTAATTGTGCTCTATTTTGTTCAATAACTTTTAACTATGTTCTAATAATAAAGCTAATACGTACAGATATATATATATATATATATATGTATATATAATCGAAAAAACATAAATATTGAATTTTTTATTTGGAATTGTATAGGATCTATTTTTTTCACCCAAGGCTTTTCTACTAATACATAATTACTGAAATTTCATTTGAAAACAAAGATGTATACAAATTATAACAAAAAGTGTTAAGTATCCATTACATTTTCAAAAAACTTAATTTTTATAACATCGAGATAATATAGATTTATTATTTATGAAAAATTAACAGTTTTGTAGTTATTAATATTTTATGCATATATCATAGTTTATATTAGAGATGTTACAAATGTTATATTTTATACATAGCGTAATTTAGCTATCTTTTCTCCCATGAGGCGATTTCTGAGTGGCTCATATATAAGGCCGGCTGCACTAAATAATTGCTCACTCGGAACCTCGGCTGGAGGAGCGCTGAGATACTTGCAAGCAAAATCTGACAACTTGCCGTATTTCAATTTAGTTTTCTACCAGTCCAGAGGGTTTTCATCGAGGGAGGCTCGTTTTTCTTTGAGAAATGCCTTCAATTGTGCTTTAATTTCATGTTCTTGTGTGTCTCTACTACTCACAGATTCTAAATCGGAGTCTTCGTCTTCGCTTGGGAACTCCAGAATTCCGGCTAGATTATTAATGAGACTTTTAGCAGAACAATCAGAACTTGTTGAAGGCTCATTGATATTATGTGTTGATTCCCTCGGCCTTTTTAATACCAGACGTTGAAGCTGAAGACTCCTGATTTCGATTAGACAGTTTTAATGCGAGTGCAACGTCAGAATTTACTCTGTCCTTTACAATAGCATTAAAGAATTTATGCTTGTATCGTGGATCCAAAAACGTCGAAGTTGTAAATAAGAATTCGTAAGAATATGTAGCGACTTGCACATTCGCAAAATATTCGCATCGTTTGATGCGAATGCGAATGTTGATGCGAATGTTAAAAATAATGCGAATTATTCGCATACGCGAATGCGAACATTCGCAACATCGCTAGTTTATATACAATTATTAAATAAATTAATGGATGTAAAAATTTTATAAGTTCCTGTTCGTCCAATTCAGCAACAAAAGCAATGTACCGCATAAACAAACAAATCACTAGTAGTGCGTTTGAGTTCACATTCTTTCTAATTTATCATTTTTTGTATTTTCTTGCAAAGACCCTCCCCCTACGATGTTTTTACTCCTAAGAGCTAATGTTCTCACGACCGCCACTTAATACGCAATTGGCAATCGCTAATTCAAGCAACAAAAAGCAGAGCATGTAGTAATATTGCCAATGTGATACGATTGTTATGAATTGTCTACTATATTGTATCAATGAATGTTGCCTCATATAACAACGTAGTTAATTTAATTTCTGAATTTATTTTATTTCTATCGTATCGGAATCAGATTACTTTGATCGACGTGCTTCCTTTAATCGCAAATAACTCATAACTAAATTACGTTTGTTCATAATTTGAATTGCGCGTAATTTTCAAAAAAAAAAGTTTTTTTTCCTACCCTGGGCGCGCCAGCGGCCTTGACCCAACAACATGAAAAATTAAGAGATAGAACTAAATAGCCAGGCGGTCAGAAATGGAAAAGACAAAGGACAGCAGCAATGGAATAACTGAAGGCGATGGGAAGGAAAGGATATAGGTAGCGTTAAAGGGAGCAGGAAGACCCAAAACTAAAAGTTGGTCATAAAGAAAGAAGCGTTCGTTAGAGAATGCAGAACATTCGAATAGGATATGATTTGAATCACAAATACAAGAAGGCTCAGAAGCGTAAAGAGAGCAGAAAGGAGAAGGGGACAAAGCGAATCGAAAACGAGAAGAGGGGAGTAGAGAATCATTGATTCTAAGCCAAATTAAGGAAACAACAGTGGAACGACGACAGGTAGGAATAGATTGAAAAATGGTTGCTAAAATCTACATTACTTCAAAGTTACACCTTCTCTTTTTTCTTCACCGCATCAAACTTCCCTTTTCAGATTGGCGATTTTTGTTTCCATATACATAAATATGTATACTGGGCCGTAGCTAGGGGGGGGGGGGGGAGATAGTGGGGCAATGCCCTACTTTAGAAAATACCATTAATTAAGATAATATGCTCAGTAAACTGTTCATAGTATGTCATGATGAAAAAAATAAAATAATTTACTAATCGACTAGCGACATCTAAACAATTCCGAATTAACCACGGTTTGTCACAATCATACATAAGTCCTATGGAAACAGATTCGGTGAAACATGTTGGTCATATAAGCTATGATATTCTTTCTGATATTGCACGAATCGGAGAGCCGATAAAGCGAGTTATTTTAGACATATATCCCAAAGAAAATAATAGGGCCTTTGCAGCGGACTGGTTCAAATGATATAAATGGTTGCACTATTCCATCCAAAAAGATGCTGTTTTTTGCTATCCTTGCCAGCAATTTTTACCTCATGGAAGCCTTCGTACACTTCCACAGGATTCAGAAACTTGAAAAATGCTACTGATTCAAAAACTGGTTTTCCAAAACACGAAAAATCCATTTCTCGTACACAAGCCATGGCGATGTGACAAGACACATTACATAGAATATCTGCAACCAGCAGTGTTGAAACGTTGATACATCAAAAAATATTAGAAAAAACAGGTATTACGCGAAATCGATCATTGAAGTAATACAATTTCTAGTTGTCAACGAGTTAGCTTTGAGTGGAAATTATATTTTGGAGAAAAAAAAGAACAAGGATTATTTCAGAATTTGTTTGAATACACGTGCATGAAAGATCCAAATTTGAGGGACGCTCTCAACCACATACCGCAAAATGCAACATATCGTTCAGCTGAAATTTAAAATCAAATAATTTAGTCAATAGTTCAAGCAGTACGAAGTTCCATTGTTAAAGATATTAAGGAATCTGACGTGAACTGGTTTACTCGAATGGAAGATTGGACGAGAGATAAAAATAACCGCGAAAATATTGCAATAGCAATACATTACGTTAAGAATGGAATCGTCAATGAGTCGTTGCTGATAGTTACAACTACTGAAAACCTTGATGCAGCCACTTTTACGGAATTAACATTAAATACCCTTATGGAAAATAACATTAACCTCTCTCGTATGCTAAGCCAATGCTATGATGGCGCAAGTGTAATGAGCGGGAAAATTTCGGGAGTTGCGACCAGAATAGAGAATAAATTGAGCTGAAAAGTTCCTTACGTCCACTACTATAACCATCACTTGCATTTGACAGTCATCAGGACTATTTCGGAAATAACTTTCATTCATTTATTTTTTGATCAATGCATCATGTTACATGAATTCTTTCACCATTGCAAAATGGCTGCCTTGTATGGCGGAAAAAGGTTTGGCCGGCTCCTCGAACAGTGTTGGTCAGGACACTTGGCGATTACAAAAGTTGTAAACGATAATTATTCAGAGATTTTGACGACTTTAGATGAAATTAAAAATGGCAAATTTAACAGCGACGACGTCGCTTAGAGCGTGAGCATTAAAAAAGTCATGCTCAATTTGGAATTCCGAATGACTATGGTTGTGGCCAAAAAAATCTTATCCATGCTTCAGCCTGCAGACGTAGCTTTAGAAGCCCGAAGGACAGGTTTGAAAGACGCCATAGCAATCATAAAGTGCGTCCAAAATGAAATAACGAAACTGGGATCAGATGAAATGTATCATCAAATTTTAGAAGAAGCTAAGTTTATGACAAGCGACCATTCCGAAAATAGGACCCAGAATCAGAAGAGATAAGTCAAAAAATCTAAGCCGATGGATGACTACTTGATGTATATGGCTCTTCTTGTTCTTCCGCGAGGAAAAATATAGAAAACTAGGACGATCAGCCATTTAAATGTGAATATTACGAAACGTTGGACATACTAATTGCTGAATTACAAAGAAGATTTTCGGACAACGACGATCTACCAAACTCATTAGCCAGTCTCGATGAGGTGGATGTAAACAAAATGGTACCTTTGAAAAATTTAGGTAAATGTGAGAAAATTAAACAGAACTATGTTGATGCTTGTAAAATATTACTGTTATTTATTTATGTCCAGTTCACAATTTCAACTAATTTTTCAGATTTAACAATTCCATCAAGGGAGGAAGCTACAGCGGTTAAAGCTTATTTGAGTCGTCGCGAAGATAAAACTGAAAACACAATGCAAGTTTTATACAGGCAGCGAGAGGCCTTCAAAGTTACATATGAACTCTTTACATCTGTGGTGACCATAGAATGTAGCAATGCAGTATGTGAATGAACATTTTCAACTTTGACTGCAATCAATAGGTCTCAGAGGCTTTCAATGGGTCGCGAAAGAATGGCAGGAATGGTATTTCTTGCCTTTGAAAAGAAAAGAACGAAGTCAGTCGATCTGAATGAAGTCCTTCGCATTTTTAATAATATGACGAATAGAAAAATTCAGCTGTTTTAAGAAAGGACTTTTTATTATTATATTGATTATAATATGTTTGGAGAAATAATATATGTTTTGCTATTACCTACCTACAATAATTAAGTATTAGGTAGAGATCTTTCACGATAACATGGCTCGCCCCTCCAAATTATTGTTTCTGTGAATTCTGTGTGCGTAATGATATCCTTACGAAGGAGTTTGTGTTTAGACTTTAAAGGTAAGTATTTCGTTCAGTGACACAAAAGTACCGATTGTATTTGTTTTCGTTCAATACCAACCTCCGAACCGCCACATGCATTTGACGCTTTGTTATTTCACAAATCCATCTAAAATCGCTTAGGTTTTTGGAGGGGTGGGTCATGATATCGTACAAGATCTCTACCTCACTCACTCACACTCACAAGAACGATGAAAATCGATTCACCAGATCAGATCAAGTAAATATTTTACTTCCGCCCTACCTGTAACCACCGCTGCCCTACCTCAAATTCAACTCTAGCTACGGCCCTATATGTATATGGAAATTGGTCAGTTCAATGTAATTTAAATTTTGTTTTTGCTTCTGTTTAACAATAAATAACTACAAGGGCTGATTTAAAAGAAGTAGGGGGCTACTGCATATTTTTCTGTCAAATATGTCGTTTTAAAAAACGATTTTAAAACATTCACGGTAATGAGGCTTATTAGACATCGGAAAATGTTATTTTTTAATATCATCATCTGCGTCAATCCCATATTTAGAAGTAAAATAATTGTTACGTTATATACTTTATTTTCAAATCTCTTATTCTGTTTTATCTTAAATTTATGAAAAATTTTTTGTTCTAATTAATCTAGTTTTTGTTAAATGCATTATTTCCGCTACTACATTTCCTTTTTTTCTTCCTATTTGCTCTTATTTTCTGTATAAAATTTAAATTTTAATCCTTTTTTTTTTTTTCTTTTCATTGTTTCCCTTTTTGTACCACATTTCTTTTTTGATCTTGAACATTTCCTTTTATCACATATTTTTCGCAATTTTTGGATACATTTACCCAATTTTATGAAGGTAATAGAAACTATCCTTCGTTTCGGAAAATAGTTCCGATTTTAAAACATATTTATTGCACGCAAATTTTTGCCATGTAATTATGTTTGTTGCCCGTCTTGTAACTGTTTTGTACAATTTTAAATCCATCGTGATTATAATTTTAATTATTTTTATTATTAACGGAGAAAACTTAAAAGTCAAGTTTTATATACAAATGAATTTCGGTTTTTTACTCATTTTTTTAAAAGAATCATCGATTTGTATAACTATAAAAATAAATTTATAGTAATGAAGTGATCTAAAATTAAACCTGACGTTTATGATTCCCGGACCACCTTCGAAAATTTTAGCCATTTGATATTCTCTGGTTAATGTGGAATCTTCAGTATCTTGTTTTTCTAATTTTATGGTAACTGGCTAAAACAAAATTAAAACTAAAAGAGCAAATGCGGTAATTTTCTTAATATTACTTTGAAAATTATTTTACTATTGAAATAAAAATTTACTTAGACTTAAAACATATATTTTAAATAATGATTTTATAAATTAAGAATGCTGAGATAAATAATCAATGTAATAAACTTACACATTAAATTATTCGGGAAATAATGAACATTTCATTATAAGCTTATTTTTTTCGTTAAAAACCACAATGCACGTATTATCAATTAATGTTTCGAATAGCAATACTCTATTCATCGTCAGAGCCAAAAAACAACAACATTTTACCAAACAAATTTAGAGAAATATTTTCTGAGGTCAAATTTTTAATTCAGTCAAAGATTATTAATGAAATACCACATTTAATAATCGATTTTATAAAAAGAAAAAATATTAAAAAAACAAAAAAAGTACAGATACTTTAATATGTAATTATTGGTCTGGGTAAACTCTACGTACTATTCTTTAATCAATTCCTTTTGCGTGTGCAGTTGTTTCGTTATTAAATTATGAAGTAGTAACAAGTAACTTAAGGCCGTTCGATTTATAATTAAAGTACGCAAACTTAAAATCTCTCAAACCGATAAGGAGATTGCACATTTGAATGAGTCTATATAGCCCTTATCTAGTCAATTGTGACTTTAATCGCTAACAATATAGTGACAATAAATGCGATGAAATCATCACACTTCTTAATGGGATGAAAAAGTATTTGCTTTTTTGCTATCTAATTAATGTATGTTTAAAAAGAGGAAAACGTTGATTAGGGAACAGATACAGTGCACAGCTTATTATATCGGTTATAAAATTAAAAACTGAAAAAATTCCGTATACGAAGCAAAGGCGTCGCCAGCCGATGAACCGGGGGGGGGGGGGGGGGGGCAAGGTGATAGAAAGAAGATGTAAGTTACAGGAAAAATAAAATTTAAAACATAATTTTTCGTGGGTTTCTGGCAAACTTTTATAATAAAATTATAAAAGTCTTCCAAATTGTCCATGATTACGCGTCTATGAATACTCATCATGTCCAGTTGATCAAAAAGTTTCAAGGCTCCAGGGGGGGCAGATGCCCCCCATTTCCCCCTCCCTGGTGACGCCCATGATACGAAGTACTGTAGACAGCGATACAAATAGTTACTTTGTTTTAGAAGCGCAAATCATTTTTTTATATGCGCCTACATTTATTAGAGTATAACTATCGGAATTTACACATATCGTAAAGAATGTGAATTACATGTTCTCTAACGTGTCCATTGTTTCGTCTGTTAACGTTATATAGATAATTTATTCGTACATGGTAATTTTCACATTTCGTTGTTGTTTGGTTTAACTGCAATAACTACGCGGCTAATTGTTCTCGCATCTAACCTACTGATAAGGAACAGATATCGATGTGCTCGTTCCTATTATTTCTCTAAATCTACTTTAAGCAGCTGTTTACGTTTGTTAACGGTAATTTTTCGTTTGTTTATACATAACTTTATTTTCAGTACCGATTTTTTTCCCATTTCTTTTCTTTTTTCCTAATTTTCTGTGCCCCGATTTATAGTTTATTGTTATATTAACCTATGATTCATCTAACTCCAAATTTGGACTATCCCTTAATGTAACAGAGGTAGATACTTCCAATAAACGAAAGCCCTTCATCAGTCCAGTCTGTCTGAAATCAGACCTCTCCGCTTAGGAGTTCCGACTCTCGCCCACCGACTTGGTTAGTTCTACAAACTCCACAGTTATAAGCAATGCTATCGAACATTTAAATTACATGAAAGTCGAAAATAATAACATTAAAAATATAAACAACAATTGGTATTACAACAGTGAAAGTAATGATACTTATCCTAGCATTAGTAACAGTGTGCGTACCACCAACCAAAGTAATAACATTGCTAATAATAACATCTTAACTGCGTGTAATGTCGATCTTTTTCCCAGCAGATTCGTGGGTTCTGTTCAGGTTATGTTAGAATTTCTCTCAGATGAAAATATCTGCAGTCTTCATCCCTTTTCAGCTGCTAAATTTTTGTTCTGCAAAGCCGCTGCCATCAGTGAAACTATGCGAGCCGACAGGAGCAGGCTTCGGTTATTTTTACCGATATCTCTTCAGCCAACGAATTCCTTTCAGACAATAGCTTTTTTAGAAAAGAACAAATTTAAAGCTTTCATTCCCAGTACACTATTATTTTTGTTTGGTATTGTTCAGGATATTCCGATGGATATCTCTGAAAATGACTTTCTTAATGATGTATCTTCACTGGTTCCTGTTATTTTTACATAGCGTTTTCAAAAAAGATAGGGTGGAGAACTTCGTTTCATTCTTTTAATCGAAATTAAGTTCCTTTCCCATAAAATCTCTGATTTCATCCATTTTTTTTCATTTTCGTTGCTCAACTGAACCTAGCGCCACTCCCCCTATCCAGCGTCGTACTTAGTCTCGTTTTGGTTACACAGAAAAAAATGTTCCGTAACAAACCCCGTTGTGTTAAATGCAGTCATTCACGCCGAGCTAATGAGTGCTCTAGCCTTCAAGTTCAATTAAAATGTCTTAATTATGAAGGCTTACGCGAATTCACCAACTGCCAATGACCGATCTTTCCAAAACAACTTGAATTAAAAGAAATATGGCGTTTGAAAATATATCCTTCGGAGAAGCCTGCTAATTAAAAAAGGAAAATCGTACTTCCTCGGCATTTTCCTTGCTGATATCGTCAAAAAAAAAACTCAGAATGTTCCCCTTCTAAGTCTCATAATTTATCCTCTAGATCTCTTCTCCTTCGCCATCTTGTTCGCTTCATAAATCCTCTCTTCAAACCCCACTTCAATTATTTTTTGCAGTTTCCTTATCTCTTTTCTGATCGTCTTCCGTTTCTTCCTATTGGAGGGACTTTTCATAGATCTTTCTCTTCCTCTAACAACTCCTGCTCTATCAACAATAATCGCTTGGTACTTAATACTTCTAATCGTTCCTCCATAGCTGTTCTTAATTCTTCTCCCTCTACTCATTTTCCATCAGAAACTATCACGGAACTTTTAGCATCCAAGAACATTGCTTCTTCTCCTTTCGTTCCTGACTCCTTACCGTTTTTCCTATCTAGTTACATAAATTTTAATTAATTACTTTTCTTACCAGCAAGAAATAGTATAAGAAAAGAAATTCGGGGCCTATTTTCCTTTCTTTTTCGCTTATTTCTTGCTGTTTCTTTTCTTTTTTCCTTTCGTTGCTTTACGCTATTTTATAATTATTTACCTATGTATTATATTTCCTTTTCCACATATTGTAGTATCTTTCTTCTCTTCGCTCTGTTTACTGTAGTTGCTCCTTAACTTTGAATTTTGGGACATGCAGACGAATTCCCTACGTATTTGATCGCAGTAATTGTTTCCCGAAATATCAAATGTACTGGTGTTGAATTGGCTAAACCTACTGACGAGCGACTTGGTTACATTAATTCCAATATTGTCTTTCACCAGTGTACTCGTGTCACGTTTTTTTTTGAAACTGAGATACATTGTTACTATTTTATACTACAACAAGTTGCATATTTTTCTCTCTTTATCTACACTGCAACGAATTACAGTGTTTACGCAGTTCGTTTCGTTTCACATCCTAACTACAACGGACATGAGATTGTGTAACCTGATGTCTTTAAAATTCATTTCTCACGCTATCGTCTTCTCCTTTGCTTTCTACAAGTCCGCCTCAAATTTGCTAATGTTAGGTGGACTTCTGTCACCTTTTTATTACTAGGTTTCGTTTTCTCGACTCTTGTAATTTTTTATTTTCCTCACTCAGTTACTTCTCTTGCCTCAATTTCGTTTATTCCCCTTTTTTATATTATTTATTAATTTACTTATGTATTTATTACTTTTTTCCTTTTTTTACTTCTATTTCTTATACTCTTACCCTTCTTTTCTTCATCCTCTTTTCCTCTTAACTTTTCCATTGTTCTTAACACCGCGTCTTAGAGCTTGTTCCTTTTACTCATCACGTTTATTTCTCGTAACATCTTACAATGAAATTGTCATAGCCTTAGAGCCAATAACATTCATTAAAAGGTCTGTTGGATATCGACAATATCAGCGTTGCCCTTATCTCGGAAACACGACCAGCTCCTAATATTATCATCAATATTAGAGGACACAAGCTTATTCGAAACGATCATTATGGTGGGTCCGCAATTCTTATCAAGAATAGCACTTCCTTTCACATTTACGAAGTTTCCTCCGATCCCTGTTCCAGTTTTGATCAATCTACCGTGATACGCGTTTTCATCCCTTCCAATTCTGTTGGTCCTCTTAACATTAGTTACATCTATGTTATACCCAGTTGTTATCTTCATAATTTTCCCCTCTCTCCATTGCTTAATTCTATCCATCATTGGTGGAGTGATTGGAATGCTAGCTCCCTCGAGTAGAGGTGCTGAAAACATAATACTAACGGCAAAATAAATGATTTCTGTAACAATACGTTGAAATTATGAATAAAAGCTACTAAACTGATAAAACGGAGAAATAAAATACGTGTTCAAATTATTCACTGAAAATGCTGATAAGCTGGATTCACAGCTTAATGTGGTATTTCGAAAATTAAGAATTTTATCGAATTGGCTTTTAAACATTTTTATCTGTAACTATATTTAACAAACTTTATGAAACACTCAAAACATAAAATTCAATAAAATACATAAATCTAAAATTTCACCGACTGGTTTCGAATATATACATCCATAATCGTAGCAACTGTTAATATCCGAAACTAGTCGGCGGGATTTTATAAGTATATTTATGTGTTTTATTGAATTTTGTGTTCTAAACGCTTTATTAAGTTAATTAAATTTTATTTTATCTTATGTTATACTAGCTGTTTCCCGTGGTTTCGCCCGTGTACTAATAGCTCTTTAAATTTGTACTTTGAAATTCATAAAATAAATTTGTTTTATCTGGAATTATATTTATGTAAAGATTTTTTCTATCTTTGGAGAACATACTTATCACCATCCGACAAAAAATAATCTTCACGTTTAGCTGAAGATTATCGATCTATCTATAGGTCTGCCTGTCGTAATCTAACAAAAGGTTTCGCTCAACTAAACAGCACACACGGCCATAATTTTGAAGAGGGCAAGTTATTCACACGGTGATCTCCCATAATTACACATTTAAGAGAACATCTTCAATTTTTCAACCTATTTTATTAAAATTAATTTATTATAACAATAGCAAACTAGAGTAGTTCAGTGAAGATTTCAAATTTCAGTATAAATGACATTCCCTGTAGCAAATATTAAAAATTACGTCGCGGGATTTTTTATTTCTCTGCAAAAATAATAGAAAACACTACTTTTTTTTTAACTTTCCGAAATTAGTACAACAGCTAGGCTAAGAGCGCGACTTATATGTTTAGATTATATCATGGAGGGTTGAAGAGTGATGATTTCAGTAACGCAAAAAGTGAAGTAACAGAACGCGGTATATTTACTTACGCCAGAAATTAATAAAATGTCACCTAGGCTTTATTATTTACCATAGTAATCAATTAATTTAAATTTTTACGTTTAACTTATATTTATCATGGTAATCATTTTATTTATAATTTTATAAAAATTATTTTTTTTTCTTCGTCCCGCATGCATTTCTATACCGCTGATCGCATCTTAGCTACTTGAATCCTCATATTTCGTGAAGGAGAAAGAGTAGAAAACTCAGCCGCACCTTCAAATCTTCTTTTGGGCAGCACGAATACACCCTGAAAATTTTAACATGATCCGTCCAGTGGTACAGAAACGCATACGAACAAATACACATACAAACATTCATTTTTATATATATACAGATTTCCACAGTTTGATTTACATTCGCAGTGCTTTTAAAGAAGATATTTAGCATTGACTTTTGTCTTTTCAATATATTCTTTAACCAGGGTCCTATGGGCAATGCCAAGTTGCATTGTCGCCATGGGGGCCGGATACTGATATTATATATTTCCTAGCATATCCTCACAGCAGAATTGGTATCTCGGACCTAATTCTCTCGTTGGAGGGATTGGCCTGATTTATTTGGCAGGTTAAAGTGGAAGTCACTGGCGCTGTTTATGGCCTCTTAAAGCCGGTACAGTGGGGAAAAAAATCAAGAAAAAGTTTAATTACATTTGAGGTCAGTGAATCAATAGTTATTCAAATGAAAAATTGACTTCACTATATAAAATTTTAAAGAAAAGACAGGAGATTAGTTCTATCTCTGGTAGGCATAAAAATCATCACATAAAAGTTTTTTTAAAAGATACAGGTATTATAAAAATAACCAAGTTCTGCCGATATAACAACATACCAGGACTGAAAATTTCGTTCATTTTTGAGAAAAATTTTTCGGAGAACATCAAAATTTAAAACCAAATTATAGCAAATTTTGAGGTTAAAAAGTGAACTTTCTAATGTACCGAAAAATCCCGATGTACAAAAAGAGATTTTATCAAGTTTTCATTAATGCTTGACTAGATTAAATGTTTTCTTACCGTCATCACCCAAATAACTAATTGATCCATAGAAAGATTTTGATAAATACTGAAAAGCATAAAAATTTACTTCAAAAATACGCAAAACTCGGCACCAACTATTTTTGTTATCTCTATTTATCATTGAAAACGATCTGTTATCGAACTTTGGAAAGCAATAAAATTCTTCTGATTAGGTAATAGAAATTTTTTGAAAAGAGTCATTTAAGAAAATAAGCGATATTCTCTATTCTAATGACTTTTTAATTTATTAATTTGTAGTTACTTTATTTGTATAATTGTTTGGTTGTTTCTTTTTTCGTGTAAATAGAGATTTTATAATTTATTTTAGTTTTTCTACATTTAAATTTGCGTTTACGCCATTTTTAGTTTTAACCGTAAAGTTTTCTCAGAACTTGTGTTTATTCAGTGTCAGTTTAACAATAATTGAATAAAAGGATTAGAATTATAAAGTTTCCAATTAAGAACTGTACAATTTAAGTTATTTGTGAAGTATTTAATCCTTTGGAATTTCGTCTTCAAATTAACAAAAAACTGGGATATACATTCAATTTTATGATACATTTTTGCTATCTTTCTAATTTTTTGCATGTTTTTAAAACTTATTTTGTAATTTATTAAATCTGAATTATTTGTTTTAATCGTATTATTCTCACAGTTGCTATTGATATTTACTTCGTGGAAATTTTGATATCATTTACGATTGGAAAATAGATTTTTTGCTTTTATAATCTTAATCGTAATATAAGTCTACCCCCCCCCCCCACACACACACACAAACACACAAAATTGGGAGTTGTTTTATATGATTTTTAAAAGGTAACCTGTGACTTTTTTTTTTAAATCTTGAAAACCGTTTTGTTACGGAAAAGGCATATAGTGATTTCATTTATAACATTTAATTTTCAGAATCATATATACTTATACATATATTTTCCGAAAATATTATTACAAAAATCATTGGAGACAACATTTAGATATTGTTGTAGTACTTCGTATTACAAAAGTAGGTATTATAAACTCATGTTTGAAAAATTCTATTTGGTTTAATGTGAACAAATTACCTACATGTATACAAATATGAGGTTGACATTTACGAACAATTCAACTTTTTCAAGCATGTTTTAAGATATATGTAATGTTAAAAAAACCTAATGAAAATAATTTTAAATTAACTGAAGGTTTAGACGTATAAGTTATTATCACTAAAAACGTTTTTAAAAATAATGTCCATTCTAAATCTGAAAATTTTTTCAGTAAATCTTTGAGTTCTTATGTAAAGACAAAAAAATTATTAAAACATAAAATTTGCAATAGGCTAAATATAATCCAGATGTTAGAGGTAGTATATATGAAATGTGTATATATATATACATTTCTGTAACTTCCAAATATTAACTAAAGAATAAATGTATGATAATCAAAAATAAAGGAAATGATTTAAACATTTTAATATTAATTAAAAATAACGGAAGTTTTGATGACGTTCATAATATTCATATTAATAAATTTAAGAAGTTACACTATAATCTATTATTTTAATTACATAATCTGAAAAGTAAATATAAAAAGATATTAGAAATACTACTGTGATGATTCATTGAAAATAACAGAAATTAACAAAAAATGTAGTGCAAATTTCATCATATCATTAGCTATGTTCAGCACGTGATTGCACTGAGCGACATTGTCGCAGGAATTTTAAGTGTTCGTGATATGACTTTATTTTTCTGTCTAAATAGCAATCATCATTATTTTGTTTTGTAATAACTAAATTCAGAATTCATACTAAAGGGAATTTCTGAAACCTATTTATAACTGTGTGTTATAATTTGTATTAAACGGATTTGACAATATCGCCTTGTATACTCCTGTTAGTTGTAAGGCATCTTAAAAGAGAAAGAAGACAGTGGAAATATCAGCGGTTGTTTCAGGAGGGGGCACTCCCCCAAAGAACCAAAAGCTCGGTGAAAAAATTTGTTGCAACGAAGAAACTTAATTTATACAATAAAAGTTTTGTATAAATGTTACGTATGGATTTAATTACAACTAATATTGAATACTGTTTCTAGTAAAACTGTTAATGTTTCGTTTTTATTTTGTTTTAAACGCAACTGTCGCTGATCTTTTGTCTTTTTCATTTATTTTACATTGTGAATGAAAATAGATCAATGAAAAATATGTATATATTTTTTACTTGCTCACAGACAAAGACTTCAAATCGAATTACTAACAAAAATAAAAAAGAAGTAGAGTCTAATAAAATACTATCGTTCTATTCTTTCTATTAATTTATTATTCAAATTCTAAACTATAATTGTAGTAATTATGTATTTTTAAACCAGTTTAAAATTTTTGAAGAGGTCGTTATTTGATTTTCTTTATGAAACAAGTTGTTTTTCAGGTCTACTGCCTAACCTCTAAAATATTGGTAATATAATAGGCAATTTAATACATTATACATAAATCTTCAATAGAATGAAAATTAGTTATAAGAACTTCTATGATTTATTAAAAATGCAGCCCTTATGTTAATTGACTTTTACAATATTTCTCCGATTTCTGTAAACCTGAACTTCCAATTTTAGTTGTGATATAATTCATAACTTAAATCATACAAAGCAGAATTGGGCATTTGCTATTCGACATTAATCATTATTCGTTAATCATATATTAATCATTATTCGTCAATCATACATTAACCATTATTCGTTATTCATTATTTAGTAATTATTCATAAACTTTGTTTAATCAACATACACATTTTGCTATAAACTACCAGCAAGCTTAAAGAAATTAAAAATACAAATTTCAATTATATTTTTTCAAAATATTTTTAATAAAAACGTGAAGTTAAAATAGATAATATAGAAAGTTGCCAAAAATGTTTTTAAATTAAAAAATAATATTTAGCATCTTTTTTTAATGCTTTGAATCATTAAGTGTATTTTACTTATACTGCTTAGAATATTATAAGCTTTTATTAATTAAAATCTTTAATTGGCTATTAAAAAATATGAATATTAAAATTAATTTATATTACTTATTCTTTTTATATTAGCGAATTATAACTATCATAATGTGATCCTAGAAGGTTTCTTGTTCTTAATTTTAAAAAATCACAAAAATATAGAAAAAAATAAATATAAATCTTAATTTATAAATAAAAATTAAAATATATACGAAATATGTTTTTCATATATAACAAATTTAATTTTTTACAGATAACTAAAACAGTGAAAAATATATTTAGTGAAATGCGCAGCTAAAACTAACATAGAAGGTTTTTTTTTGTTTTTGTTTTCCCTATTCCCGACAATTTTGGGTAGGGCTGTTTATTTATTTAATTTACAATTTTTACTATAATGTTCATTACAGACACTATCCAATTAAGTACATAAAAAAAAAAAAAAAAGAAAGAGAATGGTCGTCAATATTAAATTATTAAAGCAACATTTTATATGCAATTAATATTAATTGATATTTGAAATTTTGATTAACGCATGATTGATGAATAACGAATAATGATTAACATATGATTAACGAATAACGAATAATGAATGATTTAATTATTACTCATGTGTGTAAATAACGAATAACGAATAATGAATGATTTAATTATTACTCATGTGTGTAAATAACGAATAACGAATAATTTAATCTTTACTCATAAGTATGAATAATGATTAACGAATAATAATCATGCATTTTGTAAATAATGATTAATAAATAATTTTATATTTTATGATTAATGATTAACAAATAACGAATAATTTTGTTATTCTGATTATTATTCAATAAATTATTATTCGAATAATGCCCAACACTGATACAAAGCTTCCCTTTGCTTCATTGCGGCAATAAACTTATAAACATCAAACACATTAGAATATTAACAAATATAAAAAAAGTAAACAAAAATCTAAATAATTGATACAAGTAATTAACAATAATACGTATTATACGCAAAAAAAACATTGTAACTCAATTAAAACAGTGAAAAATTAATTTTTAGCAATTCTGTCATGTTGTTGTTCTGTAATTATAAATGTACAACAATCAATATGACAAGTCGTGAACACCGAACATAATTACTAATTTAAATATTTAATATTTGTTGCCTCTGACCCGTAACAAGATTGTGATTTTATTGCAAGACAGAATCGTGTGCATGAACGGAGCCTGAAGGCATTTAAAACAATAAACAGATATCTTAAATTTAACTTATTTACTTGAAAAAAAATTATTTATCACTATATTACCAGATGTATTTAAATTTTTGTTATACCTCTTTGTATTTATTATCCATTCCACTATATATTTCTATTTTTCCAATTTTTATCTTTTTGATCAAACTAAATCGCCCTTTTGCGACTACTATTTCTTTAGCACGAACCATATTCTGTACCGTTAAAAATCAAAACAAGTAAACTACATAAAATTTTAAAACCGATTACGGCAAATTTAAAAAATAATTTTTGTGTATATTTTCACTATATCTTGAAATGTTTGCTATAGCTAATAAATCTTAATTTGAGGTTATTTATCAATATGTATTAGAATTATAATTGATTATAAGAGTTAATAAATTATTTCAACAAATAATCTTATGATCAATAATATATAATCCTAATAATTTGGTTAGTTATGAGAAAATTAATATATGTAAAAAATAGATTAAAAAAGTATTCAATATGAAATTTTAAATTGAATAATAGTAAAATTGAAGTTTTAAGATTTAGTTAAAGCATTTGAAAAATAAAAAAAATGTTTACGATTCATGATTGGTTTTCATTTCACATAAATTCTAGCTGTAAGTGTATAAAGGAAAATCCGATATGTATAGAAAACAATTTTTTTTTTAATGTAATTGCTAACTTTACCATAAAATGATTGATATATTTTTAATGAACCACTTCTGTCATTTAAATTTAAAGTACGAAAAATGAAGTATGGAAATGAGAAAAATTATTCAAGAATCGTAGTAGAAATTTAAAAAAATGATCAATTATATTTATAATTGAAAACATTGAGTATTACTATAATCTAAAAGTGAAAAGAAGTTTTAAAAATTAACCTGCTATTAGTCTCAACACCTATTGGAAATATGTGAATGGCTTTTTTTTTCAATTTACTTTTGATTAATCAGAAGATTGATCTTGTGTATTTTAATTCATTTTTTACATCTTCGTCAGACAGTTGTGGTTTAACCCTTTCAGTAGAAATGTGTCTATATAGACACATTTTTTTCAGTGCATATAAATTTAGTGATGTTAATTTTACCAGGAGGAAGTATTACATATGTCTGCTCAGACATATCGTATAAATATATTACAACTATCATTTATATCGATATCACTTTTTAAAGCTAAATGAAAAATAACTATTTGTGTCAATTTTAAAAGGTGTTAAGTTTACATTTGTTAGTGTTTTAGGTGTGAAAATTTCATATATTAGCACTTGTTTACTTGTCCATATAGTACATAAATAGTAAATACATGTCTTAAATAATAATTTTCAGCATTTGTAATTATTATAAATTAAATAGTTTTTGATACGGAATTTTTCAAAAGAGCGTATATCTAGTGAGACACAATAACGTTTGATGGTTTTGTTTTCTGTATACATATGCGTTTATTTTAGATGAATTCGTGTATTACAGATAACAAGATTTTGCAGTAATTGACATTTTTTTTTTTTTTTTGGGGGCGTCGAAAATTCAACCCCAATGTAAATATGAAAAGTATAATTTTCAAACTTATTTATTTTGTATAAAATACAAAGTACATTTATGTTTAATGAAAAAAAGAAACTGTTTATTATTGTATCATAAGAAATAGATTTTTTAAATGTATTTTTGGTGTAGATATTAATAATATTTATGTATACACCCTAATTACATAAAATATATGCTGTATGTGTAAATAGGTAGTCTCGGTGCTTGAGATCGAACTAACGAAATGTAAGAGATCAGGCCCGTGCCCAGAATTTTGGAAGGGGGGGGGGGGTGAAAATTTTCTTTGCATATTTATTTTATAATACATTTTTCACTAATATTCATACTATTAATAATTATCATTTTGATTTATATATATATATATATATATATATATATAATTTACATAAATGAATTACCCCGTATATGAACATTAATAAAAATTACATATGTTATTAATTATACTCGTAATAAAAATTTTTTTACATAAAATATTAATGAAGTACCTAAAAATATGGAGCATATTTTTTCTTTTTTCTTTTAAAAGTAGATAAAAACACCTCAAAAATCATCAATATTTATTTTAAATTTGTGATTTTCTTCAGATTTTTTTGTATTTATAATAACTATTTCAGTTCTCATGGGGGGGGGTTAACCCCCAAAACCCTCCCCCGTGGACACGGCCTTGTAAGAGATACTTGTTTTTTAGATCAATTTCTTTAATTATTATATATGAAAGTGAAGTTACATATGTTTATACGTCAAAAATTAATAAATGATTAATAATTATATTTCGTAGAAGTACAAAATATAAAAATGCAGTTGTTCTATGAAGTGTTTATGTGTCTTGAGAGACACATTTTGTGTTTCCGCTTCAAATGGACCTGTAAGATTGGGGTTAATTTTTTTTTAAACTAAGAGATCATCACTAGGCAGCCAACCAAATTTAAAATTTTTCTGATAAAAATTTATCGACTTCCACTGAAAGGGTTAATAGCAATTTTGTTTAGTTTAGATCTGCTGATTGGTCTCTACATGAATATCCAAAAACAGCTTCCTTTATGTTACCAAACCTTTATTTATTATTAATTCATATACATAAATACAGAGGATTAGCCTTGGAGTCCGTTTTGTGGCTCGTCCCTTTGGACTTTAAATTATCTTACTTCGTAAATTTTCATAAAGACTGCGGTGGTCATATATATATATTTATTTTTATTGTTTTAAAGGGAAGAAGTACATGAATAAATCAATCCAAAAGGTGAAATTTAGCTTAAAATATCTGAATAACTGAAACCGCTAGCAGAGTAATATATGTGAGCGGAATATGTTAAATTTAATTTTTTTTAAAGTAAGATATTAACAATATTTATTTTTTTAAATGCAATGATGAAATTTGTTTTCTTTATTAGAATCTAAGCAATAACATATTAGGTCACTGTTGACCATCACTCAATCATTTCACAATTTGTACGCTTAAATTATTTTTTAAAATTTGGGCCCTTTAATTTAAAAATTTTGGGGGTCTTGTATTTTTCCTATATTCTAGCGATGAAAATATATCATTAAAAAAAAGAGTGACCCTCCAGCTAATATGGAAAGAGCTGTGGACTTTTTTTCAGTTTTTAGTCTGACTGTTTTAAACGTGTATTTGCAAAGGCTCAAGACTTGTTTAAAATGGTTTGGATTGGCAAAAGAGTATTGGTGTATGTACTGATGGTGCTCGATCAATGTCTGGCAAGTATGGAAGAATACAAGCGCTTACTCGTAACAAAGCGCCGCATGCTATATTGACCCACTGCATCATCCATAGCGAAGCGCTTGCGTCAAAGTCAATGAGCTCTGAATTGAACCGAGTACTAGAAATTGTCATTGACGTAGTAAATTATATAAAAACTAGGCCGCTAAAAGCAAGACTTTTTAAAAAACTATGTACAGATATGGGAGCTAACACATGGCCCTGCTATATTACTGCAATTCACGATGGCTTTCACGTGGAAATGTCTTATTTCGTGTGTTTGAATTACATGAAGAAATTTACACATTTTTACAACAAGAACGTCATACAAACTTCAAATATTTGCTGAACCAGATTTTTTGCTAAAACTAGCATATTTGTGCGATATATTTGACAAATTAAATAAATTAAATCTGTCTTTGCAAGGAAACATCATGCACATTCTGATATTATTGGAGACGATTGTGGCGTTTAGGAAGAAACTGCAGTTATGGATAGAAAAAATAAACGAAGATGGCGGTCAAGATTGTTTCCCGCACTTGTATAAATATGCGGTATCTTATGAGCTTGTTGTCTCGCAAGATCTGATGACTCTTTTCACGGACTACCTTTTGAAACTTATTGAGTGGTTTTCGAAATACTTTTCCGAAGACGTTGTCGAAAAATTTGTATGGATTCAAGATCCTTCCTACGCCCAAGCTCCACCAGATTTCACGTCACAAGAAGAAGAAAATCTGATTGAACTCCCTTGCGACAGCAGTCTTAAAAAAAGATTCACGTGTTCCAATTTAATAGAGTTTTGAACAGGCCCGGATTAAGTGTATGATAGGTCCGGGGCTACGGAAAAAATTAGGGGCCATTTTCGGAAGTGACAAAATTATTAGTTTTATAGAATAACTAAATTTTCTTTAATTTAATTAAAGTATATTATTTACCATTGTACCTATTTCTTTTAACTGTACCTATCTATTTCGACTAGCTAGCTAGGTTAGGGCGCCGAGACAAAATACTAAACTTATGAGTGCGACGCGGACTGAAAAAGATTGGGAACCCCTGCTCTAGAACTATAGAACGGCCTGTGCGATTTTTTTCTTGCAGCTTTATAAGATACCAGGGGATGGGTCTCGCTGGTCGCTTCGCAGTCCGTTCCTTCGGACATTAAATTGTATTGTTTAGTAAATATTCATAAAAACTGCAACGTTCACACATACTTTTTTTTTTTTTCTTGAAAAAAAAAGAAGCACACCAATACGTCAATTAAAAAGTAAAATTTATATTAAAATATTTGAAAAATTGAATCCGCTAACAGGATAATGTATGTGAGCAGAATATAAAGTAAGTAAAAGTAAAATAAAGCAAGTCCCATACCCTTGACAGGGCATGGAGGATTGTGATACATTTAATTCTTTTTGGAGACCTTAATATGCAGATCAATGCCGTAACTCATATAAAACCGGCTCTAGAAGTTTTGAAAAATTTTTTGCTTAAAACTTGGTTTCCACATTTTTCAAAATTTGGGCTCTTTGATTTAAACATTTTTAGGGTCTCGTATTTTTCCTATATTTTAGCGATTGAATTTATATCATTTAAAAAAAGAGGAACCCTCCAGCTACCAAGGAAAGGACTGTGTACTTTTTTTAAATTTCCAGTCTTACTGCGTGTATTTTCGCAAATTTTGGTCCCTAAATATCAACATTTTTCGAATTTTATATTGTTCCTGTATTCTAAAGACCTTAGTATCTATGTTAAAAAGAAAATCAATACCGTAACTATATAGAACCGGCTGTGGGATTTTTTAAAAATTTTTTGCTTAAAGCTTGATTTTCACAATTTTTAAAATTTAGGCCCTATAATTAAAAATTTTTGGGGTCTCATATTTTTTCCACCTTGTAGTGATTGATAAACATCCTTTTAAAAAAAGTGACCCCACAGCTACTGTAGAAAGGGCTGTGGACTTTTTTTTACAGCTTTAAGAGTGTATTTTCTCAAATTTTGGTCTCTAAATATCAAAATTTTTCAAATTTTATATTTTTCTTGTACTTTTAAGACCTTAGTATACAGGTTAAAAAGAAAATCAAAACTGTAATTCAAATAGAGCCGGCTGTGGAATTTTTTGAAATTTTTTTTCTTAAAACTTGATTTTCACATTTTTCTAAATTTAGGCATTTTAATTTAAACATTTTTTGGGTCTCGTATTTTTCCTATATTTTAGCGATTGATATATATCATTTAAAAAAAAAGAGGAACCCTCCAGCTACCAAGGAAAGAACTGTGTACTTTTTTTTAGTTTCCAGTCTTACCCCTTTAAGAGTGTATTTTTGGTCTCTAAATATCAAAAATATTCGAATTTTATATTTTTTCTGTATTCTGGAGACCTTATTATGTAGGTTAAACAGAAAATTAACACCGTAACTTATATATAGAACTAGCTGCGGGATGTTTTGAAAACATTTTTCTTAAAATTTGATTTTCACATTTGTCAAAATTTGGGCCCTTCAACTTTCTGAGGGTTTTATAATTTCTTTATGATCTCACGAAGAAAACACGTCGATTAAAAAAAAAAATTAACTCTCTAGTTACTATAGAACGGGCTGTACGATTTTTTTTCTTACAGCTTTATAAAATATATATATTGTATGCAGAGCAAAATTTCTCTTAGCGGACATTGTAAAAACCTAACAAAATAACAACACTTTTGATTCTTCTACAGCAGTTTTTATTTTGTTCTTGATGAAACTATTGCCAGGGACAGGTCAAGAGGTGGCTATAATGAAATACCCCATCCCTCCGCTCCAAAAAACGATTTCTTCAGCCGCCATTTTTTGAATGCATAAAAATTTTCGCTTACGGCTAAGAAATTGAAAATATGTAAAGTTTTGACTGAAATATAAAATACCTTTTTGGTCGTGAATTATTTGTATGTTTACATTAAATATTTTTTTTATTATATTCTGTGAAAGTGAATATTAAATGATTGAAAGAAATATTTACTGGAAGTGTGAAAGAAATATATACGTGCATGTAGTTAATAATACATGCGGAAGAACTTTTAAACAATCGTTTTCTCACATTTTGATATATACACTTTTAGCAACAATTAATGGATGAATATATACATAATCATAATTTTATCAATGTACATTTCTTAATATGTGACATAACTATCCAAATATTTTGATTTAATTCTATTTTGTAATCACTATAATGTAATGGATAATTTTGAAATAATTGCATTACAAAAATTGCTTATGTATCATTATATTGTTATAAGAGGTGTGCCAGCATAGGTATGTTGTTTATTGATAAAAAAGTTTTGGGATTATAAAAAAATCGTTTAAAACAATGGTACAATCTGTAGTATTTCGTCAATTAACATCACTTTGGGTGAGTGTAATTACCTTAGTTTCCAGGGGTCATAATGAATAGTATATCAGTGACAATTATTGCTTCTTGAACATCATGGAACCCAAAGGCGCACTCAGGATTTTTTTTTTAATCGGGGCTAGAATTTAGAAGATGAGTTAGGGGGTGGTAACTCGGTACCTCGACTAAGTACCTATCTATTTCCGTGGTTTGTAAATTAAAATAAAAAAAATAAAAAAAAAACAAAATTAACGATTATTTTTAACAAAATTACAAAACTGGCGAATTTTATTTAAAAAAAAATAATAACAATAGAAACGTAACATTATGTTTGTAATAAGCACAAATTAGATAAGTATACGAATTTTATTTTTAAAAAATTAGCTAAAAGTATATAACATTATACTTGTAATATAAGTAAAATGTAAATATGTATATTTAAAAAAAAAAATTAAGCAAAACAAAACATTACAAAATGAAATTAAGATTTCGAAGATTTTTTGGGGGGAGCAATGGCCCCGTGGCACCCCCCTTGAGTGCGCCAATGATGGAACCAGATAGATACCAACTACCAATCACATACGATGTCAATATATCACTAGCAGAGGCATGTGTCTACTCAAAATTGAATTTAATTAAGACATACAATCAGATTTCAATAAATTAGGAAAACAAAACTAAAAAACAGTTATAATATTGATCAAACTTCTTAAATATTTAATTGTGCTGCTTTTGAGCTACATAACACAAGTTTAACGTCTTAATGCTTCATGAATAGTACAAACATTGATGATCTTTTGGTCGTTTCAAAAACAAAATTAGTATACTTAATATACTTTGGCGTAGTTTTTTCTAAATTTTGAGAAAACAAACTGAAGATCAACAAAGAGAAATACATATTCGGAGCCAGTTTGGTACTATTTGTAAGGTACATAATTTCCACTGAATGAGTCAAATTAGACTAAGTATGAATTGAAGCTACTAAAACGTTTTCAAAACCAGATACAATCAATAAGCTACACAAATTCATAGAAATGATTAACTTTTTGAATTAAATATGAGCTGGTTACATTAATGCACGTGTACCGTGTTAATCGTTACATTATTTACTTATTTTTGATTTAAATTTTACTATTTTTGTTTTCTTTGCTGCTTTGTTATTATTAGTATTTATTTCTTATGTTTTAATTATATTTTATTTACTTTACTATATTCTAATTTTTATCTCAGCACCTAAAAAGTAACTGAGTCTTTTTGCTAATATAAATAAATTAAAAATTCCTAAATAAATTTACAAAACTTTTAACTGAAAAAAAAATTTTTGATTGCAATCAATTGATCGTTTTATTAGTTAAATTCTGGTTGGTGATATAATAATTTTCATCGCAGATGTTTCATTTCATTAATTTTATACGAATTAGGAAATTGGAAAATGAAATAAGATAGAAAGAAAATTCATAAAATTTGATAAAGTTCATTTGTGTAGCAGTGAATTTGTTATTATTGAGGTGGTATATTTTGTATTTTGAACGTTTTGTTTCCTTTAAAAAATATATTTGAAAACACCCATACTACGTTGTTTTTTTTATGGTAGAGCCCTATATGTTGAAAACGTTAGCAGAGACGTATTATTTCGATCATGAGCTTCGCCAGCGGGTGGCAGGGGGCAGCTGCCCCTCCTGGAGCCCTGAAACTTTTTAATCAACTGGCAATGATTAGTATTCATAGGCGTGTAATCATGGACAATTTGGAAGACTTTTTTAATAATAAAGTAGTAGAACAATTTGCCAGAAATCCACGAAAATTATGTTTTAATTAAGATTTTATTCTTGTTTAATAAAATATTAAGCCTTTACAACTTACAAATTTTATTTGTCCTGTAACTTATGTCCTCTTTTTATCATCTTGCCCCTCCCTGGCTTATTGGCTGGCGACGCTCTTGATTTCTGTTGTTTTGGTGTAGATATATAAATTCGATAAATTTGAACTTCTAATTTTTAATAGAATTTATTAGTATATAAGCGCAAAAATTACTAATAAATTAATAATCTTTAAAAAAAAAATCAAAAAATTGATATAAGAAAAATAAATGTGAATATAAGTAGTTAATAATTAATTAACAGAAAAATAAAAAAATTTGTAATAAATTGTAAGTGTGTAAAGAATGGAAATATGTTGCAACTTTGATAGTCGATCCATTTGATACCGGTTAAGACGTTATCAATTATAGTAATATTTATGTTTTTCCGTTCTCTTTTATTTACTGTGTTTATTAAGTAATAAAAGAGTCAATGAAGAATTTTCAGATATATTTTCATACTTTATTAATTTATATAAAAACATGGTTATAATTTTGGAATTCAGGATAATAGAAATTTATAAACTTTATAATTTGGTGTAATTTTTGTAATCAAGTTTATATTGCGTTTATTACATTAAATTGCTTTTTAAACTAGTTCACAGGGTTGTTCTGAAATTTTTTAAAAACTTTTTATTAGAAATTTAAAAAATATCAAGTGTAGAAAAATGACTAACCGATTAACAATTCTTTATGGTAGTCAAACTGGAACTGCTCAAGAAATTTCAGAGAAAATATGGAAAGAATCGAAGTAGTAAGTAATTTAAAGTTATTTAAATGTATATTTCAGCATTTAACTGAGCAACAAAACGAACAAAGTGTTTTACTTGCATCAGATTTTTTGTTTTTCAAATAATGTAAATATCAAAAACAAAGTGACCTGTTCAAATAAATACACAAAAGTATCAATAGGAAATTATATTTATGAAATAAAACTAATCGTACATAGTGCATTAGCTTAAATGTAATATATGTTAAATTTTTTTTTACTAATCAATAGTGTTTTGTATTAAAGTACCATATTTGATATATTTTCTTTTAATTTGTAATAGCGATCATGTAATTAATAACCTTGATAAGTCGTATTTGAAAAAAAATTGTTGAATTTATGGAAGTAAATAATAAGAAAGTGGGAAATTTTTTAAATGAGCAATTTTTTCAATATAAGTGTTAGAGTTATCATACTTTCTTAAATTGGCTTTTAAATAGTACGAAGATAAAAAATAAAATTTTAATTAGTATTTTTACAGCCAAGTTCAGAAGTTTTATTTTTCTTTTTTCTTTTTAGTTACGGTTTTAGTGGACCGGTGTCCGCTATGGATGATTACAATATTCAGAACTTACTATCTGAAACCGTCGTAATATTTATTTGTTCTACAACAGGACAAGGTGATCAACCAGATAATATGAAACGGTTTTGGAAATTTTTATTAAGAAAAAGTTTACCAAACAACTTGTTACAAAATGTTAGGTAATTATTTAAATTTAAAATTGTTAAAATTTTTATAGTTAAATTACATGTTTAAAACAAATCTTGTTTTATACAAATACAAATAATGATTATAAGTTAATAATAATTTTTTTTTGTAAATGTGTACGTTGAAACTATTTTTTTCTTCTATTGTGATTGGATGAAGAGATTCAAACTTAGAATTATTCTCCTAAAAAAAATCCGAGAAAAAATTAACAGAAATAAAACAACAATTTACATTTTTTAAAACTAGAAAAATTTAATAACCGTTATTAACTAATGAACGAAATGTACATGTAATTGGAAGTTGCTTAGAAAAATTTTTATTTTTAACTTTAATATTAAATAATAGTATAACAACAAATATTTTATATACTAGCGCATTAAATATATTTTTCCATAAACCGAAATTTACGGTATTGACATATTTTTTATCTTAATTTAGACCTTTTATGAAAATGATTAAGACAGTTCTAAATATCAAAAAAAAAAAAAATTGACTCTTGAATTATTTTGAGATATTCTCTATACGAAGACATTTTTTTTTTATTAAAACGGTATTTTAACAGTAAACAATTACAATTTATTGTTGCGTATGGTGTTCAACAATATAGCGGATTTCGTAGTACGGATAGAATATTTTTTCATTTTATTAAATTTGTTGTATTATCAATAAATAACAAAACTATTTATACGAAAATCAGTTAAATTCCTGATATTTCAAATCGAACATTAAAACATAAACGTTCTCGTTGTTCTTATTAGTATTTTTATTAGAATATTATCAAAAATGTCGATTTAAAATTTTGTGTTTATAAGTATAAAATGATAATAAAATTAAAAGAAAAAAATTTGTTCCCGTAGCTTTGCAACTAATTTTATAGCGATATATAATATGAAAAAATCCACAAATTAGCAATTTTCTTTAAAAAATGATTAAATTACAATTCGTTTCTAGTTCAATCAAGGTCGTAATTAAAATAATTTTAAATTATTTACAATTTAAAATTTTCGCAAAAATTACTTGCAAGTATGGTAACGTTAAAATTTCGAAACCAGCGGTTTTTGGTTAGTCTGTTTTTAGTAAATTTTATGTAAAACTATTTCAAGCTTTGAGACTATAAATTTACTAAAAAAATAACTAGGCTCTCATGGTGTTGGCGTCTCTTTCGTTTTCCCAGTTTCAGGCTACCCTGAATCATTTAAACTGCCGTCCTTTTGTCCGGTCTTTGTCGCGAAACTAACTGTAATTTTTTATGCAATTTAGTTTATTTCATCTTCTCGAAATTCTCGTAAATATTTAATAATATCTGACTCTAAAAACGTTCTCTTAGCTATCTGCTTCCTTTCTTCTTCCTACTTACGTGATTCCCTTATTATCCAAACTTATCCTATGATTTACGATATTTACTTTCTAAATATTTTATCCAAAACGATTTTTTGTGGGTTCCTGGTCACGTCGGTATCGCTGAAAACGAATTAGTCGATTCTCTTGAACCACAGCACAAAATGGTCCTTTTATCAAAAAGTTTTTTGCTCTTAATTTTCTCTCCTTCCCTTCTGCTTGTTATTAGCGATTATGGTATCTGATAGTTCCCCTCCATCTTTTTTTTAATCCCGCTTCGTTATACCCGTCCATACCTTCACTTCTGAATCGTCCTTGGTTTTATAGCTTTCCATTTCTTCGCCGCTCAGTGATTTCTGCTATTTGTCGTCTACGTACTAGACACTTTTTATTGCCTTCCGTTTTTCATAGATTCTCTCTCGATATATTTCCTTTTTCTCCATTACATTTTCATAACTGACATTTCGTATGTGACCTCATATATCCAATTTGAATGTTCTTCCCTTTTACCCCTAAGCGTTTATATTTTTACTGCGAACTGTTGAAACTAAGAATCCTCACTCGGTACAATGTTTTTTTCATACTCCCGCTTTCCTCGATTTCTGTCTTCCTTGCTCTTACTACCTTTATTTTCCTAGTATCTAACCGAATTAGGTTTGTTTCTCCACTTCTTTTTGTAATATTTTAAGTCTGCGTGGCTAATGCCATTTTTCGTAAATCCAAATAAAAAGAAAATTAACCAAAGAATTTTTTGTTTTCAAATTTTAACGTAACTAAACTTGCAAGTAATTTTAAATTGTAAAATATTTAAAATTTTTAAATAATTTTAAATCAAAATATTGGTCCAACTAGAATGATTAGCTGAACCGCAAACAAACGAATGAATTGAGATGGCGTTTAGTCATATTTTTATTAGAAAATAAGTAAACAAAAAAGCGAATAAAATTATAATTGTTGCTGATACAATAAAATATTACGTTAACATTAGATTTATCTATTAGTATATTAACATTATATTGATACCGAAATAGTGAACTGATAAGATGTACATTAGCAAAATAGAATGTAAGAAATTTTATGTATGTATATTTAATATTTTGATTAATTTTATTTTTTAGATTTGCAGTTTTAGGATTAGGAGATTCTTCATATGCTAGATATAATTATGTGTCGAAAAAATTGAATAGAAGATTATCAAATTTGGGGGCCAGGAACTTATGCGATCTGGGTCTTGCCGATGATCAACATGACCTCGGTATAGACGCTGTTGTTTATCCGTGGATAAAGAATTTATGGAATATTTTGTTTCAGCTTTATGATATAAAAAATAACATTGAAATTGATGCTAGTCAAAAACTTTTGCCTGCCAGGTTAGTTTTGTACATTCAATGTTTTAAAATTTATTTTGTGAAAGTACGAAATTTAATTTTTGAAGTCTAAGTTTCTAGTAAGCTTGACAGTGTTCTTATGGAATCAATTACTTTTTATTATTATTTAAAACGTGAACATTGACGTCCAGAACACTTCATAGATTAGAAGCCTTCCAGTTTCGGTGTTATAGACGCTTACTCAGGATCCTGTGGGCCGAAAAGAAGACAAACGCTGAGATACTACAGACGATGAGAAAAGAAAAGGAGCTGATCGACACTGTCAAAAGAAGAAAAATAGAATGCTTCGGTCATGTGATGCGTGGGCCGAAGTATACATTACTACAGAATATATTGATGGGAAAGGTGGAAGGAAAAAGAAGAGTTGGACGAACAAGATTATTTTGATTCAAGAACCTACAGATATGGACAGGTTGCAGTGTTGAAGAACTGTTCCACACAGCAAAGGATCGGGGTGCCTACAAAGAATTAATCACGATTGCCATTAGATGAGCCTAAGATCGAGAACGGTCATGGCACCGAAAAAAAAAAAAAAAAAAAGGTGTTCGTAAAAAGTTCTAATTCTGTTATACCGATTTTAAGTTCTTACACTTAAAATGTTTTAATATTCGAATTATATACTTTTGTAATTTATATGTGGAATATTTATGTATTTGAAATGAAAAAAAAAAATGCTTAGTACTAATTAACGTAAATTGAAAGGCAGATATGCAGGATAATTTTAAATAGATATCAAACTGAAAAAATACTGGAATAGAAAAATGTATACTAATAATAATTACTTTTATTACTCTACGCCAAAATAAACGTAAACGAAAATTAATTCACAGATTACTTTTTCGTTCCGCTATTGTCAATGTCTACTATTGTGTTTTCAAAAGTGAAATATGTGGTATTTCATGTTGTCAGTTCTGTTTTACATATTTGGCACTGATTTATTTATTCCAAACTTTCTGCTAAAATTTGCTCTCTTGTTTTACGTAAAATACCCAAAATATAATTAACCCTAATCTGTGTAGGTGGGCGCTGACTAAAAAGTAACGCACAGTCGCTTACAGCAGCAAAACGAAATTGGTTTCAGAATATATCCCATTCTTCTATTACAAGCATGTCTAGTCTTTTTGAATTTTGAATATTTCTTTTATAATACTTTTAAATTAATATTGTCAGAATTATGTATGCAGGTATATTGAATTTTTTTAAAATTAATATATTTTCGTATACTTATTATTTTAATATCGTTCTAATCGTTTCTGCTTTTGCTCTCGCTTAATAGGAAAAACGTGTTATGTTAATATGTCTGAAATAGTATGCAGTATTTGATTTTTTTACCGTTGAAATATAACTATTATGTTTATCGTTATGCGATGATATGACCGAGGTTTAATAACGATAATATTTGGCTTTATCGTTTTCGCGTAATCACTTAATCCGGGGAAACCAAAATTGAAAGGTCATTTCGCTTTCCTACATCAATGAAATTTAATGTTTGTGACATTCGTTTTTTGTTTTTTTTTACGGTTAAAATGACTTGTAAGAGCATTCGCTTAACACGAATTGTGAGATAAAGATTATAGTAAAAAAGAAAAACTGCCGAAATTCTCTTTTGATGGGATGAAATAACTAATTCACAGATTCAGCAAAGATAACGTTGCGAAATAACGTTGTTTTTTTTTAGTGTTTACTTTAATTTTTAGCTGTTGTATTATATTTTTTAGACAGTCGCTGAATATAGGTTAGGATTCGTTATATTTGAATTTGGAAACAGAATTAAAATTTGGACTAGAAGATATTCCGTGAATTAGATTCAGTTTGCGTTTATTTTTATCCCACCACTAATAAATATTATTATTTTCTTTTTTATAATATTTTCAATGTCAAAAAATAAATAAATTTGAAACTAATGCCAACTTTTGAGTCTTTTTGAATGACTCGATTTGGATGATTAAAAAAAAATGTGTTTTAAATTAATTCCACTTTTCTGCGTAGATTTTCAAATTACATTGTACGCAATGGTTTAATTTTTCTTATACATTTCTTACGGAGTAACGTCTGTAAATTAAACGCTAGTTGTCCTAATTCAGCCTCTATATGGGTATGGAGCAGCTACTTATGTCACCCCCAAGATTTTAAGAAATATCAACAAAAAACAGAGAAAATTCCTCCTTAACATCTGTTCCCTTTACAGAACTACTCCTACATCGGCGGCCTGTGTCATTGCGGGTTTGCTCCCACTGGACCTTTATATCATCAACAGAGCAATCACTAGCGAACTTCGAATTGTTAACGATGTCAACCTGCTTAAATCTCTAGAATTATTAAACAATATTATTGATCCACCTATTAGCAATAATACTCCTTATAGGTTAGTTAAGATACAGGTTCAGCAGATGATGATTTTGGAATGGCAGAGGAGGTGGGACTCTGAGATAACAGGTAGGAAAACTTATCACTTTCTCCCCTGTATCTCAGACCGATTGAAAATGAAAAAAATAAATATTAATTTCTTCAGCTCACAGATGCTCTCTGGACACGGCAAGTTTGGATCCTATCTATATAGGTTTCGACTTGTCAGTGGACCAAACTGTGCCTGCTGCTTAGCAGATACTGTTGATGACGTTAGTCATTTTATATTTGACTGCCCCATTTTTACTACCATTCGTGATAAATATAATATTAAAAGAATGGAACCATATCTCCTTACCAATAAAAATCATCTCGATGTCCTTAAATTTGCTGAGGATGCTATGAGATATAAATTTCATTTAGATAGCTAAACGTAGTTCGTTTAATTTCAACTTTAAATATATTACTGGCTTCCTCTGGTACCTTCTTCAGCATTTCGTTTTCGTTTTCATTTGTATGTATATATGTAATAAGTTTATCTCATAACAACAATTGTTACACTAAGTAATTCTTAAAATATAAGTAATTAAATTATGTTCTTATAAAAATAATTTAACATAAGCGAAGTCAAACGTGATCCCAATGTACCGTAAAAAAAAAAAAAAAAAAAAAAAAAAATAAAAAAAAAATTATCTTACTATTACCTTATATTTTAAGGCAAGCATTATAAAAGTTATAAGTTGTATTATACGAGTAGACTCTAAGCAGATACTAATATTCTTGTGCATACACTTGGTATTAGTCGGGACTATGTTTCTCATCCTGACTATTGCCTCTAATTACTTATAAGTACACTCGCAAAGGACCATCTTTCACACACATATATTTCTGTTATTTCTTTCTTTAAACATTTATAGAATATTTAAATTGTTTTATCGTTTACACTTTACTTACATATAGTCCTTTGCAACTTTATACACATATTTCTGAAATATACGCTTTATTAAAAAAAAAAAAAAAAAAAAAAAAAAAAAAAAAAAAAAGTTGTCATTATGTACAAGAATTTTAATTAGATTGGAAAATAATTTACTTAGTATCTGAAACATTTTTTCATTAGAAAAACGCTGCTTGTTAATATTATTTAATTATAATTGTTGGTTATTTATTTAGTGTTAGATAATTCAAAAGACGAGAAACTTGAAAGTGGAAAATCAAGAGATCAAATAAAATTAGCAATAAGGAAGTACAGAAAAAAAAACGGAGAAGAAAGAGTCATAACGGAAGAAATAATGAAAAGATCGAGTTTTGGATTGGGAAATATTTTGAGAAAGTACAATACCGCGACAAGAGCACTGTTATAGGGATGCAAGTTTGATTTAGAAAGAAAATTGGAGGTGTCTCAAATTTTGTTTTCATTTTTCGTTTCTATTACCTTTATTTTTTCCTAATTCTGTTTACTTTTATAGATTTGATTTTGTTTAGTTTGTAATGTATTGGTTTTATTTATTGTTTTACGTTAATTTGGTCATGTTTTTTTGTTCTGAAATTTTATTTAAAAGAGCGTTTATTAATTTTTATTGTGAATTAAATGCGAGTTTTCGTTGTATGTATTTATATATCGTACTTAAGAACTTCGTTCGAATTTTGGTTTTGATATGAACTAATAGCAATGTTGGCATGTAACTACTAGTGTTTATATTATTTTTAAATGAGTGTGATACTTCTTGTCCGCTTATTCATAATGTTCACGAACGAATTATAATATGATTTAATAATATAATTTACAGGATAAACAATACTTGACTGCTATTCATGTGATGGATATTTTACAGTAAGCATATTCCATAAAATCTATTTTTCAAACACGATGTATTATGTTATATTATTTTCGTTAGTTTAAAGTAAAGCGAGAAATTTCATGAGGGAGATGGTGGTTTTTCTTTCTTCTGCGGTCAGTTCGATTTCGGGCGAGTAAAAAAACCTGGAATTGGCTCGACTTTGCAGCGAAATAAGCCATAATTCTGTGAGTTGTAGTTTGGCAGTCGATCACCTTAACTCTAGTCTACCGCACTGTCTTTCGTTATTCTGTAGATGATAGTTATTGTAAGAAAAAATAAATTTAATTAAAATTATTTTGTCCTGTTATTTTAAAATCATTTGATTTTAGTTTTTTAAAAAAACATAAAAAAAGTAAACCAAATTTAAATTAAAAATTAGGATAAAAACATCGATATAATATTAAAATTTCCATTGAATATAAGTGCCGATGATCAGATATGAATACAAACGTCGAAACGATTACTATTTTCTTTCTGTATCAAGTTTTTTTTTAATGGATTTGACAGAAGGCAAATGGAGAAGAAGAATTGATTGTGTTTATAGCAGCGGGAATTACCGGAAAGTTGAGATTGCCTAAAAAAAATAGAACATAGATTTTTACATAGGAATATAATGAAACAAGTGAAATATGATTCGAAAGCAATCGGAACGTTATATTTATTCTATTATTTAATATTTAATGAAGTAATTAACAAATTTAGTATTAGTATTAGTATTAGTAATTTTAGTTTAAAAAATAAATTGTAGGTGGAAAACAGAGACTAAATTAAAATTTGAAATACCTGCTGACGCAGTTAAGGAATCTTTGCCAAACTACGATTTGTTCACTACAACGTGTCTGGAAAATAGCCGAGTGACACCAGTAGATCACTTTCAGGTAATGATTTTGGAATGCATTGAACAAGATGAGTGCACGTGCTTTTAATAAATAAAAGACTACTTAGATTTTCAAATAATGTTTGCAGGATGTGCGCCTTCTTAAATTCCGTTTAACTGAACACTTAAATTATTCTCCTGGGGACGTTTTAATGGTATTGCCTACAAATTCCAATGAAGCTGTAAAGGAATTTTTTGATATTTTTTCAGACAGAAAAAGTGAAATAAATGAAAATGTGCTGTTTCACATAACCGAACGTTACTCAGATATGCCAGTACCACGTTGTTTGCAAGGTTATTTACCTTTGATAACGTTGGTTAAAGAATATTGGAATTTAAATGTAAGTGTAAATACCGTATAGATTACGTGGAATTATTATGGGTGGAAATAATTTAGGAATCTTTAATTTTTTAGCGTGAGGTTGCAATTATTCGTTGCTAGTAAATGCTATATATAGTCATTTTCGAATTATAAATTTTAAGAACATTCCCCGTTACTGCATTCATTAATATAAAATTAACAATATTTGTAACTAATTTAAAATGAGAATATTGATAATTCGGAGCATTTATTTTTACAGTCCTGGAGATTAAGCTTTCAGTTACTCGAATAGTTTTTCTTCAAAATTTTGAAAGCTTTTTTATAACTATTTTTACTACTTTTATGTGTAAAAATTAGATAATCAGCAATAACCTTTAATAATAAAAGTATAACAATATTAGACTGCTTCACTTAAAATTTTATTTAAACTGATCTTTGTTAATTTTATATTTCACCTTTCTTTTCAAAACCATTTTTAATAAGTATTTGCATCTCTGAAACAAATTTTAGGTTATAAATTTCAAATTATTAATCGCGATAGTTTCAGTTTTCCAAAATTTATCATAATAGCTATTATTTACGCTTTAAAAGTAGCTTTTTGTTGCAAAATATATTGTTACAAAGTAAATGAAGTAAATCTTTTACAATGCCATATAAAATAAACTCATGGTCTTCTTTAATGCAATATATTGGTCACTGATATTGCCGTTGTTCATCTTTTATTTTAAAAAGCGTAATAATTCATATGCTAAATACTTCTCGAAAACAGCTTTAACTTTGTTAAAATCACATCGAAATCTGTACAGTGGTTTCAGATATTAGCGTGTTAGTAGAGACAAATAATTAAGATTTTCATTTAAAAAATAGTGTTTCTTTCTGATTCTTTAGTATCATTATAATTTCCTGCTTAGCTTAAAATGTGTCAAAAATTAAATAAATATATTAGAAAAATTTTTATTAGCAAAACTAAATTAATGATTTATGAAATAATAATTAATTTTAGGTGATTCCAACGAGATATGTATTTGAATTACTTTCTCATTTTACTGATAGCGATTTAGAACGAGAAAAATTACAAGAATTTATTTCCTCCGAGGGACAGCAAGAATTATTTAATTATTGTAACCGACAACGTCGCACGATATTAGAAGTATTAGCCGATTTTCCCCGAGCAACTGCTAATATTTCGATTGAATATTTCGGCGAAATTTTTCAACCAATAAGACCAAGAGCTTTTTCAATAGCATCGTCTCCAAAGGTGATCTATATTGTGTCGTACGGCGCGCATGCCAATTCGTACCTATTTGTATTGCAATCGTAAACAAATTTATTTGTGCTATTAGGCTGATTACATGTTTTTTTAAATTGTCACGGTAAATATTTTAAATCATCTTAAGTAGTGAATATTATTCGTTTGGGTATTATAAAAATTCTAGGAAATCAGCAAAATTAAGAAAATTTTTTTTTTTTTTTTTTTTATTAAAAAGGTAGTTTTTGAAATTTCTTTGGATATTTTTTTTTTTGTGTACTTAATTTTCATTATTTAATTTTAATTACTTAATTTTAATTACTTAATTCAATACTATGAATGCCGAGGTGGTATGTTGAAACTCGTATTGTTTTATATAATCTTTTTTAACATTGAAAATCAGCAGTTCAAGTAATTTTATGTAATAATCGAAAAGAATAGCAGCCCGAACAAAAATGAATATTGATATAATTGTGAATTTGGGTTAGTTTGAATAGTGTGATTGTTATAAGAAATTAGTTATTAGAAAACTAATTTAGTATTTGGGAGGGGAAAAAAAGTAATAAAAAGTTTATTACTATTGATATTGATAATGTAATTACGTTTAGTAGCATACAAAATTTTATGAGATTCGCATGTAATATAAAATCAACAAAAAAAGAAAAAAAATCGATTCGGAATAATTTCGAGAAGCAACGGTAAGTGAAGCGTTAATTCTGAATAAACAAAGGAATCAGTTGTAGTTTTACATAATCTGATTTTTCAAGTCAGGAGAAATGGTTTTAAAAAGGGTGAATAATATATATCCGCTCCATATTGCTATGTTGAATTGCAATGGCTATTATTATTATTTTTCGGTGGTCTTTAAATGTGCCTGTATATGCCAGTGGCCTTGAGAAAATCTATGAGAACTTGAACTGCCGATTTTGAATTTGATGATACTGTAAGTAATGTCTGTTAAGTTATAATGAGTGATCAGTTGGCCATTATATGTTATTATAAGTATTTTTCTTCCGTAAACTGCTTGTAAACTGTCAATAATAAGTAAATAAATGAATGTCCAAAAACCGCAGTTACTAACTGTTATAATTATGTTAAAAACCGAATTTTATTCACTATATTCACATAAATATAACATTAATTATATTTGTTAGACAAGCGAGGTGAGAGGACATGGACAAAATAAACATCTTATGCTAGGTTGACTATACATAGGTGACTAATTTATTTGTAGCTTTTTCGCGCAATATTATCTAGTGGCTACCAAGGTGCGGCTGTTGTGTTCATTTGCTTGCTTCACGATAGAACCGCTCTGCACGCTAGATGGGAGGAAGTCAGAGGATCTGTACTGATAGCATTTAATCGTTTCATCACTTCTGGCAATGGATTGTTTGGAAAGCATGAAGGGAGGGGAAGACTGGCCGCTTGTAGTGGAGAGGAAGGAAAGAAGTAGAGAATTTCATGCTGTTTGTGATAGTCTGTTTAATAGGATAAATTGCATCATTCTAACAAGTTGCATATGCTGAAGGATGGCTGCTAGGATTGTATGGAGAGTGGAATGGTGGGCGAAATGCAAGGATTTAATTGAGGAGTGACTAATCAAAGAATAGGCTGAATACCCGTATATAATTTCAAATAAAATAATTTACCTAAAAGGGGTCATCGAGAATTTGGGATGAATGTTATTTCTTCAGGTTTGATAAATACTTAAGGATTAAAAGGAATTTAAGATACCTCGGTTTTAGATTGGTTATATTGAGTTTGCCAGGATAGTTTGTATTCAAAAAATAATTGTAGAAAATTGACATTGGATTCGAAAGGGAGGGCAAAATTATTAAGAGCGAGGGAAATATTAGATGAAACACGACGTCTTTTGTGGAATTCGACACAGAATCTTTTGGATATAGAAAACGCTGTTCCATTCTCACGTGACCAGTCTTGTTTGTTATTTGTTTTTCGGAGGATGTTATATCTCTTAAACGGAAGATTGGAGAATAAGGAAATATTTAAATTGTTGATATAAAGTCGGACTTTAATTGGAGACGTGACGTAGGTAGCTATGTCGTTTATAAAAAAATATAAATAGTGTCGCGCTCAAGGCAGAGACTTACGGTATGCCGTTTTCCAACGAATTTATTACCGAGCTCGTGAGCCGATTTTGACTTGAAAATATTTTTTTTTGTTAGAAATATGGTACCTTTATATAACTGGCCATATTGACACTTAATCCAACAAACAGCAGTTTTTTTATTAATATGTACTATCCTATATAATCAAACACTTTATTTATATCGAAAAATATTGTGTATACGTTAAATTTTGCCGCTGTATGCTCAATAGATGCTTGTTTGTAGATCACATTTTGCGCCCTCCGGCTTGTAAAGGGGAAAGAAAATGATTTTACTCGAGGAAAAAGGGGAGACGACGATTCATTATTTTCTTTAGGGTTTTGATGTAACATTTAAAGGTGTGGAAAGAGCGGATTTTTATTTCGTTTTAATTTAGGGACGACAGACGCTGTTTTCCAACTATGTGAAATAGTATCTGATGCCCAGATTTAATTATATATCTGTAATAGATAGGATTTTGTTGACAGCGATAAATATTTAAGCATGGATGGATGTATAGTGTCTGGCTGGATTTGCTATTCAGAATACGATGTTAGAGCTGGAAACTAAGTTCAGAGATAGTAAAATCACAGATATACGGAGATGTTGTGTTTGTAGGGATGACTATTTTAGATGATTTTATTTGGGATAGCGAGCCTTGAAGTTGAGAAAGTGAGGTCAGTTGAGGATTCTAAGGAATAGTGATGCGTAAGAATATTCGAAATTTGTGTAGGGTCGGATGTGTCAACATCACTGCTACTACAGTGAATAACTAGTGCGTGGCATAACATATGTGTATTTGACCTTTCATAACACACCCGTGGAAATATAATTAGGTGGTTTTACATTGCCTGCTAGTATCATAGTCGGAGGAATTAATAGGTAATTTAGTCTGTGAGTATCCGAATCAAACTTTAAATGAAGTCCTTCTTCACAGAGTAATGCTCACCAGCATCATGTGGATCCGTTAGCTGCATGTCTTACTCTGCTAACCTTACTGCCTTGGGTGGCTCTATCACGAGTATACACTCCCGACAGTATTGCTTAGCATGGTCGCTGGACATTACTGGTACCTTCCACTACAACAAGGTGGACTCCGGAGGGGATATGTTTGGCTTTTTGTTGTTTAATTTCTGCGAGTTGGCTATAGAATCCTTTATAGTTTCACTACTTAATAATATTGTTAGACGCCGTCGTTAATCTGTTTGCTTTGGATAAGTTGTATGTATGTTTGTATCTAGTTAATGGTCGGTCGGGGAGCTCAATTTTTTCACCAATTACAAAAACCGGGCTTTTTGTCCACAATGAGGTAGTGTTTTTCTAGCTTGTATATCAGATCGTCCGCATCATCAGTGAAACTTTTAACAACGTTTAAGGTTTTTTTTTCTCCCTTGAACCAAATCATTAAAATGACAAAGTTTGGTTGAGAAAACGGGTAACATGTGCATGTGGAAATGTTATTTTTGACTGGTTGTAGGAGTTCTTTTGTTAAAATTTTTTGCTTTTTAGAAGTTTTAATGGAAGTAATGTTAGCTGATATTTAGCGGTTAGTTTCTGATATACATGTATTTATGTGAAGCTCCTCGGGTAAGTTTCAGAGCGCTGCTCGTGGTATTTCGCTTACCAAATGTAAGTGGTAGGTCTTGAAACACGGATTCAGTAGGCTGCATCTGCGAATCTTGTGACGATGGTATGGTCGTTGATCCCTTGGGAACCTTCCTCTGCGATGCCCAGGTTTTAGGATTAGTGCTTTTGAAGTAGTCATTTTTTCTACTTTTCTATGTTTTCAATCATTGTGTGGAATAAGAAAGATCTAAGCTAACTTGTCCCAATTCATCACCATGTGGACTGATTCATAATAAAGAAATTGCCAAGACTAATTTTACATTTAATACGTTCTCCAAGTATCCTTTTATGACGATATTCGGGATTGTTGGGGATACATTGAATAGCATGATTATCTAATCTTTATCCCGCGATAGTAGTATTATTGATTGAAATAGTGGCTCTGTTGGCTGTGAAGGTATCGGTGAGTTTTTGGATTTGAGGAAAATAAGTACGCAGTTATTACAAATTTTGGATCCGGCAGTTATATTATTTGAGCTTTCTACTAGAGGTTTTAAAGTCGAAAAATAATCACGGGTGGTCGTGTTTTTGAGAAATGGGAAAACAATGCTCTGTTCCTCGAACGGGTATTCGAATTCTTTTATATGCGGGAGAAACTTTTTGTTTTCAGTTTATCTGAGAATGAGGTTGTTTTTATTAAGGAATTTGTCAACGGCACGCTAATGCGGCGTTGCTCTTAAATGATTCGATACAGGCGGAGAATTGTCAAAGACGTCACTGGCCGTGATGTATACTTTCTCAGGTAGGTTGGCGATATATGTTACAGCGGAGATGAAATTTCAGAATTAGGGGATGTGTTATGTTTCGAAGTGTTTGTATTGGTATGTGTGTGGGAGCGAAAGAAACGGTATCACTTGATAAAGATGTAGCCATCAACGTGCTGTTTTTTGTGCGTTACGTTGAAGCACTTGTTGTTTCTAGTGAAGTGCACTGCATTCTCCGCTAGGCAGTGATGGAGCGATATAATGTATTCTTATCATTTATCACAAAACGAGATAACAATTAAACGTAAACAAATAACTTATGACATGGCTCCTTCATTAAAAATCGAATATTTTTTAAACTGCACAGAAAGTTCTTAAAATTATTAAAGACAATGTAAGGAAAAAATCTTTTAAAATGAATAGGTAAAGTCAGAACTAGAATTTTACTGAGAAGAAGAGATTTGAGCTAAGGAAAAAGGGAGGATACGTAGAGTCTTGGATTAGATACAATAAATTCGAATACTGGGACGCATAATGGTTAAAAAAATCTTAGATAAAGACCGAAGGGTCACGAATGTTAAAATTCGTTCCTAAAATTGTCTTGGTTAATTTAAATATCGACAAAGTATAAACTGTTTTAAAGTGTTAATTACTTTCATTACTTTTATTACAGGCCCATCCTGGTGAGATCCATATTTTGGTTGCTGTCGTAAAATATAAAACGAAACTAAAGAAGATGCGAATTGGACTCTGCTCAAATTGGTTGTCTTTTCTTCAGAAGGATGATTTCATTTCGGTTTCCGTGAGAAGAGGTTCTTTTTTATTTCCAAAAGAGAATGTAAGTATTTGTGATACCAAGGTTCAGTAAATTATTTATACGATCTTTTTATTTCTAATAAAGAAGTCACTCTTGAGTACAGTTTGATTCATCGATTCAAATTAAACATTTTAGAACGTAACGACCAATTGTATGTCGATCTCCGTACACGTTGAATTGAAATTCTGTAATTTTTTCATTATTTATGTACGGTAATAGAAGGAGATGAAGGAGAATGAGATGTAAAAGGGGGCGAGTAAATGAGAAGAAAAAAAATTGAAAACGTACACGCAAAATAGAGCAAAACGGCGAAATAGCAAAATATGAAAATTATAGTTTTGTTCATATATTTTACTAATAAATTAATTTTAACAAAACTTCAGATTAAATTACTGAAAAAAGCTATTAAATGTAATATCACACGGAAGTAAATACGAACGCTGATAGTGATGTACAAATATATTCTTAGGCTACAATTGTGTAGGCCATAAATCAATATTTCCGCGTTGGATATAAAATTACTATGAGAGCCCTGCTTATATTTTTACAAAAAAGATATACGAATAGTCACGATGATGGAAACAGAATATTGTGATGAATGAGAAGCAACAGAATCTTTATTACAAAAGAACGTATGATTTATACCTTTAATAAGGTATGTAAAGAATTAAAATTGAATTTTACGAACTGACTGCGATTAATTATCTGTAACAGAATTAAGCAATATGTATAAATGTTTATACGCAGTTTGTAGACGATGAGTATTTATTTTAAAGATGTAAGTGTAAATCTTTAGGGATTCCTAAAACTATGATTTTATAGGTAAGTTAGGCTAAAAATTTTTTAGCTACTTGCTTACATTTTTTTTTTTTTTTTTTTTTGTAGTTACAATTCAGTTTTATTGGGTTATTTTAATATTAATATAGAGGGTCATTCAGAAATAACCCTCTATTTTGAATATCGATAATTTAAAAATTGAGCAAATACAAAAAATAGTATATCAGAAGAGATAGATAAATTTAGGAACTTTTTTTTTATTACATTCGATTTTTTAAATGCGAGCGGCCAACTTCTGCAACACGCTTCAATCGAGAAACGAAATTTCTGAACGCGAGCTCCAACATACCGTGTGGAATATTCATCATTGCTTCCTCAATTCTCCACTTCAATTCTAAAATATTGGTAGGGTTATTCCGATATACCCTGCTCTTTAAAAAGTCTCACAAAAAGTAATCACAGGTTTTAGATCCGGGCTATACGGCGACCACGACCAGCCCGCATTAAACATCGCAGCAAATCGATTAGAAATAACCTTATCTTTAAAAGTTTTCTGGAGCAGCATTAATGTTTTATCGGATGTGTGTGATCTGGCACCATCTTGCTGAAATATCGCTATCTTTTTTAATATTTTGCATGTTTTTAACTGGGTAAAAAAATTTCTTCCGGCATAGCCACGTACCTATCCTTGGTTATTGTTCCTTCCAGGAAATACGGCCCGATTAGTTCATGAGCACTTAGCGCCACTTAGACGGTACATTTCTCTGGATGCAGTGGCTTTTCCTCATTCATCAATGGATTTTCAGGACACTATAACTACCAATTTTGTTTATTCACAAATCCATTTAGCCGAAAATGTGCTTCATCTGAAAACCAAATGTTGTTGAGAAAGTTTTTATTGCTAAATTCTGCTGCTAATTCTTCAGTAATCTCTAACCGTCTTTCTTTGCTGCGTTCCGATAGACATTGTATAACCCGAATCTTGCAGAAGAAAAGTCGAATATCTTCAGTAATAATACGATATGTTGTCGACCATGAAACGCTGAGTTGTTGTGCTAAACGCGCATGGAGGATCGAGGCGAGGCTTTCAACAGCTGCTTTGCTTTGTCACTCTGCCTTGCGTGCGCATCGTTCTTTGGCATCCCACCATATCTACTGTCCATTTCAACGAATTTTTTTACAAGACGATTAATAACACTACGAGGAGGTTTTTTCCGAAATTCGCATTTAAATTTATTCACGAAATTTCATCGAATTGTCACAACAATTTTTGTTTCAAAGAATTGAGAAACCACGAAAAAATACATTCTTAATAAACATAGAACGACAAAACTGGATTTTTTAAAATAAAGTACCCATCTTTTACGCAATAAATGTTGCCAAAATGAATGCGCCACATGCAGTTTTAGGTTTTTTAAAATTCTTTGTAAATAGCGCGTTATTTCTGAATGATCCTGTACATGGTAAATGCTCTGTTAATAAACGTAGTTTAAGAGTTTTTTATTTTTGTTTTTGAAAATTTTCCTTTTCAATGATTTAAAAAAAATATCAGCATTTAAACGTTCAGAATTTAGATACTGTTTGGGTAGTGTGCGCTTAGTTCGTAAAATTGGTACATCAGACTGCATTTAATTTTTTTATTTTTATTTTTTTCAAACATTTGAATTCCTTTTTGTTAATACAAGTCTTAAGTATAATATAAAATAATATAGTAATAATTACAGTATGTTCCGGTAATAATGATCGGTCCCGGGACGGGCATTGCTCCTTTTCGAAGTTACGTTCACGAAGATGCCGACGATAATCAGAGTAAAAATGATTTGTACGTGTTTTTTGGATGTCGCAATAGAAATGCTGATTTTTATTTTGAAGATGAATGGTTGCAACTTCAAAAAAATGGAAGGATATCTTTGTTTACCGCGTTCAGTAGGGATCAACCGCACAAAATGTAATTACCGAAGATCATCAGTCTATTATTATAAGAACAGTCAAACTTGGACAAACGGATACATGCGCAAATCGAGTTAGAGTTCTCAGTCCGATAATATTTTAACTGAAGATTCTATACAACATGGAATAAACTTGATTTGTTTAAGGGAGATATTTTTATTTTGGCATCTTAAATTTAAAAATGGCATCAGTAGGGATTATAAGGAGGTGTGTGCTCACTTTTGAGTTGCGTTTTTTTTCTAAATTTAAATATTAATAAGTGATATTTTTGTTTTATAATATTATTTATAAAAAAAAAATTACTAATTATATCTTTCCTGTTATTCTTTTATGAAACGTGTAAATGAATAAATTACAAGTTTTGATGTCCTAACAAATTAATTAAAAAAATTTAAAATGTATTGAGCAAAACTCTAAAATAAATTGTTCTTTTCGTTAATTATTTTGTTCAAGTGTTTAAAATAGAATTTTTCGAATGTGCATGTTTTTTGTTTATTTTTGTCGATGTTTCATCTTAGGATGATTACTTTGTTGAGGTGGTTTAAAAACTCAGCTATATGCTATTATGAATATGATATTTCATTTTGTAGCGAAAGTATAATTTTATAGGTGGGATTTATATCATGGTACTCTATTATGGGGATTCAAATAAGATTTATAATTGCGCTTATTCAGGTTTGACTGTATTTTATACTAATGCACAATGCTTATCATGTTGCATTGCGAGTGTGTTTTTTAGACTGCACTTATAGTTTTAATTTTGTAATTTTAGTATAATGGTAAAAAAGTGTATTTTTCGTATTTTTATTTTACTGACGCTCCAGATTTATTTCAGTAAAAGTAGTAGGAGACTATTTAGGGTTGAAAAAATTTGCCTTACACACTGAAGTAAAAATATCTGTTTTATCATTTTTAATTCATTTTTTATTACAGTTATAAATCCTGCTAACTTGTTTATTTCTGTTTTAAACAGTTTATTTATTATGTCTGTAAAAAAATCGTTATAAATTAAAAAATGTATAGATATAAATTACAAATATAACGCCATAGACGATATCTGTCCTTAGATTTATTAAAGAATTATCCTTATATCATTTGATATACTTGAATAACAGTAAGAAGGTCGTATAACTAGCGTTTTCGTATTGTATAATTTTTACATTTGAATTAAATTTTTTAAAATACATTATTGTTTTATGTAATTTATGCCTTAATTTTATTATACTAGAAAAATTATAATTTTTATTCTAGAAATCATGTTGAAATAAATATTGCAATAAACACACACACACGCGCACACACACATATATATATATATATGTATATATATTCGAATAAACTGTTACTTTGTTAAAAAAAGTTTTTTTAAGCAAAAATACGTTGTACTTGTTTTTGTACATATAAAAGCCAACTTTTTAAAATTTTTGTTTCATAATGTACAGTATTTTAACTTCATTGTTTTTTTATGTAATCACATGAGTATGTAAAAGTGAAGAGTAGGGGGTAGTCATTTATGAAAATAGTAAAGATAATTAAATACGATTTTAAGCAAAAAACAACAAATGATGGAAAAAATAAGGTTTTCATTTTTAATTAAAATTGAAGGTTTTTTTTCAGTTTCTGATAATTTTTCCCTCATTTGATTTGATTCAAATTAAAAAGTGTTTAAAAAATGTTAGTAGCATTATCAGTAAATTTCACAGCAATTTACCTAACTAATATAATATTACTTGGAAATAAAGTTTCATGTAACCGCATGGTATCTTATTCTCTTTTTTTGTTTTCAAACGCGTTCAGGTTTGAACGTATTGGTTGATTCTGAAATCCTATGTAATCTGAATTAATGAATGTTGTTTTGCTGCTTTTATTGCGTGGCGTGTTATTAATATGAAAATCATTTTTCATTTGTAGATACGTTCAGGACCTCATTGAACAAAATTCGTCATTAGTTTTCGATATCTTGCAGAATCCAAAATCGATGATTTTAGTAGCAGGAAATGCTAAGAATATGCCAAATGCGATAAGGTTAGCATTTAAAAATATATTGGCTAAATCTAATTCTGACAAAGAAGCTGAACATTTTATTGCAACCATGGAAGTAACTGGTAGATATCAAACTGAAACTTGGTCGTAAATTTCTTATTTGGGTGATAACTTTGTTTGCAGTACACAAGGTTAGTAGTAATTCGTACCTGTTTAATAATTTCGTGTATCATGTTTATTATAGCCATTATACCATGTTTTAATATTTGTTATTAAAGCTAATTTAACACACACACACACACACACACACACACATATATATATATATCTAATATCTTTAAACGAGCAATTCTTGTGTATATATATATATATAAATTTATTTCACGTATCTCGGAAACGGCTCTAACGATTTGGATGAAATTTGTACACTAGGGGTATTTTGAGGCAATAAATCGGTTTGTCAAGGTTTAATCCATGGAAAAATTCGGGTTCGCGAGTTTTAAATGATTTTTAATGTTTTCAGTATGATACGAATCAGGGTTGGTGGCGCGATCTTTCGACGACGATGTAATAGATAATTTGTTCTGCCTTCAGTATTATTTTTTGATTTTCGAACGTCGTCGATTATCGGCTCTGGTAGTGTCTTTGTGTACGGAGCGGTGGCGTCAATACTGGTAGTGCAAAGCAATAAAACATATGGTAGGCAAAACAGGCGAGCGGGTAATTCCAGATACCTGGAAACGGTGAGGAACGAATAGGCAAAAAAAAAGGCATCAGTCTTGGCTCTCAGCCGATCAGCGGGCGGTCACATAACGGCGGTTCGAAAATCATGCGCTACACATGCAATAAAAATATATACGAGTACATAACAAAAAAAAAACATAAACGAATCGAAAATATCCCAACAAACAGTTCATTTTTTATTTCTTTTGTATTAATTTTATATTTAAATACGAAAAAAAAACTGATTTTTAATAGCTACTAAAGAAAAAAAGAAAAAGAAAATCGGTTAATAAACAAAGGAGGACTTTACCTCTTTATATGCAAATATTAAATGTTTTGCGTATTTATACTCGTATATTTGTTTGTGAAAATGAATTACTGAGAATATGTCGTGCACATTTTAGAAATCCCCTTATGTGCAGTATACCCTTATTACATTTTGCAGTGATTTAGCCGGAAATTTTTTCAAATTGGTTGGAAAACAGCTGATCACAGGTAAAATTACAGGACGATTTTTATTTGTTTATATAACGAATAAACCGATAGATAAAGCTGACGACGAACCTAAAATATAATTTTTCTAATAAAAAACGTATAGAAATGTATTCATAAAAATCAACGTGTGCAGTCATTGAAAATATTTTCAAACCATCCAGAAAGCGAATTCGAAGGACCTCTACATTTTTGTTGTGTTCAGTATTGAAAAGCAAAGTTGTAAGAAAAGATGCATTAAATTCATAAATGTGTTCATAAATTAGTTTTAAAATATTTTATGTTTTGTGAATATGTATAAGATTAAAATAAAGTTAAGAAGTATGTGATTCGTATCTAAGTATATTTTCCGAAAAAACATGATTTTACAAAAAAAAAATACCGAGCAAAGCTCGGTCGCCCAGGTACTATATATATCCTACAAAGCTGCAAAAAGAAAAAAATCGTATAGACCGTTCTATAGTAGCTAGAGAATTATTTTTTTTTCAATTCACGTATTTCCTTCGTCAGATCATAAGAAAATTATAAAATCCTCGAAATTTTAAAATTAAAGAGCCTAAATTTCGAAAAATGTAAAAATCAAGTTTAAAAAAAAAAAATTCAAAAATTCCGCAGCCGATTCTATATGAGTTATATTAATTTTCTTTTTAATCTGCACACTAAGGTCTCCAGAATACAGGAAAAATAACAAATTCGAAAAATTTCGATATTTACAGAACAAAATTTATGAAAATACACTCTTAAAGCCGCAAGACTGGAAACTAAAAAAAAGTCCACAGCCATTTCCATGGTAGCTGGAGAAACCCTCTTATTTTTAAACGATGTATTTCAATCGCTAGAATACAGGAAAAATACGAGACCTCAACAATTTTTTTAAATTAAATGGCCCATATTTTTGAAAGATGTAAAAATAAAGTTTTAAGAAAAAAATTTCAAAAAATTCCACAACCGGTTCTATATGAGCTACAGTTTTGATTTTTGTTTTTAACTTGCATACTAAGGTCTCCAGAATACAGGAAAAATTTAAACCTCGAAAATTTTTGATATTTAAGGACCAATATTTGGGAAAATACACTCTTAAAGCTGTAATACTGGAAACTAAAAAGAAGTCCAAAGCGCTTTCCATAGTAACTGGAGGATCACTCTTTTTTAAAAATTATGTATTTCAATCGCCAGAATATAGGAAAAATACGAGACTCCAAAAATTTTTCATTCATAGGGCCCAAATTTTGAAAAATGTGAAAATCAAGTTTTAAGCAAAAAATTTTTCAAAACTTCTAGAGCCGGTTTTATGTGAGTTACGGTATTCCAAAAAGAGTTAAGTGTATTACAATCCCCGACGCCCTGTTAATGGGACTTGCTTTACTTTACTTTTACTTACTTTATATTTCTCTCACGGATATATTACCCTGCTTGCAGTTTCAATTTTTCAGATATTTTAATATAAATTTCACTTTACGTATTGGTGTACTTCTATTTTTTTTTAAAAAAAAAAGTATATGTGAACGCTGAAGTCTTTATGAAAATTTACAAAACAATACAATTTAGAGTCTGAAGAAACGGACCGTGAAGCGGCCAGCTGGACCAATCCCCTAGTATATATATATATATATATATATATATATATATATATGTATTTTTAATGTATACGTATATAAAATTCAGCTACTTCTATAGACACTGGATTCTGAACTAAATACAGTATTCCCATTACCCATACTATTATTAGGGATTGAAACCCGTTATTTAAATATTTGCATGCAGAAGTTTTATGAAACGTGGGTATTAAATTAGCACGCGACGGAGTTTTTTTAGTAATATTTTTCAGTATTAACTTTAACTGTTTATTCTGTGTTGCACGTAGTATTATTTTCATCGTAAATAATATAAACTGAAACATTTCACATTTCTTTAACTGAATTCTCTGTTTGGAGTTGAAAATTTACATATTTTTGAATTTAGGAAGTAAACAGATAGGTAATTCTAGATTATAACATGCGAGTAAGATTAGTGCTAATAAATTTTGCCGTGTGCTAATTTATATAGTATATTTTGTTCGTAAGAGTAATAACATTACAAAAAAATATATTACTTTCTTGCATTATATAAATTTAATATTTAAATACATGTATTAAGAGCAGTTAATCTACGTTTAAATAAGTAACGAACGACGAATTACGTGCGTAATTTTTGATAACTGAAAAATTTTTATGCAATTTTTTTCTTCTTATTTTAAATTAAAACTATCAATCATTAAAAAATTTTAATTTAAGAATAGTAAATAAACATTTATAAAAAAATAAAGTTGAATGGAACTGTAACGTTTTCATTTTCTGCTTATGTTTATTTATTTATTTATTATTTTAATGTGTATTTGTAACATTTATGAGAATGAAATATGCTAATGTGCTATCTATACTTGTAGTTAATATAGACATTAAAAGCTAGATTCAAATTATATAATGTTCATATTAATTAAGATAAAATTTGGTCTTAAGTTTTTGTTTAGTAATTAGCTTTCTATATTAGACATTAATTGATATGTTCGGCGTCTTACTTGGCTGTTATTGTACCACTTCTACCATTTATTAACGTATTTTAATCAAATTTGTTTTTTTTTTAAATTCTTTTTTGTCGCGATTGTTCGTTTTTAGTGTATTAATTTGTTTTTTCTAGCACAGTAGGAAACTGTCTTATAAATTATTACATTTAATAATATTTTCCTTTGTTCGGATTTAATTTTATTCGTATTGTTATTGTTTAATTTTGGTTAATAAATAATATTTTTATATTCAATTATTGGTTGAATTGGAACTGAATGTATAATTTTCCGTTGCTTAAATTTAAGCCCAAATAAATTCCTTTAAATGGTTTTAATTTCACTATATTTTTTTAAAATTTCATCTAAAATAGCGTAACTATTAAAATTAAGGTCTTTGGCTATTATTAATCCTTTTTTAAAATTGAGATGTTATTTTTTTTTCAGATTTAAATTTAGTTCCAGTTCGTTAAGTGTTCCATAAATTTTTAAAATTTGTTTATTTATTTCTCTAGTCTCTTTAACATCCTTGAATCTTGCTATAAGGAGAAGATTATCTGCGTAATTAGTTAATTTTCACGAAGGTGCACAAAAGCTAAGTGTTTATTCAGTATTATTTGTTCTTCAGTGTAAAATTTTATTTCTTTGTTATATTTAAGAAGCTTTTAATTATACTTATTAAGTCTGATTGGATTTCACTTTTATTTAAATAATTCAAAATGCACGACGATTTTATTGTGTTGAATGCTTCTACTTACATCGAAGTTTATAGTTTGATTATTTTGTAATTACAATTAATGTTATTCTTGTATGTTTCAGTTTTATTCATGCATATCTTTATTCCTTATTCAGTGGAATTTTTTATAAGTATTCAAGCTGTTGATTATTTATTCAGTCGCTAGCTAAACCGGGCGCGCTTCGCAGTGGGTCAGTCTGGTATTAGTTATTAATGAAGTAAATAAAAGTATTCTAGTGAACATAGATTCAACGAAAAAACATGTTCAATTTAATATCGTACTTTGCGTTGCTGTGGCTATGCTGTGAACTGAAAGAAAAGAAAGAAAAGTGTTTTTCACTGAAAATCATCTTTTACTGTAAAGCTAGTGACTCATTTTATGTTTGTCTGTTTTCTGCTTAAACATAAAGATCAGATGGTTTATCGCTTTCGGCGCATGCGACATATAATTGTCCATGAGAGAAGCATTCGTTTTTTAAATTCAAGCTGCAAACTTGTAACCATTGTTCTTACGCTTTATTGATAATCATGACGTACGCAAGGTGTATTGGAAATTGAAGTTGCTTAAACTCGGACGCCACATCTGTCGGAATGGGTGGTATTCGTGGAAGTGGTAAGTCTTCGCCTTTATGAGATCCAATCAGAATTGTTGTTTCAATTGGATTATTCATCAATTTTTAAACTATTAATTGTGCGCCATTGCATAACTTTGGCTGATTGATGTTTTAGAGTAATATAATTGGCACTTCAATTTTAAAATTCAGAATATGTGAGGTAGTCCGGAAACATCGAGTGAATTAAGAAATTCTGTTGGAAAATTCACTATTTCACTTTGGTTCATCATGCGGTCAATTTGTATGCCATTGTTTCATCTACGATTCTGTTTAGAATGATGTTCATATCGTGTATGTCGACATTTTTAGCCATTTGGATGACTCTTCCGCTCAACGATGTGTGATTTTGATAATTTGTTTTGATGCTTTGGAATACCTTGTCTACTAATTTTTCTTTTGAATTTCCGATGTTGTAGAAATTAGATGGGAAGGTGATTTTTCCTGTTTCTGATAATCAAATCACTTCTCAGATAAAATCAAATCAATTCTAACCTTTGATTAAATGTTTCTGATATATTTTGGATATAATTTGCACATCAATCAGCTGGTCACAGTAACACCTTTTTCCTTCACTAATGTTTATGCGGGCTCGTATCCCATCGTGGATACAGTTTTTACCCAAGTAATTAGCGAAACTTTTTCCGTAACCAAAATATTGCTGAATTCGATTGTTAGTAATTTCTGTTTATTCTAATTTATACGTAACAATGATACCATCGAATTCGGTTGCTAATAATTTCTATTTATTTTAATCACGAACAGACAAAAACTGTATCACTATAAGCAGCTTCCTTTCGAAACATCTCGCCGAATATCTCTCAGCCGATGATAGTATAATGAGATGATTATTTTACCAGTAGCGCCTCAGTCTAGCCGCTCTATTAGTTATTATTATTATTATATTTACGTTATCTGTGTGGTATGTGCGTATGTGTGATTCATAAAAAAAAAAATAATTTTGACAATAAAAAGCAAAAAAGTAACATTGTTCGCCGGTCTGTTGAACCGCCAACTGTCAAAAAAAATGTGTTATTGTTTATTGTGAACATCATAATTATTTAATATATTTTAAAACAAATGAATGAAAATAGTAATGTGTGTAAGTGAAAAAATAGTAATTTGTCAGGTATAATTGTTTTTATTTAAACCTCGGCTTTAAATTTCCCGTTCCTATGAGAACTTGGGGGTAACAAGTATATAAAAACACTTTTATGTAGAAATGCAACGTTGTGTAAAAATTTCAAGTCAATCCGTCAACTACTTTTCGAGTTTTGCGGACGCCAACATACGGAAGTTGAATTTTTATGTTTAAGATTTTTTCTTATTTTTTTTTTTCTATTTTCAAACGTATAATTTTTTCGTACACTTTTTTTAAATTAGGTAATAAAGTTATAGACTACGAATACAGATGTAGCGGATTTTTTCAAGGTTCTGTTTATTAATTTAATTATTTGTATTTTCCAAAAGTACGGAAAATTCCTTAGTTTTAAATATTGTAAAAATATATCAGAGTGATTTTTATTTATAATTTAAATGATTTTATTCGATAATTTATCATAAACGTTCACTTTTTGTTATTTAACGTTTTAAAGTTGTAAGTAGAAGTTCATAATTTTCGATTTTAATTTTTATACTTTCCGTTTTTTTCCCTTGTTTTTGTTTAAGAATAGATGATTTATAGCTGATGGCAGCAAACACATTTTTAATATTATCGGTGTACTGGATTTAACTGATGATGGAAAATTAAAATTGGTTAATTGCATTATTCAGTAAATAAGGGGAAAAAAAGTACGAAGATGTATTGAAGAATAATAAACAGTCGCTTATAACAGTATTACTCGATTAACTCTCCTATATAAATCGTTTTTTTTCTTCTATCGCGCGGTATGTTCCTTGAAATAAATTTTTTAAAACTGGAATGTGCATTTTAATGAAGGCTTATTTGTATTTTTAACTCTTTCAGGACCATACGATTAAGGGAGCTTATGTAATAATTGTAGTATTTCTAAAAGATCCATTGAGCATTAGAAAAACACATTTCAAGGTCAAAATATAACCGTACGTTTTAATAAATCATAATTTTTTATTCAAGGGGTAATTATACATAGTGAGAGAAAGTGAGAGTTGATGAAGATATGGTTATGAAATAGAAAGGTAAAGCGGTTGAATGAAACTTTATGATTTGCGAAAGATTCCTAAGCATCCACGGCTCTATCGTAAGCTTAATTTAGTCAAGAAAAATTCTCCTGCAGTTTTAGAAGAAAGAAATATTAAATGATCAGCAAAATAAAAGGGTTTTGACGTGAAAGGAAAATTTGTTGATTGGTGGAGTGGTTTATTTACTTGTAAACTAGGACTCTTATATGGCCAGAGACTCTAAGAACAATATGGGGCAGTCTTTTGTTGCAAACGATTAAAAAGGTTGTACGTCGTTAGTTGCATGCGTAATTCGAATCATTGATTGAATTTGAAATTATAACTGCAATCTTGAACGATGGTGGCTGAAAATGTTGCAAGCAATATGAAATAGCCAATGCTTATTGTTTATCGTTAATTTTTTTTTAATTGTTGTGTCATTTGTAATAATGTTAATAATACAAAAACATCTGGTAATAACACAGAAACAATTTTATTGTTATTAAATAGTTTCATGGAGGTTTGCTAGATTTAAGAATATTATTATAATATCAGCTTTGAAATGCCCATAAAAATTAATCTCTTGTGGAGTCGTTGTTATTAAATAGTTCTTATAGTGAACTTGTGTTGGTTGAATGGAATAGTATTAGTATAAAAGTGATCGTAGATGATATACGATGTAGTTGCCGCGTTTTACTTCTGACTTATACAACTGGGTGTTAGTAGAATGTGTTTATTAACCAGCTGGACTAAATAATAAGGTGAAATTGTACAGCTTCTTAAAATTAAACAAATAGTTATCACCGTAATTGGCGAAAATATGCAAATACTCTCTTATTCATTTTTTGGGGCTTTTTTGTGGATTATCTTGGTTCATGTAAAATTAGTCTATTAGGGTGATTTATAGATTCTGCATCAGTTGTAAAATAAAAACTGATTATTTTTGAGAATACTTAGCATAAAACTTTCATTGATTTGTTCATTAAAAAATTTACCGAATACTTTTTTGTATGGTTTTGAGTGTTACTTACCAGGAGATCTGTTAAAATAACAGAATTATTAAAGAAAATTGGTTATGATCAATAAGTTAACTACATTTATGTTTGTTATTTTTAGTTAGTTTTATTTTTTATGTACTTGCTACCTTCGCGAGTAATTTGTAAATTTCATTTAAACATAAAGTATCGAATAGGCGATTCTTTTTCATGAAAAAGTATTTTAAAAAATAACAATTTATTTTCAAGTCTTTTTACTTTTTTTTAGTTGGATAATGATGATTAATCGGGTATTTTTCGAATTTTTATGTTTGTAATTATCTCGCGTAAATATGAGAATTTATTAATTGCGAATGTTATTTTTAAAATTTTGTGGTTTTGTTGCAAGCGATATGTATGCTATTTTTTTATTTTTTTTTATTTTCACTTAAACTATTTAAAAGTATGCTGTACTTAGAAGGCGTAAAAACACGGTATTGGTTGATTGATGGATAAATAGGTTAATGGGGATGCAAACGGATAGATAGGTAGATTGCTGCGGAATAAATGACAGAAGTATGAATGATGAGATAATTGGATGATTTGAGGAGGAAAACGTTTCAATGATGATTAATCAGAGTATAATTATATCAGATTACTTTCCTGCGGTGTTCCATTTTCAAGTTAAATTATGCTTTTAAATTTTTCACATAGCAATTATCACTACGACGATTTTAATAAATATTAAAATAAATTGTTTTGATGTTTTAGCAATTTTTCAGATTTGTAATTTGTGGTGTTTCGGTATTTTTACATAATAAAATATTCTTTTTTTTTTTTTTTTTGTTAAATTTAATGTTGCATAATGTTTAAGTTGTTTACAGTAAACATATTTTAAAAATGTGAAATGCAGTGTAATGCGTTATGCAGTTATTGTTTTACATTTTGTATTAATAACAAGCTTATTTTTGAATGCGGTACTGATATGTTTATAAAGCACTGATATGATTTAGAACGCGTGATACTAACTGAATTATTTAAGCATACATAGCTTGTGGATAGATTAGTTAATATTTTTTTTTTGCGGTTTTTGGTAAGTAGTTTATTTTAATCGTTTAGAATAAATGAACGTTAATACTGCATCGTAAAGGTAATTAATCTATTTCAGATTGAAACATTTTAATATTGGAAGTATTTCTGGTTTTTATGTTCGCCGATGTATTTTTATATTTTAAGGTGTGTACGATATAATTTGGGTTTCTTTTTATACTGCTGAGATTGAAGAGGAAGACTTTTTAATGTGATCAGTATCACTTAAGTTATATAAGTTATTCTTTTGATTTGAATTATTTAAAACTAAGATTAGATCCCTGTTTGTAACTAATGTAGACGGCATTTAAGTTACTTTTGATAAAACTAAATTGAATTAAACTCTATTTGTTATACATTAATGTACATACTCATGTATATATTAATATATATATATATATATATATATATATATACACACATACATACATATATAAAATATGTGTAATTAAATCGGAAATCATAAATTACTAATTTTAAAAATAAATAGAATTTCTATGGAATCGTTCGAAAATAATCTGCGTGTTTTAATTAGCAATCGTAAGTTTAAAGAATTTTAGGTAAAAACTAGCTCTAAAATCTGAGCTTTACGTGAGAGTTTGTGAGCATTGTTTATAAGCTCAAATCCTGAGCAATAATAATTACTGAATTTCAAAAAGACATTTTACTCCTGACCAAGTATACCACTGCTATGGTAATAATTACTCCGTTGGTGGATATGTGAAATACGGTAGAGGTGAAGGTGTTTCTTGCATTCTGCGATCCCAGTTTCGATGGCCTGAACTTTCATGGCCTCCGTGTGAGCCTGATCCCTGTGCTTTTTTCAGTAACATTATTTTTGATATAGTAACCGATACGGTGGCTAGAAGTAATGCTTTCAATGCTTTAAGTCCAATGACGGCGATTATCTTCATACACATTAGAACACCTGCAAATGCGAGCAATCCTCCATACATTTTCTTCTTCTTTTTTTGACGAGCTGAAAAAAAAAAAAACGCTTTGATTAGAAAGTAATTTATTTATGTTTTATTTTTAACATTACATCGCTAAGATAGCCGATATAACTAGACTGTGAACATTTATTTTTATATATTAACATGCTATATTTGTGAAAGAATATGACTGGAAAAGGACGGTGCGAGTTTATATGGCCAGCATAAGTGTGGAAGTTCCTATATGGAGTACTTAAGATTGACCATCTTGAAGACAGACTGATTCACAAAGTTATTGGAAAAGAAATTTTGAAAGAAATAGCGCGGTTTAATATTAAGTAAAACATAGAGATCTGTAATTGGCATTTAAATAAATTTATCTCGCCCGGATTACAGTTACATTTTTGATAATAACTCACGCATTCATTGCTGGAACTCGAATCCGGGTGTACCAGAAGCGCATTCTCGTTTATTTTCAAATGTGTATATGGAGATAACTAATAATTTTGATCTTGGAAGTATACGAGCACGGCTATTCGCTCTGTACTGCTATCGGGTGGTCTCCTCAGTAGTGTCGTAGTTTTAACAGCTATTTCTACTATCCTTTTCCATTTTATTCGCTCGTGAGCGGTAATTTCCCAAGAATCTAACCGAATTGACTTTTCTTAATAAGGCTGCAGTGTAATACTTGTTTTGATCCGCCTCGTTTACGTGCTCTTTCTAGTTCGGCCATCTGGAGTATTCTATTTTTATGAAATGACTGACCCATTTTAAATGAGACGGTGTATAACGATTGGATAAGCTCTGATTTAAATTGTTGCAATGTAGTCATTTCATTCAATTTTCATCAAAGCTCGGAGGTTACGTTACTGGAATTGCTCCAGTTTTTTAATATGGCGTTTGTGTGGGTCCACGTTTTCGGATCCATACAATAATGACGAATTAATTATAGCGTAATAAACTGCTGTTTTTGTGGCAATTATCAATTCCTTGTTAGTAGTCTGTATTTTAATCAAGCAATGCTGATGCAGTACGCCTAATTCTAAGGTGTATTTCATCTATCGATGTCCCCTCATGATTCAGAAACGAACCAAGTATTGAAAAGTTTCTACTTGTTCTAGTGTTTTCGCACGAATTTGTATGCCTTCTGACGGCGGGGGGTTTCGTCAAGTCGTTATTTAATTTTATCGATATTAATTTTCAGACCAAAATTTTTGGATGTTTCATGTAACATTTCAAGTATCGCTTGTAGATTAGATTTTAGTGAGCACTACTATAGAACAGCGGTTAGGTTTCGACAGTTCTAACTTTTGAAGTCTTAGTTTTTGATTTAGGTGAGGTTAAGTGTAATCTCCTCTATCCGTCCGGTAATTGAGGCCAATGCTTTGAGTATGCAGGCGCTTATCTGCGATAAATACGAAAGCTACCGTAGCAATGTTAACAAAAAGGTTGGAGCTAGAACACAATCTTGTTTCCCCACTTTTGAACGGATATCAAATTAGTCAGAAATTCTTTCATCGTACAGAATTATTGCTTTGTTATTTGTATATAGTGCAGCTATTATATTAATGATTTTTTTCTTTGGTTATCCGAATTTGATCGTAACCTCGAAAAGTAGAGTCAAATGTCTTTTTCGGGTATATAAATGCAAAGACTTATTTGTTGTTTAGCAGTTTTTCCTGCAGTCGCGAATGTCGGTTCAACTTTGATTTGTAACTGAAGCCAGTTTATGATTCAGGCGTGATTCTTTCGAATATTTTAGGACGATTCGGTTGTAAATAACCTTAGTCAGTACAATTTTTTTGATAACAGTAACAGTGAGAAGAGAGATAACTTCAAAAATAATAATAATAATAATAATAATAAAGCACAAAAAAAGTTCCACAAGAACAGCAGCTCACTGCAAAATTGATTTGATTAAATTTTATTTAAACGCGTGTTTTTTTTTTTCTTTTTTAAGATGACCAATAAAAACACAGTTGAAGTGTTGGAGATACTTCGATTCCGTATTGACATGGTTTTTGCTGACAGTTAATTCTTTTACTTTAGAAGAAAGACTTTTAAACATTTCTTAGAATTTTGGTAGAAAAATGCTAACGGAGTTTTCAAACACTCGCGAATGAATTCAGTTTAAAATGTACGCATGCGAATAAAATAAAAAAAACGAAATTTCCAAAATTTGTAGTAAAAAGTCGAATAAGTTTCCTCAAATGTTAAGAATAATCAGTGCATATGAATGTAGTGTATGAACCTCGGATTTTCACTCTTACTACGGTATGTTAATATTTTATAATTAACAAAAGCTGTTTTCTATATGAGTATGTATGGTAATAGGTTTGTCTGTTAAATAGTGGTAATATCAGAAATTATTGGATGGATTAAGATGGGCTTTTATTAATAATTGCACAGTGTGGCTTAAAGGTATCGTTATTACTTCCAAGAAACAGATATTTTTATATAGGGGTTCGAGTAGTCCCCTTATAGTTATTTAAAAAATAACAAAAAAATAGCAGCTAATAGGTATTTATACGCTTTTGAAATTAGCGTAGCAAGTAATTGTTCAATGTTGCCGAAGTCAAATTTTTTCTCAGATGAGAGAACCAGTTTACGAGGTGAAAAAGCTGACAAACTTATATTTTTAGCGTATAATAAAATGTCACTGAATTTTAATTATTTGATATTTTCTTACCGATTACTAATTTTTATTAATGTGTTTTTTCATAATTAAGAATGCCGTAAATAGGTAATATTTTTTATCAAATAAGAATAGATTTTTTTTTTTTTCTATTTTCATTTTTCCGTTTCAAGATGAAGTATTTGAATTATTGAAGGTAGTATACATTTAATTTGTATGTAGCGTGATTAAAATTAATTTCTTTTTCGAAATTTAAATTTGTCGTTTGAAACTAAATAACGAATGTGAAAAATTACATATTAAAAAGTAGATATCTAACCGAGAATATTTGTAATCGGGTAACCTTCGCTTTCGTCCAAAATCTCATCTTCTATTGGATGCCAGTGATAAGTATTGTTTGTGCAAATACGTTATAAATTTTCATTTTTCATTTAAATTTAAATTTAATTTAAATACAAATGTTATTACTTAAAATAAAAAGTAATGTGTAATACGTACGCCGCGTATGCGCTAAAGAAACGCGATTTTCGGAATTATAAAGTAAACTTACATGGGCTAAAAATGCTTCCATTTTTTCCTCTTTACTTTTTGCTGATAAATTATAATCATTAAACTTTCCTTTTCGTTCGGTGGACGTAAAAAAGTATAAATTAAAATTTAGCAAATTAGCCCATGTTCACATAATTGGCTCAAACGGCTTAGTCAATACTTAATATAGGAGCTTATCGTAATGGTGATAAAGAAATGTAAAATATAAATAAAAAATAAATAAAATGAGATGAAATACACTCATGCCCCACACCCATGGAGCACAATGGTCAAACAGCAATAGCATCATATTGCTTATAGTTAAAAGTAATGAAAAAATACGAAGCCTAAGTAACAAGCTAATAGAAACTAATACATAGAAGTAAAATCGAAAAATATAAATTCCTAAAATGTATGTAAAAATAAAGTTAATTTGGTAAAGTTAAATGGAGTAATGTATCCTAATAATAAAGCTTTAATTTATGAGTTAACAAGGTTATTAAACACGAGTTTAAAAAATTAAATACGGGGAAAAGAAAAAAAATATATATATCTTTTTTTTTTTTATTTAAATGCGTTCGGTGTTAGCACTGACCCAACTCCATGAGCTTAGATCACCTACTAAAATTCTGAGCCGATCAGCGATAGAGAGTATAAAGAAAAGTAGGAGGGGAATAACGGCTAGAGATGGGAAGGAAAGGATAAAGGAAGTATTGAAAGGGGTAGGAAGATCCAACGCCAAGAGTTCGGCGTATGGATGAGAGCACTCGGGAAAAAGAGCAGGGCATTCAAAAAGGATATGGTTGGGGTCGCTATAAAGGGAAGATCAGTAGAGTGAAGAGGGCAAAAGGGAGAAGGTGAAAGAGAAAAAGAAAAACGAGAAGAGATCAAGTCTTAGTCTGATTAAGGAAACAATAGCCGAACGCCGAGAAAAGGAGGGAAGAAATTGGAACCAGAGCTGTGAATTGGGAATAGATTGCAGGAGGAGGCAGATGGAGGAACGATTGGCGAAAAAAGAAGGGTAGATGTTAATCCATAGTCTGGCATGGAGACTCGAAGAGAGAAAAAGGATGTCTGAGGCAGGAAAATGAGGGAGGAGTGGACCATTGAGAGACGCCGAGCGAGCTAGGAAGTCAACTGCTTCGTTGTCCTCGATGCGAGAGTGGCCAGGAACCCATAAAATGTCAATAAGGATAGAACGTGCTAAGCGCAAGTTGGAAATAAGGGCACGAACAGAAAGAATAATATCATTAGATGAGTGGGAAGGAGGAGAAGAAATAGCTTGCAGCACAGATTTGGAATCTGTAACAATGAGAAATTTACAGATCCCTCTTGAAGAGGAAATAAAGGAGGCAGCACGGAGAATGGAGACTGCTTCAGCAGAAAAAATGGAACAAAAGTAGGAAGTTTGAAGGATTCCGAGTGATTAAGCGAGGGGGCTGTAAAAGCACCGCCCACCTCGTTATCATTTTTGGAACCATCAGTGAAAATTTTTACATGATGGGGAAATGAAGAATTTAAGATGTGGACATATTCACTGACCACTGTACTCTGGGGAGTGGAGTTAGAGCGAAGAGAAAGAGAAGAGAATTAGATGGGGAAACAAATACTATTGAAATCAAAAGAAAAATAAGGAAGCTTATTGCGGGAAAAAACATATGGAGAAAACTTAGAGACCCGAGCAGCTATGAGCGCAAGAACCGGGATTTTGTGAGGAACGAAACGCCAGTGGTCATTGATATACAGATAGGAAGAAATAAGTTTAGATGAAAAGATCGGGAGGCGTTTAATCAGGAAACGGTAACCAAGTAGAGATCTGCGGATAAACAGGGGTTTAATATTCGATTCGGACAAAATAGCAGGGATGGGAAAATACGTTAGGGCCCCAATGCAGAGCCGAAGACAGGAATTTTGGATTCTGTCAAGTTTGCGAAGGAGAGAGTGTGAGGCACTGATAGTCCAGTTTGGAACGAATGATGGATTTGTAGAGAATTAGGAGAATGTATGGATCACCGCCTCACTTGAGAGGACATAAGGCTTTCAGGAGATTCAGTCTTTTAAGAAAAGAGATATAACGGTACTCGATATGTTTTTGGAAAGAGAGTCGACTATTTAGGAAAAGACCAATGTAGCATATGGAATTAACAATAGGAATAGGATAGTTGGAGGAGGTAATGTTTATCGGAGCACGATTATATAGGCGGAGGGAGAAAATAATAGAAGAAGACTTGGAAGGAGAAAGAAAGAGAAAAATACTGGAGAGGGAACTACTGAGGACTGATAGAGAGCAATTAATCTCCTCGTTGGCCGCAGCTAGCTCGTCTGAAGTGGAGTAGATAAGGATATCATGCGCAAAAAGGAGTGAAGAAGAAGGAATGCGAAGAGTAGCGATATCAAGGAGATGAATATTGAAAAGAGAAGGACTAAGACAGGAACCCTGAGGCAGGCCGCGATAACAACGTCTGATTATTGAAAACGAGGGAACAGAAAGAAAAAGAGATCTATTTTTGAACAGATTAAAAATAATTGTAACGAGAATAGGAGGAATATCGAGGGAAGGAGCTTAGAAGCCAGTGAAGGAAGATGAACATTATCAAACGCAGATGCGACGTCGACGAAAGTGGCAATAGTAAACTTTCTATCTAGGAATGATTTGTAGATGTCCGAGAGAAAGGCGCTAATGCAGTCGATTGGGCCAAGACCAGGGCGAAAACTAAAAATATTGGGAGGGAGAAGATTATTATGCTCCAGCCATCAGACTAAACGATTGTTGATCAAGCCTTCGAAAAGTTTTCAAAGACAAGAGGCAAGGGAGATAGGTCGGAAAGAAGACTGGTTTCTTTTAGTAATAGGAATGATTATAAAATCATTCCAGGATTTAGGAGTGCGACCAGAGATTAGAAAGGAGTTATAAATGGCTAAGAGAGAATGCAACAAGGAAGAGGAGAGATTTTTAAGGATTAGGTAAGAGAGGCCATCTAGTCCGGGAGTGGAGTTAGTGGATTTGTTAAGAACGGATAGAAGCTCATTGTAACGAAAAGGAGAGGAAAGAAAATGGTCTTCAGAGGTAGAGTACTAAGAGGGAGAACTAATTTCTTCAAGAGAAGGAACATAGGCGGGTGAGATAGTGTCCAAAAAGGAATGAAGATGTGGGGTAACGCAGGAGTAGAATGAGGGGGGCGCTTGGAGGAGGGAAGTCTAAAGGTTCTAGCTAATTTCCAAATCTGAGAGAAGGTCATATCTCTGGAAAATGAGGAACAGAATGCTCTCCAAGAATTCCTCTTGGCAGCCTTTAGAATGCTACGAGTTCTGGCGTTAGCTTCTTTGTGAGCTAGGAAGTTAGGCATGGATGAGTGGGAGCGAAAAGTTCTAAAAGTGTCGGTACTTTTCCTGAAAGCTGCTTTACACTCTTCATTCCACCAGAGTGAGGAGGCAGCAGAAATTTTATGACGGATAGTAGAAGGGAAGGGAGGGGATGAGAGGGAAAGAACAGAATAGAGAGACTGGGTGAAAAGGTTGTATTAAGATAGAGGATCGGAATTAGCCTGAATAGAAGAAAGAGAGAGGGATCGACTAAAGAACGAAATTTGCCCCAATCAGTTTTGGAGAGAAGCCAATGAGGAGAATGAAGAGGTTTGAAGCATGAAGGAAGTAGGACATCATTAAGAGAAGAAAAAAAAACGTATATATAATAATACAGATTTTAGAAGCACTATAGAACTAAGCCATGATAAGAATAAATTACAAAACAGTTACTAAACATTGCATAAAAGGAAAAATAGTAACTTTCTGCACGGGTAGTAGAAAATTGATAAGCATGCAACATAATAATATAAAAGTATAACGGTCTGATCGTAATCATAAATTAATATTAAGTTACATAAGTGAAAAGTAGGAAGTGCGGATAAATGATCAGGAAATCCTTCGGGCGATGTGGCAACAGTGTATCCGCAATGAAAAAAATAAAATTATCGACTTTGTTTACATAACTAGTTTGTTTATTGAATTAACAAAATAAAAAAGACGAAGGAAAAAATGCTATATATATATATATATATATATATATATATATATATATGTTATGATGCACTTATGTTGTATTTGTGCAAACTGCAATGTGAAAAAGTTATTTTTTTAAAGAAAAGAAAAATGAGCTTATCAATGAAAAGCAACATTATATTGGAGTGCGAGATTTTTAGATTGGAGTTTAATTTTAATCCTTAAATAAAAGTTCGTCTACTATTTGAAATAAATTTCATCAATTTTAATGACCATATATAGCGCTTCCTCTTTAAACTGTTGTTGTGTCAGATTCGGTTACGAAACCATTCTTTTTTGCTTTAGTAATAAAAGGAGCCCGGGGGGATTCTTTGACCTTTTTAATATTTTGAAATTGCTATGCGCGAAAATTATTTCGTTGAACGGAATTACGTTGGGGGCGTTAAAATTTTACCCGAATCTCAGATTTTGTGCCGAATTTAAGGTAACCTTTGTGCGGAAGCACTGTCGATCTTTCGGTTTATCAATGATACGTTACTTTTGGTTTAAGGCTGCATGTAACTTATTTACTTGTTTACTATATAGCTGTGAATTGACAGATTTTCCATCTAAAAGCAACTCGAAACATAGAATTCCTTCAGAATTCACCATAAACTCGAAGAAAATTTTCTTCTAAACCGATTTTGTTGAATTGCCGGATCAGACTGTTGCTCTATTTGAACCCGTCCCATCTTCTCATTTTCAAGCAATTATTTACAGATTTTTACGTTACTGTTGGATTTTTTTTTCAACGAATTCATGGAGTGTCGAACAGTAGTGCTTTTGAAGGACCCAACATTTTTCGATAATTCACGGTTACTTGCGAGAAGTTTTTTTTTCTAATGCAATATGTAAAGGCCCCGCATTCATGTGACGATTTGCGTGTGTTTTATCCTTCAAGCTCGTATTTTTTCCAGAAAACTGCTTAAACTAATTTCACTTTGTTTATGTTCTCTTGCTCGATCGTATGAATTTCGTCTGCTGCGTTTGTCAGTATTGTCGAATTAGGGCATCGATCGCGACTTTTTCATTAGCTAATACAAACATTTGGATCCGATGTACACGATAGAGAAATATAAACGTTCAACTTCACTAATTAGTGCGTATTGAAACGCTCGTTAGAATTATCTGTGTCGTTTGTTCGAAAATGCGGAATTCATAAGAATACAGGATATGAGTAAAAGTAGTGGGAACTTTTGATACAGCTTAGTACATTGTACGTTAGATAAATAAGTAATTTTTAAATTAATTTTTATTTCACGCGTCGATTACAACGAATGTTAATATAACAATTGAAGATGTGTGTGTATACGTATATTATAAAGAAATCAGTAGCGTTCGGTAATTTTTAAGAAAGTTCGAATGTTTAAACTTTATAAAAAAAACTGTATAGAGTTCTGTAACGTATGAGTGGGGATTCACGATCTTCGTCACTCGCGTTTATCGGCCTTTTAATTTCAAAATTTTAGTCGTTCATATTTTTGCCTTCTACTGTAATGAATATTTTTTTGGCTAAATTTTTGTCTATACAAAAGAATGCACATCTTTCTATGGAGACTTTTTTTTTTCACGTTTATTTTAATAATTACTCGGCTAATATTCTCATACGGGGTACCGCTATTGACTGATTCGGGTTCTAACAAAAAATTTATCATTTGAATCAATTCACATAGTTAAAATGTAATATTTCCGTTAGTGATGACTTTGTAAATGTCGCTATGGAGGCTTCTGACGAATAATCGATATTTGTAATAAAAACTAACGTTGATAGTATTTTAATTTTTTGTGTTATTAAAAATTTTTTTTTTTTTTAAAAAAGTTCCATCTTCAAGATTTACTCTAAAAATTTAATTGGAAATGCGCTAAAAAGTTAAAAATAACTCTTTGATAAAAAAATTATATATTTCGGAATAATATTTTTAAACAACGTTAACTTTTTGAAGTTGGCGTCGAAATCAGACTGCAATAACAATTAAAATATTCTTGATGTTTCCTGTGCTCAGCTTATAGGAAAAACGAATGATTGTGTTGTGTTATACTTATCTAATACGATTTATAATAATTGTTGCAATTTTAATCCGGTGTCGTCGGCTCTAATTAAAGTATTAATGATGTTTACGAATTAATATCTTTATGTGTGAATTACTCTGAAATAAATTACTTTTTTTTCGAATATTTATTTTTTACCTCATTTTTATTCATATTTTTGGATAAGTTTTGAAAGTGGTATTTAAAAAAAAAAAAAAAAATAGTAATGATTTTGTTGCGTTTTTCTTAACACATCGTACTCAGTGGAAAACACAGGGGGACGGACGGACTGGAAAATCTGTTTTATGTAGTATTTTTCAATAGTATACATTAGGTGAAATGAATCGTTAAAAAGTTTAACCACAGAAAACGTTAAGAAAAGATGATAAATGTCGACATACGAAGATCTAATTTTCTATTTCGAAATTCTGTAGTATTTTTATTTACCCGTTAACCTTCAGTTTGCATTAGTTAACGGAGAGCGAACGTGATTATTGATTTGGAAAAATATTATTAAAAAAAAAAAACGTAAATTGTATTAAATGAGCTTCGGCGCCTTAGTATTTATGGAAAACATAGTAATCGAGCGAATAATTGGGGAGATAGAATTTAAATCGGCACGGTAATCAGCAATAAATAATTTAGACGCTTAAAATTAAGCACGAATTGTGTCACTTCAGAGGGAGATTATACGACGACGAGATTGCTGTTTGTAGAAGAATTGTTTTGATGTTTATTTCGGTAATCTTGTATTGTAGAAGACGTGAATTAAGTGTAAAGTGTAACGGCTTACACCTTCTTACGTATTTGTTATTAGTTCTTTTCAGAAAAAATCTTTTTGCTTTGGATACATCTGGTTGTTTTTGTTGCATTGTAAGTGAAACAAAAAAAAAAAAAAACCCAGCGAGGAAAGAAAGTAGTTTAAACAAAACGCATTTGGTGCATTGTTTGCATACCGGGTCAGAGACAGCTTTGCAGCAGGAAATTTCAGCTTTCGGTTTGTCGTTATGACGTGATAACGACTGGCAATTGGTTACGGGTGAACGAGTTCATTTTGCGTGACAGTATTTTATTTTCTTCTGTCTATAAAAATTGGTCAATTTTCCGAAATTAGTGTGTTCGATCAATCGTAATGCCGGATGATATACATATATTTTCTGCTTTAAATCCGCGTGATTTAAAGTAAATAAGGTTATAATACTGTTCGTGAATTGTATTTCACTTATTCGTATCTTTTATTGTACAAAAAACTGTGAACTATTTTTAAAATGAGAGCGGATTAGGATGGAATTTAAGTTATCCAGTATTTTTTTTTCGACACCTTTGTACGGAATGAATCAGTGCGATTTGCGTTACACACGCTTTGCGTATGTTGGTGTTTTCATTCAGATTAAACAAAACATCGCACACGTGCTTCGGCTAAAACTATCAATAAAACAATAAGAATAAACATAATAATCGAAAGTATCTTTTCGGTATTTTTGTACTGTATTTAATCTGTGAATTTTGCAATACGTGACGGTCATGAAACGCCCTTTCTAAAATATGGAAACTTTTTCACAGCAAAAAGACTTTTTTTTCCTCGTCTGTTTTTTTGCACACAAGCATTGTGACCTATATTTACGGATGGAGATGGAAGTAGCGGTATTTTCTATTCTTGTTCTTCGTTTTTCCCTTCAAACTTTACTTTGAATTCTCGTTACACTTAGTTAAGAGATTGGCTAAGAAGAGCCCTGCCTTTTCTCGGTCTTCCGTCATTTTATTAACATACTGTTTACCAAAAATAATTTTATTTCTAATATTACTCGCCATGGAAGTTTTAAACTTTTCATTAAAAAAATATACGCATTTACATACATTTTTCACTGTCTTATTGTCGATCGATGTTGTTGCGCAACAGAAACAGATTACGAAATAAAATTATGTTAGTATTACAAAAAAAAAAAAAAAAAAACAAAAAAAACAAACGAAAGTATATTGATTTTATTAACATTTTAAACTAACTCTGTCAAAAAAGTACCGGGAATTGTTAAATCGGCTGCGCCAAAGGAATTTCATCCCCCCTCCTCCTCTTCCTCAGGGTTGATAACACTATATTTTATTATAATGCCAAGTTTGAGCGTAATCTACCAATCAGTTTGTTTACAGCAGTTGGATAAACACCTCACTAGTGCTTCGTGATTTTTACAATGAACGAAATTATTGAATAAAGAGTTTGCCTCAAAATTTTGTGTTGCGAATGAAATTTCATGTGCAGACGCGTTGGAAATGTTAGAAAAGGCTTTTGGTGGTTCAGTTTTATCAAAAAGCTATGCATACGAGTGGTAGTTTAAGGAGGGCCGTAAGATCGTTGAAGACATGTCGCGTTCTGGACGGCCTTCGATCTTTACGCCGACTGAACATCGACGCAGTGAAAAAAATCGCGCTTGAAAATTGCCGTGCCAGCTTAAGAGAGAGAGAGAGAGATAGCGCATAATGTTGACATCTCTCACGAGTCAGTTCGTACCATTTTGACTGAAAATTTGGGGACATGAGACGCGCCACTGCATGACTTGTCCCGAATGAGTTGAATTTTCTTCAGAAACAGTACCGTGAGCAAGTCACTTTGGACTTGCTTGATCGTGCGAATTTCGATACAACGTTCATGGAACGCATCGTAACTGGTGATGAGATCTCTAGGTCTACGAGTATGACATGCAAACAAGTCAACAATCATCGGAATGGAGGGAGAAAAAGCGAGCCGCAACTGAAAAAACCACGCCAAAGTCGTTCAAAATGCGCTTATTGTTATATCTTCGATGTCGGCGGTCTGGTATATATCATGAATTGATTCCAAAGAGACGAAAGGTCAATAGCAAGTACTATTTGGACATACTAATTTGCGTGAGAAAGTCCGTTAATAACGGCCGCCAAAATTATGGAAGAACAACACGACGATAACGCGCCATCGCACAGAGCCACGATTAGGTGAAAAACATAAGATCAACCATCATATTCGACTTTTTCTTATCCCCCAAACTCAAATTGCCGCTCCGTGTAACCCGTTCTGGGTCCATCGAAGCCATAAAACAAAAAATTCGCGGAAGGAGCTAAAGGCCACGTTGGAAAGTGCCTATGAAAAATGTTTCGAAGATCGGAAAAAGCGTTTGCATATATATGTGTATAGCCTCGAATTGGAATACTTTGAAGGCAACACAATAAATATGTTGATGATTGTATGTGAGATTTGTTTTATTTAAAAATTCCCGGTACTTTTTTGACAGAATATATTTTGCTAGATTTTGAACGTAAAGACTAAAATATATCTTTTTTCAATGACATAAATATACTTTGACACGAACGAGAGACTGTGCGTGGGCGAGAAAAGAGACACTAGATGATTAACAAAACTCGTGTAGCGTTTTTTATTATCACCATGTCTATTTACTTTAATATAAAAATAGATCTTCGCACAGGTTATATTTACGTAAATCTAGTTCAAAAAGAAATTATAAACATTTAAACAAACAACGCAAACTTTAATCCATAATGTTATTAAAATTATTTTATAAACCACCGACTAGTTTCGGATATTAATCGATAATCATGGTACAAGCGAGTGGGTAATTTTGGACTTGTCGAGATTTTTCCCGGTTTCCCCGTGAGTAAACTAACTCACTGCAAGGCATATTAAATAAACTAATATTTCCAACGTCAATCCCCCTCCATTAAAATATTAGCCGAAAAATTAATACAGCGCTTTGAATAAGAAATGCCGCAGTTAAACGCCACGATAAAACAAAAAAAAAAAACAGATCTATAAATAAGAGATTTTTTCCGGTGTAGCTTGAACCGTGATCGCAATTACGTGTAGTCAATAAAATATTTCACCATTGTGTAATAAAAAAATACGGGCGAATGCTACAACACAAGTCAATACTCAACATAAAAAAGCCCCACAGTAAATGATTATGGTTAGTTTTAGAGATAGGAAGTGAAAGAAAAAAAACGATAGTGTGGAGGACACAGCTTAATATCCTTGTAGCGAAAAAGAAAGGTTGAAGATTACAATTCTTGTTCCGATATAGGAAAATGTTTTCCGTATTCTTGCATGTTAACGTTTAATAACGGGCAGCGCTGAAATAGTTAAATTGCAAATGGCTGGCAAAGATGTGCGAAGAAATTTAAAAGTTCAACTTTTTTCTAACAAATGCAACAAGACCAGGTTTATCGCTCCGTCTTAATCAAGAATCGAGGGTATAGTCCCAGAGAAATCAGTGAAACTGAATCAGCAACTATTGTTACGAATTCGTTCATCAATCAGCTAGATACTGAAACTGTTTGAACCGGCAAAGTCTGATGCTGCGATTTCAATTATTCAAAATTTCTATTGTTGAGAGAATTCCATTTGAAGCTAACAGTTGGACTTTGTGATTGAAAGCGTTCATTTTCGAATGAAAATAATAAAAATCGGAAATGTTACACACCTGTGCGTAAGAAACTGACACGTTATACCGACTTATATGCATGACGTTTGATGATGGCGAAAGTAAATATGCCAATGACACTTTTAGATTAAAAAATTAACCGATTGTAATCATCATTACGATCAAATTGGGGAACGTAAAATTCAGTGAAGCTGAAGCATTGAAAAATTAACTCCGAAAAAGTTAACTTTACCAGAATAACGAGTTTTCATTTTAAACAAGATATCCTTTACAAATTGTTAATAATGTCGGTAAATGTAGGTTAAGCTATCGTAAACACCGAAACGAAGCTGCTTAGCTCCCAGATAAAAACCGAATCAGATCACGATATGTTTTTAGAATTACGCTCACTTTTAAAAATTAGCTTAAGGAGCCGAGCTTTCTAGTTCTAATAATAAAAAAAGAATTCATCATTTTATGATGCAAGAAAAATTTTTAACGATACAAATTCGTTTGTAATTTTAAAATAATCATTTCCCCCCCTCGAATAATTTGTATTTTCACATTACCGTGATAAATATGTTTACTAAAAGAATCTTGTGATCGGAAACACGTGAATTTAAAATCAATCTCCAATTTTGCTACTTTATAACTGCTTTTGCAATATCATCCTAAAATAATTAGTTTGGCGGTCACACGATTGCAATAAATATAAGATGAGGAAGGCTTTGAAAATACATAGGAAAAACGATTAAGTCTAAAATTTATCGATCATAATTTTTTTAACAGGGCTTCCGTAAAATAAGCCTTCAGCACCCGCGTATATGGTGCTGTTATTGTCTAGTAACTTTGTATACAGCCGCCGTTGGAGTAACAATTTTACTGAAATGTTCGTGATTACTCGAATAGCACGCGTCTCGTTTCTATATACTTTTTTTTACTTATCTTGCGCAAGAGGTAGAGACCGCTTGAAGTTTTTTTTTTTTTTTTTTTTTTTAAATTAAGCCTTTGTTGTTAATTCGATAAAAGCTTTGTCATTTTTACATTTTCTAAAAATATGGAGCACATTTTTTCTCTTTTTTTTTTAAATGTAACAATACCCTAAAAATCATCAATATTTATTTTAAATTTTTGTTTTTTCCCCAGATTTTTGTGTATTTATAATAACTATTTCAGTTCTAATTATGGGAGGGGGGGTTAACCCTTCTCGTGGACACGGCCTTGGAACTACATATCATTTTAACTGTAAAATGTTTGGTGGTGAAGTGATTAGTGTTGAAATCGACAAAGTTGAAATGTTTTTGATAAAAATAAACACGACTCAAGATGAAACGATTACAGAAAAATGTGCTCCTTCAATTTTGAAATAGTGAAGAAATTAAAGACTAATACGATTTAATCGACTGCGATTCTACAATTGATCAAAATCGTTGTGAACTACTTAAACATGTTTTTACTGCGAATGAAACTGATATAAAAAAATTTTATCTGCGACTGAGATGACATAGTTTGTCACGAAAGATACGATGTTGTTTTATCGCTTGGTTACTAAAAGAACCTGACACATGTTAGAAGCTATATTACTTTCCGATATAATTAAAAATCTCACACCTATAATTAATTTATTCGAACTTCTTTAAAAAATCATATTAAAGAACGAATAAATAGATTGGGATAAAATGTTAAAAAAAAAAAAAAAAAAAAAAAACGATTTCAAGATTTGTTCTAAAAATTTAATAAAAACGCATTAAAAAGTAAAAAATAATTATTTGTTAAAAAGTGATATATTTCAGAATATTATACCTTAAGGCGATATTATGATAATTCTTATACATCAACTTTTTGAAGTAGGCATGGAAATCACAATATCTTGAAACAATTTATGGAATATTTAACGTAATTTTTAATTATTATTATAATTTGTGATTTCTGTACTGACCCCAAAAAGTTAATGTAGACAAATTATCCTAATATCTCCCTGAGGTATATTACTCTGAAATATATATTATTTTTTATCCAAATAATTATATTTTACGTTTTAGTGCATTTTTTTTTCTTGCATTTCGTCGCGATAGCTTAGTTGTCAGAGCGCTTGATTATACTTGTCCATGTTAATTAACATTAATAATATTTTAGTTTTTAAAATTACGTACCTATTGATAATATTTTAAGTCGACCGCGTCTGTAATATTAATAAATAAAAACATTTATCTAAAGGGACCATAGTTTTTTCACGTTTTTTGATGACTACACAATTTGTATACACCGCGATTTTCATCGGTAGTACTGACATATGGTAGCACTGGCGAATGGTAAATTTTCGAATGAATCAAGAATCATTAAAATTGTTCCACATGAGTGCAAGAGTTATTGCGAGAACAAACATAAAAAATAGAATTAAAAAAAACATTCGCAACGAACGTATAACCTCCACCTTTGTTGGAATTGATAAAAATTGCGTTTCTTTTAAGTCAATCGCTGTCGTTATATTAATGTGTACAAAAAATTATCTGAAGGATTCACATTTTTTCACGGTTTTTTGATGAATATTCGGTTTCTGTTCACCAATGTTCGTCAGTACTCACTGTTACCACCGCTGACTGGCATATACTTTCGAATGAACAAAGCATCATTAAAATATAATCCGTTCACATGGATTTATGTGCGAACAAACAAACGTATAATCTTTTTTTTTTTTTTTTTTTTTTTTTGGAATAGCAAAAATGTGTATGATTAGAGAACATTTCTGGAAAGTTCAAGAATGGGTGAAATTACTTATTTCTCCGATCCAGACTTTTCTAGAAATTGAAGGTTGTTATTTCTCGGCCAATAGGGTCCAGCGTAGTTAACATAAAATTTCACTGCTAATGTTTGTGGTGTATAAATTACACCAGTTACGATTTCTGTTACAATTACAATTTCGGTGCCAGGTCCAGTTCTTAGTTTTACGTGTGCAAATTTTAACGGGTTACGGCTTCATTACACTCTGATTATAACGACTATTAGATTCTGCTCGTTACATTTTGAAACAGAAATGGCAAAGAAAATATCAGACTACGTCTAAACATTGCCGTAACATTAATTTGTATGCACCTTTATAATGGGTTCAGTTCATTTGAGTTACGTTGCAATGTTCTATAATTTAAACAAAATTAGAGCGATTGGTACAGATTGTAATAAGTTGGAACACCACGGGTGTATAAATTAGCCGCAGTATCAGAAATAACCGGTTTTCAAAAAAGTAACCTATCACTAGTTTATAGGACTTGACAATTTAGACGTTCTTTATATTTTAAATTGAATTAGCGATTTGGAGTCGGTTGTATGTTCATGGACTTAATCCGATGAACAAAGCGTATCTTAAGTTCTGTCTACGGTAGAATAGAACTACATAGTTCGGATTGGGGTTAAGTGCTGACGCGCTAGTGAGTGAGCCTAGATCGCTATCGGATTTCGTACAGGTAAATTTTGTGTTGTCAAAAAAAAATTAAATACATTTCATAATTCTTTCTAACGTATTTTTATTTCTTTTGTGTTAAATATGTGTCTCTAAAAATTGCAAGTACCTTGCAATATTATATAGAGTCACAACAACTGGTAATTTGAAAAATAATTTATTCAAATTTAAAATTTATTATCAAAATATCTTTAAAATTCGTGAGGTGATTTCATAAAATAGAATATGATCGAAGAAAGAAAAAAATGTTTCCTACAGATTAAAAAAAACTGAAGGATATGGCCGATACCGATGAGATTAAAATTCGATCTTGGAAATTAGAAATATTAATGGTGCTGTTGAAATTGAATCACCGATCAAACGAGTATGAAAAAAAAAAAAACAAAACAAAACAAAATTACAGTGAAATACTCTTAAGATTTGCTGAATAGACTTTTTGGCATAGATGAATAAGAAACGTTTAAAATTGAGATCTTCAAACGATATTGCATACGGTTGTAATGAGTATTAATTAATCTTTCGACAAAACCATGTGTTGTACATTTTCCAAAAAATTTCGGTTAAAACAAATTTTTAATTTGCAAAAATTTTACAAATAAAGACATAACGGCCCAAAATTTGAGAAATTGAATCATCACATTTTTCTAAAAGTGAAGTGTAAATAAATATCAGTTGGGTACTTTTGATATTTAGAGCTTGAGCACCTTTGAATAGTCTACTCTTAGGTGGAACTTCAAGATCGAATTATACCGTTACGGTTAAATCGATGGGGGCATGGTAGTATTTTCAGGTGGTTTCGAGAAAAAAATGTGTTTTTACGTTCAAAAAGTAGTCTCGTATAATATGGCGCAAGTAAAATAAAAGCTATTTAATTTACTACTTGTAGTTGTAGAAAAAAACTGTTTTATTAATTTTTTCTCGTAATGTTTTATTCTCTTTTTTGTTCGCAAACTTTAATGATTGCAGTTTGCGTGTTTTTGATTAGTGCACCCTATGTTTGTCTGTAAGCCGTAAAATGGTTCCGTAACACTGAACTACTTTTACATTAAGTCAAGTTCTCAATAAAGCCTTGTTCACATTTTAACGGTTGATAGTGGAAGAATGCCCGCATAACAAAAGTATGTGAAATCGCGGTATTTTTAAAAGAAATTAGGTATAACTGACATTTCGCATTTCAACAGAACCCCTGGGTAATTGGTACTTCAAAGGATTTCGAGACTTCCGCACGAATAATCAGAAATCGCGGTATTTAAGGGTACTTTTATTTTCACGAATATTACGTGTTAAATGATGAATTTATAAGTAAAATTGAAAATTAAATTTTATTAATAGAACATTCCTAATTGCAGTTTCTGGTAACTACGTAAAACAAAAAAAAACACTCGCACCCGCGCAGAAATTTTTTCAAGGACCGTATTATCGGACTCGAAAATGTAAAACATTTTATAAAATTTCCAGTTTCAATTTTTAAAATAATTGAAAACAAAATTATTCTCGAGAAATTAATAAATTCGGTTCGTCCGACTTTTCTTTTTTATGTTCTCAGTAATTAATGGAAAAAACAAAATAATTTCCTTCCATCTCGCTTTTCCGTTAACAGTATTACGAGATTTGTCAGAGTAAATTTTCATTAATTCCAGATTATAAAAACGTAAGTTTTCCGTTTGTGTTAACTTTTTTTTTCTTTTTTTGGGCGGATTTAACGCAGATCCAATTGAGTCACCCACTAAATTTTAGCACGTCCATTTACAAGCAATAACGTAAAAATATTCATATCCAATAATTTATTGTAAAACACTAGCCTGCTGTTTACATATTTTGCTGCAGCTAAATAATAAACGATTGGCATCCTTAATGAATTTAACTGAGACATGATTATCGTAAGGTTTTTTTACTGGCGTTGTCAGTAATATGTGCACAATGCTATCCGATCAATGCTATCGGCGCGTATTTACTTCATAAAACTCAAACCTAACCCGCGTTACAACAAAAAAATCCCTGAAAACGTAAAAGTTATCGTGTGCAACTCTAATTTACGTTGATTTTCGATTCTCGTCGATGTATAAGTTCTAGTTGTGAAACAGGCCAAGTATAGATTATTATCATCACAGTCGTAAAGCGATGAATTATCAATCCCGCGTAGTTTTACAATGTTTAAGTTTTTTGTCGACTCCTCACAGTTTTTTGGATGCACCACTCGGTCGCTTTCCTAATGTCCTAAAGCTTAAAAAGCACCAGTACCATGTTTCTCTAATCAATCTGCCTCACAATGAAGCATAATATGACTGGACAATTCTAAAATCTGTAATTTAGCTTGATCATCTGCGACGTCTTATTAAAACTTATATTTTTAAAAAACCCTACGATAAAACAAAGTTATAAATAGCGGTGTTAGGTTCACGTATAAAAATGCTTGTCAAACGTAGACATTTCAAATAACACAGGAAGATGAAAATATACATTAGAAAAAGGTCAACATTAGATCTAAGATTAAAAGAAACATTAGAATAAAAATGACTAAAACACGCTCGTTACTTCGAGGGTAGAACAAATAAAAGCAATTGCGTTTGTTCATAAAAATAAATAAACGAAGAAAGAAATAAGCAAATGAATAAATTAATTACTTAAAATTAAAAAAATGACAAGAAATGACTAGGTGGGAAAATAACAAGAGTACTGGGACATTGAAATTAAAAAAAAAAAAATCGCTCACAAGTTTTTTAAATGAGTTTGTTTGAGGAAATACCTGACACGGAAAATGAATAACGGCTAAATAAAACTGAAAAATTTGAAGAAATATTTTTTAATTTAAACTTTTTCACAGAATAGTTTGACTGAACTATAACAATAACCGCGGTAAGTCGCATGTGCATAATTCAAAAATATGTGACAAATATGAAATTTTTAATTTGTCATTTCGTTTTGTTGGACTTTATTTTTAATTTTCAATTTTTTTTTTTTTTTTTATTTTATTGCAATGTTTAAAATGATTTTTTTTTTTAAAACAACAATTTACATTTTTATTTTTCACGAGCTTGGCACATAGTCTATGGTCCGTGTTTCTAAAATTTTTATAATTTTGTTCGCGACATACGTTCGGTTTTATGTTTGTGTTTTTTTCTCAGCTAAAGATGGACTTTGCCTGAAAACGTTTCTGCGATAAGTATTCTTTTAGTCATCATTTGATGCTTGTTTTGTTATTTAGGAAGTAATTAAAAAAAGTGCGATTCTTTCATTCATATTGAAAAATTCGAAAATATTTGTGTTTGATATTTTTTCTCGGGTAAAATGAAAAATTAATCTCACGTTTACACTCACTTACGGACTTGGTGAGAAAATCTCTACCAGAGAATCACTATGCCGGGCTCATATGGATTGCCAAGAACATTCACATAATCTTTCATTTCTAGGTATTAATAACTCTGAATGGCCTTAAAACAGAAGTAACATAACTATTTAGATTTGACATATGTATGAAAAAAAAGTGAATTTAACGAGGACACACGGCAACGGTTGCGATTTTAAATTTTACCGCATGCAACATATGATAAAAGTAAGCGATCTACCGAAAATCTTATCAGACAGCGAAGAGCTCTAATGAAATATTAACAAAAGATTTCGCTTCGCAAATGGGCTTAAATTCAAAAATCCTTAAAAAAAACAGTGTTTAATGTTTTGTTGTAGATACCCCCGTATCGGAAAATTCATCTTTCTTTATTTTCCGATATTGACCGTTTTGCTTTTGATGCGGATGTGCCCCGTATGAAGGTTGCTTCGCAAGATGCATACGTCATTTAAAAGTGTAATATAAAAAGTTAATAATAACTGATATAGTAATAAACAATTATAACAAACAATATATGTAAGAACAAAATAAATTTCTTACTTAGTAACCTTATATTGTTTGTTATAATTGTTTATTACTATATCAGTTATTATTAACTTTTTATATTTCTATATTTAACAAACAGAATGGAAAAAAATTCTTTATTTAAATGTGTGTTACTCTACTGATAACATCATCACTGCGACTGCGCGGTCAACAGTTTGACTTCGTGTTCGCTTCTATTTCAAAAGACTTATCCATGTCTCAATGCACTTTTGTACAAAAGGTACGGAGGTACTGGTTAATTTTTTCCTATCAATTTTCCTATTACGCATTTCTCTTTACCTTAAGCGGAGTTGTTTTTTTTCTTCAGTCCTAATATCCACCAGTCGAGCACCGAGGTAAAAAATTATTGCGATACATTGACGAAAACACTGTCAAGTATCTCGTTAAATTTGCAATATATTTACACATTTTTTTTACATTTTTTTAAATTACTAAGATAATCTGGATTTTACATCTTTTCTAGTATTATCAGAACGATTAAAAACCAATGATCTGACCATGTTTATACTCGGGTCTTGGAACTAAATCTTCCTAGACTTACGAGGAAAGGGTGATTTCAATTGATAAAGTCATTCCTGGGAAAAAAACGTCGAAGAATAAAATAAATGTCTCGTAAAAGTTAAAGTGCTCGACTATTAAAGCAGAGGTGTCATCGGTTCGAAATTGGTCTCATTTCGGACTTGAGTTGTGTGTGTGCACCTTTTATCTGAATTAAATGGGTAGTAGTGAAATCGGCCGAAAGGAATGAACTACTGCCCCCCCCCCCCCCCAAATTTTCTTTTGAGATCCCCGTTAAAAAGAGCTGAAGTGCGTTACGAAAAGTTTAACTTCGCAATCCGTCACACCCTGCCAAGAGTATTTCACCTTTATAAGCGTACGATTTCGTAACAGAATTTTCTTTTTATTACTCTAGTAGGTTAATTATTGGTGCAGTCGTTAATATACCTCTATAAACTGGCATCGTTATTTCAGGAACATTTTTATGACTAATTTAAGCTGTAAAAGTATATACCGTGCAAATAATGTATGCGTTTAAGTTGGAGATATTCGAAGACCAATCATAAGTATACCAGATGATGTAACATAAATGACTGTTCTACATAGGCTTATTAATTCGTAATTTTCTACTGCTTTCCAATGATCGATACTTAAATTCCATTTTCGTTTTCAGTCGTAGCTTTATAGTTTCGAAACTAGAATGCGATTACGCTGTTGATATGAGAACCGCCACGAAATCGTTTATTAAGATTTAATGGATATTTTTTTATTTTTAATTTTTAATTTTTAATTTTTAAAAGTCACAATGTGAATTTCTCGAGAGCCCAATCAACACAAAGTGAAGGTTTGTACGTTGAAATATATATCGTCGTACTTTGATGGTATCAGGCGAACCCTGATTGTTGTAGATTTTAGGAAGAAATTCCTGGACGGCATACCCCGAAATATTGTTTGTAAACACATTAATATCATTTGTATGTGCATTTATAATTCCACATGGATAATATTCATACTCTATTATTATGATTATCCTTGATCCTTTAGGCGTGCTTAAAAGTTATTCGTATTCGTTATATATTTTAAATAGAGGCGAAGAAAGGAAAAGATTTTTACACGTACCTTCTACCGGATTGTCATTTCCGAAATTGTTGTTAAAGTCTAAATCGATAGCAGCTCTGTATTTTTTCGCTCCGATCTCGAAGAAAGCTGGAGGCTGTACGCGAATGATGTGAGTTTCGAAAAATCGTGTAATTATATCGTCGATAGCAGTTACGAATTGAATGGCATTGCTGTATCGGTCGGTAAATCTCGGCTCGTTGTCGTTCCTTTTGACGATCGACAGAAAATCGCTTAACAGATTGATCTGTTTTATTTCGTTCAGACGATTCAAAAATTCGATCGCTTTTCGTTGTAAACAGGAAAATGATAATCCGAGAACGCAGTCCGTATAGATGTCGGCCAAAGTTTCGGATATCGATGGCGATGAAGTTTGCGTCGCGTTTTCGTTCGTTTTTTCGTCGTAACCGATCGCGTCCGCTGTACTGTCATTGAAGTAGATTCTTTGCCGGTAAAATTGAATAAAATTCGGTTTTACCGATCGAACCAACAGTGCCAGCGTTAATAATGTTAGCCTCGCGACCCGTTGATGTTTCATGTACATATTGCGACGTCAAGACGTATTGCTACAGCGGCAAAAACACGCGAAATGTCCTAACGCATTTTCTAACGGCTACACACTGTGCAAACAGAAGAACTTCAGTCGACAATTGATTACCAGCGCGAATGACTCTGGGAGTCGCGATTTTACCACCAGTGCCCTGATTGTTGAACAGCAAACAGCTGCCGTCGAAGTTAATAAGGCACATCGAATAGATTAATCGTTGCCAACTGATTACGAGTCAGGACGCACTGAACTAGTCCGAATCGACTATTATTTCCCCGTCAACTCGCATTTGTCTTATTCGGCTTTTACTTTTTTCTTATATTCCGCATAGCCTGACTCGTTTTCATCGACAAGCGATGATGACGTTATGCTTAAAATTCTTCTGGGAAAATGAGTAAATTACACTCTGATACACTTATTACAGATGCCTAACTTGCTACACTACAATTACGATCAAGCAACGCGAAGGGTTGCGGTGCAGTGGTTGTAATGATAAATCGTAAAGTTGCTTAGATTGTAATTTTCAATAACAGCTCTCTCTCTCTCTCTCTATTATGAAAACAACGACACGCAGCTAATATTATAACTGCCATCGGCTCTACCCGGCCCAATTCGGAATTTATATTTCTAACACTACGATGTCTTTGAAAATTCATTTTGTTGATTTTTATTAATTTTTTGACTAGAATATAATCCGGTTTATTTCAACTAATTTTACAAGCTCGTTTAATAGATATAACGCCCCTTATTTACTATCAGCCGGGCCTATAAGACCCGCATTTAAATAATATAATTTATTGCCAATATTGTATTTTAAAACGACGATAAAAGATATTGCAGCCGAGATCGGGGTTTCTGCAATGGAATGCAGAGTCTTATAATTTTGGTCTCGTTACGTTTCGGCCGTGACACGTTTCGGCTCGCTACGTTTCGACCACTTCGTCCTATTTCAAAGTAGATTTAGTTTACTATAATGAATTTTCCATTTTTCTTTCTTTAATTAACATCATATTTAAGGCGTAAAATTAAAAAAATAAACAAATTAATTACTAATTTCGCTGATTATTTTGTATTGAAAATTTACTACTCCAAAATAACAGTCAAGCGTTTTTATTTTTTTTCTTCGATTAAACAAAAAGACTTTAAATTTTGGCCAAATGAGAAATTAAATTTTTTTAATCAAAACAAAAAAGTTTTTTTAGAAATTAATGGCAGGAAACGAATCAATTTACCCACTGTCAGGTGTAAAAAAATTATGTAATTAACAGACACGAGCTACGTGGTGTAGTTGGCTGGGCGGTGGTGTTTCGCTTGATTAGGATCTAGTTCGATTCCCGCTGCCGCACATTGACATTTTCGTAAAATTTTACTTGCGCCGACTTATACTTGACGTGCCAAAAAAAAAAGTAATAAAAAAAAAAACAATTTATAAGAAACCATTTTTTTTACCCTGTATATATTATTACATATTTATAATCTGATTAAAATTGTGCGTGACTCACAGGTGTATGTGTTTGTGCGTTTTCACTGAACTTATTAATACGTGTGTACGGTGATTATGTATAATTTTACCAGTTAGCGGAAAGTGCTCCTGTTTATTAATTTTCGTTCAATTGCAACTTAATTTAATCAAACAAAAAAAAAATATTTTGTAATTTATTTAACTGTTTATGATCCGAGTAATACGATACATATTTTTTTGGTATTTTTTGATTATTATATTGCCGGCTAGAATTTGATTTCTTTTTCCTCGTTATCTCCTATTACTTATTTTTCGGTTGTGCGATTCTTTTCTTATTTGTTCTAACCATTCTTTAACCTCTCTTTTCTATTCTTCTTTCATTTCTAAATTTTTGAGGTAACATATTGTTGCATAATTATTTTAATATTTCAAATTTTCCATGGTTCTATTTAAGCAGTTCTAGCTCCTTTTATCATCCAGTTTGGTTAAATAAATATTCTTTTCCATTCCTGATTGTTTTTTTTTCTTTACTTTTTAAAATTATTCTGATGCAATTTTGCGTACTTAATTTTTTATAATAATACACCTTTTTCGATGTATGTATCTGTGTGTTAGTCAATATATTACGTGTAATAATATTTTCGTTAATCGGTGTTCCTCGATTCCATTGTCGACAAAATAAAAATATAATTTTTATTCTATTCCATGCATCTATTCCATTTTGCTGGGTTAATGCTCTCTGGTAGCAAACCCAAGGGGGGTATAAAAAAAAAAGTAAAATATTTTCGTTAATAGTTTTAGTAAGAATTAATCTGAAAAATCTTTTTCCGTAATTGATTTCTTTAAACTTTCTTTTACTTGCTTGTCTCATATTAAGATACCATCATCTATAATGTGATTTCCACATGGCGCCATTAATAATTTTCACCACTTCATTATTTACATATTGTTTTAATTAGTGCATATAACCAGCGCCATTTTCCTAAGTATCTTCGTAACAAATTTTCTATTGCCATCCCATCTAACAAACCGATTAATATATGTATATATATATATATATGGATTTCTAAATATTTATAAACATTTACTCTTTCGATTTGTTCACAGCTACATATTTATAGTCCGGGCGAAATAGCATTTGAATTTGGAAATTCTTATAACCGGGACTTCTTGGGCTTAAAATTTAGCTAAAAATCAGTGGAATGCAATCCTAAATTTGTGGTATGTGGGGGGCGTGAAACCATTGTTTATATCGAGTTAAAAAAAAAAAAAGGTGTTCTTTTTAATTTTTTGCGATTATCTCGGTAAATAAGTCCCAAATCAACATGATGTATACTTGTAGATTTTGTTCCTGAATAAATTTTACACATGGATAGGCTATTGCGAAAATTCGCAAAAAAATTATTTAACATTGCAAAATAGCGATGAAAATAATAACAGGCAAAAAGTTCAAATTGTTGCCATTCCGCCAATTTTTCTTAAAACTCAATGAAACTTTCGGAAAAGGTAGCTCTTGGGGTGTCCTAATAGTCTCGAAATAACTGTTTCGTCATGTCTTTTTGGCCAATAGTTGGTTTCCCAGTCGGAAATTTCGTTTTTGATGCGGCGTAGTTTGTTTTCGATTGGAGAGATTCGATTCCACTCTTTTTGCCAAGTTGAGCGAGTCACCTTTCTGATATGTCTGGTTAAGGACGAGTCCATTTTTTCGCGTCGGTTTAAGTCTGCTATGGTTTCTTGAAAGGTTGTGTGCCATGGTGGTAGTTCTCTTATGTCCTTTACGATGTCTGGTGTGCCAAAGTTGATGTTTTTAATTGTATTTAGGCATCGTATTCCAAATGGCTTCGGAGTTTTTGGGTATTTCTCATATAATTGAATAAAGTTTGGCGAAATAGTTTTTTCGGAAGTAGGATTGGCTAAATTTGAAGTCATTTTTGTATAGTATTTCAGGGATGAGAAGATGCTCTTCTATGTTGCAATGGAAAGATGTTTGATTCTACGTGAAGGCTAGCAATTGGGCTGGTGTAAAATGCTCCTCGACTTTATCCACGTCCTTTAGCGAGGGAATATAAAGTTTTTTTTATACTTATATCCATAGAAATTTTATAAGATTTACCCCGGACGATTTTTTCGCTGTCAATTTTTTTCACGCTTTTGATTTCTCGCGTAAAATTTTGGTTTCATGTTCTTTCTTAAGAGTTTCTAATATGGCTCTGACTGCGCAGTGTTCGATATAATTATTGCCTTTCAGATTTCCTCTTCATTTTTTTAATTAGTTGCTTTTAGATATCTACTTCCAAAGTCCACGCCACTTATTCTGATTTACCGATTTAGTTTATTCAGAATCAGTGACAAATCTAGTTAAGTTCATACAGAATTCCTGAATATTGCGAATTCTTTATCTTTACAATTGTGTTAAATTTGCTATATCAACTTTCAAAGATTTCTGAAGTAATTCTTAGTTTTAATTTTTCATAATTTATTACATTAATGACAGAGATTGATTGACAGTGTCGTGTACTTCGTATTTAAAGTGTATTAGTGTCGGGAAAGTGTGTTATCGATTGCATTTATCGATTACACTAATTTCTGATATTTTATTTATAATTGATTGAGATGAACTAGATCTGTTACACTTTCTCCATTTTAATTTTTTAATGTTTTAATATTGTAAGGATTTTTACAATCAGGTTATAACTGAGTAGAAAGATCATCCTTCCTTTTTTTTTTTTTTTTTTTTTTTTTTTTTCGTATGTTTTTATTAGTAATTGTTTCATACATTGCTAATCTAATATTAAAATCTCCTACTAATAAAGATATTGATTATTTGTATGCGCATTCGAGGTATTTTGTAGGATTTTTAGTTTAGATTCTATTTCTTCATTTGGAGATAGGTAAACGCAGCAAAGTAAATATTCGATATTCGATTCTACTATTTCGATTACTATTAAATAACTTTCTAATTTAATTATATTTATGTTCAAATGTTCGTAATATATCACGGCAATTCTGTCTTGAATTATATGCGGCGAGAACATTGGTAATTTTTTGATCTTTAAGATGATAAGGTTCTGGAATTATCAGGAAATCTGTGTGACAATCTTGGAGAGAGTATAGAGTCTCACTCTGCTGTGCTGCAAATATGATCTACATTAATTAAATGAAGATTAATTTTTGTGTTCATCTGGTGTTTATCTAAAAGAAAAGGGAATTAATAATCATACTTTTTTCCCCCATTATTTTAACCTGCTTAATATATAGAGTTATTACAACTATTATTATATGCTTAACAAAAGTTAGTGTTAACTGTGCTGCTTCTTTTCCAGGAACATGATTTATAATCTGATCTATTCTTTGTTTGAAATCTTCAATAACGCGGTGTGAGCATTTGTTCTCAATTTTTGCTTGTACGACCAGATTGACTATAAATTCCTCAGATCTACACCGATTCTCAAAGAGTCTGTAATATTGCATTTTTTGCACGTTCTAATTTTAATAAATTTTTCGTATATCTTCGCATGGCATTTGATTTAGAGAAACTCTGTTCAACGTATAGAGTAATCTTTCTCGTTTAACCTTATGACAGTGCTCCTACCGTGTTTTCATTTATTGATACTAATTAAGGATTATTGCCGGTAATTCGTTCCATTGCACATTTAATTTCTTCTTTATTTTTGTGTTTTATAGCCCCCAAGCTATCGCAGTCGATAAAAGTTTTTTTGAAACATGTAAATCCACATTCGGAAAGTTAAGCCTAGTAATCGCTACTGACATTTTTTCGACATCGTTTCGATGTTTCATTTTAATAATTACTATCTTTTTGTTATTTCTTAGTCTAAACATGTTAGTTACTGTTACACCGATCGCAGATGGAGAAATGTTTTTCGTTTGATATCTTTAATAGATTTTTTTCAATTATTTCTTCAGCCTTTTTATCATTTATTTATTTCGTTTTGATTATTATCATTTCATCCGTTTGATTACTGACACTGAAAATTAATTCACTGGCAACTGAAACTTTTAGCGTATCCATTGTTGCCATCAGTGATTGCTTTCTTTTAAAACTTATTGCTACTTTAAAACATGTTTTAATAAATCCGTTACCTCATCAGCTGACATTTTTCGTTCCTGCTTAACATTACTTTGACCATTTCCATCTTGAACTATTTTTAAAGATAATATAATCAGTCTGACAAGTATATCAACTGATTTATTTTCATTTTGAATAATTTTGCTGATTTCCTGAAATTGTTTGTAATCATCGGCAGGCCCATCCAAGTTGTCCATCATGTATGGACGGAGGCGCACGATACTTTTATTAACTAGCTACTCCCTAAATTGTAGTTCACAATGATTATATCTGCTTTAGAAATAAAATTCAGATAACACCGGTGGAATAAGATATTATAGGTTGTATAGCGGATCAGCTCGAATAGTAACCGTAATTACGAGGGGTAAAAAGATTCTAAATTATTACTCCGAAAAACGAGTAACTGAATAGATAAGAAATTACTTCTCGCCGAAATGGAATGTTAATTTCTGCCTTTTGTTTTTCTCTTACAAGGAGAGGTCACGATCTGCGGGTCACCGGTTTTGATGAAACTTTGCAGATCGATAGAAGACCATGCGTATATAAACTGTGTAAAATATTAGAGTGCAATGTTTTGATTTACGCGAGAAATTAAAATTTTTAGAAGCCGAATTTAACGGATGATATACATAGCCGTTTAGAGAAAAATATGCAATAAATTCCAGTTCATGTTTATATACCTTGTGCAAATAATTCGGAAGACTGATTATTCCAAAATGAAGTATATTAAACAAAGGAAAATTATTAAAAAACAATAAAATAATTTAAAAAATTCAATTTTTAATTTAATAAAAATTTAAACATGTAATTTATTACATTTATATACTATGAAAACATAGATTGCAACGTATATGTTTTGTTGTGTAGCGGTAAAAGTGGCGTCTTTCGTACATACTAGGAAGTAAGGTATCCGGGTTCGAATCCCTTTTTAAAATGATTTTATTGTTTTTTAATAATTTTCCTTTGTTTAATATACTTCATTTTGGAATAATCAGTCTTCCGAATTATTTGCACAAGGTAAATAAACATGAATTGGAATTTATTGCATATTTTTCTCTAAACGGCTATGTATATCATCCGTTAAATTCGGCTTCTAAAAATTTTAATTTCTCGCGTAAATCAAAACATTGCACTCTAATATTTTACACAGTTTATATACGCATGGTCTTCTATCGATCTGCAAGGTTTCATCAAAATCGGTGACCCGCAGATCGTGACCTCTCCTTGTTAGAGTTGCTCAAGCACGTTATCAAAAACACAGGAAACATTGAGAAAGAAAGCTACAGTTTAATGTTTTTTTGGATAAAGGACTTTTTTTTTTTTTTCTTTTAATAAACTTTTTGGGCTTGTCAGCAACGATTACCCGTCAAGAAAGAAGAACGTAGGATGAAAGGAAAGTGAGGTCGCTGGGAGAGTTATTCGGGGAAGAAGGAGACGGCCAGAGCTACTATGAGGAAATAACAAAGGAGTCAAAAGAGATCGATTCTAGAACCCGTACAACTAGCAGTCCGAAGGGAAATAAATGTATAGAGGAAGAATATGAGGAATGTCCCGGAGGAAAGGGAAGTTCTCAAGTCTTGTTAGCCGTTTTACCTGTTTATAATATATCTTATCTATCCCACAATGCACTAGGTAAAGGCGATGAAAGGACCAGAATATTAAGATAAGAAGATGAAGGACTTACTTAAATGTTTATACGGTCGCGGATTAAAGACAAAAATTTAGCAATAGCAAGAACAACTGACAGTGAGGGAAAGGCGAGAAAAAAGGATGCACAGTACGGCGTGGGGATATTAAGGGATAGTAGATCTGAGTATAAAACTAATCTTTCAGAGGACGAAGATGCACCCTCGAAGAAAATGTGATCAGCGTCACAATCGAATGTGTTGTCTACGTATAAAGGACAGTGCGGAAGGGAAATAATAGCAAACCGATAAGGGGAAGCAGGAAGACAGCTGTGACCAAAGCGAAGGCGACAAAGAGAGGATATAATAGAATGACGAAGGTGTGGAAAATCTCGGAACCAAGAGTGTGAGGGTGGAAACAGTTGAATAGACAAATAGAAGGACGACGGATTTGTAAAGGAAGGACCATACAAAGATTTCCAATTTTAAAATTGGATTTTTTTGCTATGTTTTTAGCAATTCGGAGGAGGGAAGACCGAGCAAGGTAGTCTCAACCGTCTCATTACCATCAATCCCAGCATGACTGGGGACCTCCACGGGAAGCTTATATGCAATGAATGTGAGCGAGAGAGGACAGAAATTAAGGACCGAATATGTAAGATGACTGGATTTGAAGAAGGATGAATATTAAGAGGGGAAATCCAATCAAGAACGCTTCTAGAGTCAGATACCAATAGAAAATTTTTGTGGCCAGTAACAGAACTAGTGAGTTCAATGGCACGTAGAATTGCAAACGACTCCGCGTAGTGAATAGAGCAGAATGCTAGTAATTTAAATACATTTAAGTAGTTAAGCGCTGGAATGAAGACCGATGTACCCACCCCGTGAGCTATTTTAGATCCATCAGTATAAAAGAGTATGTGGTCAGGGAACACAGATGCTACTAACTGATTATATTCATTAATAGGTGATGAGGGAGGTAGAGACTTTAAACCAGGAGCCAACGAGAACAGAGTCGAAGGATGAATAAGGTCAAAAGAATTGAAGTGAAAATATGGATGTTTATCGAAAGAAATAATAAAGGGAGCGAATTTAAGTAGACGAGCGGAAACCTGGGAAAGAATGGGGGTTTTACTGGAGACAAAACGTCAATCCTGCAATAGGAAAGAGTATAAACAGACAAGATTATTTGAGGGGATAGGAAAACGCTTAATGAGGAACCGGTAGGCAAGGTAGCATCTACGAAGGGAGAGGGGAGGAACATCAGACTCAGCTAGGATTGCCGGAATAGGGCTGGAACTAAAAACACCAAAGCATAAGCGGAAGGCTACATTCTGGACTGTATTCAATTCGGAGAGAAGAGAGTGAGATCCGTTACCATAGAGAAAACTACCGTAATCAAACTTAGAGCGGATAATAGATGTATAGAGCATAAGGAGTACTACAGGGTCCTCGCTCCAATTGGAAGATGATAAAGCCTTTAAGATATTTAACAGTTTTAGTGTAGATAAATGAATATAATTTATATGTTCTGAGAAGGATAGTCGACTATTAAGATAAATCCCTAAATATCGGAAGGAGGTAATAAAGGGTAGGCGCAGATTATTGATAGATACGTTGATTAACGTTGGATTGTAGGGACAATAAGTGAAAATAGTAGATGAGGCTTTTAAAGGAGCGATTGTAAGGTGGATTTCTGATAAGGAACTTTCCAGAATACGTAAGGACTCCTGCGACTTATGGCGAGCTTCTGGAATATTAGAAGCAGCTGTATAAAGAAGGATGTCGTCAGCAAAGAACAGACAGGAAGAAGGTATAGGAAGTGAAGAGATATTAAGAGTATACATATATTAAAGAGAGTAGGGCCAAAACAAGACCCCTGTGGGAAACCGCGGAAGACTCTTCGTGTAATTGACTCATTGGATGAATTTAAATGAATGGTTCTACTTTGGAAAAGATTTATAATTAAGAAAGTGAAATGGGGAGGTAAATTAATGGAGAACGTTTTATTTCGAAGAATTGGGAAATGGACGCTGTCGAAGGCACTTGAGACATCGACAAAAGCGGCCAATGTGATTTGGATGAATGACTTATAGATATGGTATAGAAAAAAGGCAACACAATCAGAAGGACCACGGCTAGGACGAAATCCATACATATTATTAGGAAATACATTACTATTCTCCAACCACCAAACAAGTTTAACATGGATTCGAATAGTTTTCTAAGAGAGCCAGCAGGGAAATACAGCGAAAAGCCGAAGAGTCTTTATCCTCTGGAATGGGGACAATTACGAAGGAGTTCTATGTAGGAGGAGTAAAGCCAGAAAAGAGGATAGAGTTAAAAATGTTTAAGAGGATTCCATAAAATTGCTTAGGAAGATTTTTAGGAACAGAATAGGTGATTTCGTCTAAGCCTGGAGATGAGTTTATGTTTTTAGGAAAAGCAGCAAAGAGCTCGCTAATAGTGAAAGGAGGGGTTAAGAAGTGAGGGGGAGGGTTTGAATTATGTGGAAGAGGATCTAGTTCCTTGGCAGTAAGAACATAAGATCAACGAAAGAGGGAAGTTTATCTTCTGAAAGATCCACATAGGAAGGACAGGGAGACCGTGGATTTTGGAAGGCTTTGGCCAACTTCCAAATTCGGGAAAGCGGAGTACATCTAGAAAAGGATGAACAAAAAGCAGCCCAAGGAAGTTTTTTTGCCTTTTGTATAATATAGAATTCGATCCCGGCGAAGTGTACCAAAAAACAGAAAAGGAAACACATGTTTGGTAGAGAACTTAATGAAAAATCGTTTGCAAGTAGGACTAAATGATTTTTCCAAACAAAAAAAAAAAAATTTTACGTTGAAACACCATGAACTTATGAGATGCTAGGTGAGTATTTAATAACGATGTGATGGAATTTAAAAAAATTCTAAACAAACTTAGGTACTGAATTTTTCATATTAGCTAATGAATCCATAACGAAATATACGAGTAGTATTATTCCTAGGGTTAAGATTACACATTTACATTTTAACATTTGACATACTAGTAATGCTTTATGTATTGAAAATACGGACATTATTATGTGTTATTTGTAACAATTCTACTAATGAATATTATCCGATTTAACGAAATAACAATATTGGTTGCATAATTAAATTAATGTTTCTATTAATTTTAAAAGTTTGCATAAGAAAAAATTATACAATATATATAATTTTGTTTTGAATGATGAAAACAGTTTGTGAATTTTTAACAAATGGTTTGGTTAAAAATATTTTTTGGTTTGTAAATTTATTCGCAAACATAATATTTGAATATCTTTAAATGTTGTTTTTTCCCTTTTTTTTTTAAATATAGCACTGATGGCCAATTTTCATTAAATTTTCAGTTTGATTTTTGATTTATGTTGAATGAATTTTTCCGTCGCCCAATTCCTTCAATGTTTACTATCTGCACATGAACCGTCGTGTGAAATAAGAAGTCTGGGTACCCGTTGAAGGAGTTTCGCAAAGTGTTACGTTCGTATTTGAATCTACAAATTATTTTATGCATACCAATTTTAATACTCATTAAACTGATTTTGACGGTTTCTTTCTTTGTTTTAGTTCTTCCAAATTAATATGCATTTCTACATTTACATACGTACACGCCAATAAAATAATATTCACTATATATAATGGACGTTATACTATAGACAGCTACCCGCAGCGGAGCATTCCCACACCTCACCCAGACGCGAGTGACAGGACTCAGAGTGGTCGCAAATCATACTTCATAATAACGAATGCTTACACGAAATTCATGAAACAAAAAACTCTCCTTCATGTTTATTATGCCTACCTCTTGAAAACGCAAAAGATTTCAAATATCTAGGTGAATATACATCGATAGATCACTGAACTGGAAAAAGCAAATACAAGTTTTAAATTCGAAAATAAGACAGACAATTCCAGTTTTATATAAATTAAAGCAAGTGCTGTCTTATAAAACACTATGTATATACACTACAAATCAATAATTATGTCTAGAATTCTATATGGAATCCAAATATGGGGAGAGGCTAAGAAAACGGAAATCAGTAAAATAGGTAAAATTCAAAAAAAGGTGTTTGAAACTTACTCTACTGGAAGCGAAGCGACTCGAGATCAACATGGTGGAAGGAAAATAATGAAATGTCACCAAAGATGTACTACTACTATTACAGGTTACTCGAATTTAATAACAATAATATAAAGTTACCATCTAGCAAAAAACTCGAATAACAAGAAATCAAAATAATATATATTACATTTATCCTAGAGGGTCTAATCTACGAATTGATAACGTAGATGACTCGGTCTTAATTAAAATAATGATTAATATCCCCAATCACATTTTAAACGAAAACAGTATTAGGGTATGGAAGAAGGAAGTAGTGAAATGGCTGAAGGAATGGTGTAAGGAATAAAAAACCAAACTATGTCATAATTCTTCTTATTCGGATAATTCAGTTATGGAACTATTTGAATATATATTTTCTTCTGTCATTATTGCGTCTTTCCTTTTCCGATACTTTTCTGCTGTATTACTTAAAAAAGAATAAGTATGCGTATTGAATACATAAACTACCTTTATGTTTGGTGTGTATGCCTATCTAGAGTGAAAGCGTATATTATTATAAATATTTATTAGACATATATTAATTAAGGCATATTTATTTTGATTTCGTTCAATAAGCATGAATAATTTTGTAATGTGTATAAACTGAATAAACGATAATAAGAGTGCCAGGCACTCATACGACGGGCATACTTGCTCTGTGAGTTATTTAAATATAAAAAATAAAAATAAAAAAAATAAGCGATTCACACCCGAAATCTGAATTGGGAACGTGCCCGGATGGATTTCAAAATCGTGAGGAAAAATAAATACTCGTAATTAGTCGAATTCGGAACAAGTCGAGCTCATTCCCTCCAATCGGATACACTTTGCCCCTATCGAACTCAAATATAAATAAACTTTCTCGGGCAGTCGACAATGAGCTTGCTCTCGCGTGAATCGGATGCACTTTTCCGCGATTGAACACCGATGTAAACAAACCAAACCGTACGGCAAAAAATAGCAAATTCGCTCATATGTGAAAATATACGCTCGGGCTCTTCGATCCGTCAGTAAAAATTAAAGAGTGATCGCGGAATAATTGTATTATTGAATTTGACACTGACTATATGAGAGGGAGAGGATTTAAGGAAGCATGGCATGAAGATGATATTTCGTGGCTTTAACAGTTTGGAATAGACGTAAGGAAAGAATGGAAGCCTGTGATGGGAAATAACAAAAGGGGAAAATTTAGAAAGGCTCTGTGATATATGAGACAGTATAGGAATTTTATTGGAGGAAAAACGCCAGTGACGAAGGATAAAAGAATAAGAGGTACTGATATTTGACGAGGAAGTGGAAAAACGTTTGATGAGAAAGCGATAACCCAAATAAAATCTTCGGATGAACAGAGGACAGATGTTGGATTCAGATAGAATGGCTGGAATAGAAGATGACCTCAAAGCTCCCAAACAAAGCGGAAGGAAACAGTTTTGGATGCGATCTAATTTGTAGAGAACGGATTTAGAAGAGTTTCCATATAAGAAACTGCAATAATCCAATCTAGAGCGTATGAAAGATTTGTACAACATTATTAGTACAGAAGGATCACCTCCCTATCTCGTAGTTGAGAGGGCTTTAAGAAGGTTTAGGACTTTAAGCGAGGAAGCATATAAATGGCTGATATGTTCTCTACTTTTTATATTAAATTAATATCGACTACATTATTCTTAAAATAATAATTGAATAAAATAAGCACGCAACAATTAAGTACTAATAATTTTAGACAAATCAATCAAGTTCGTTCATTTTAACCTATTCCACTTTTACGAGCCCATTGTGTGAATTGTAAATAAAAACAAATGAGATAGAACCTTTCTAGAGCAGAGTTGCCAAATAGTGTACCACAAGTTTTACATTTAAACAATACTATTAGGCAACATCCTATCAGTCTGAATTTCGGAATTAAAAATATTGTTTTAGTATTGTTACAGTTTTAAGAAATAATAAGTCGCAGTTAATCTTTTTGTTTTTATTCTAGTTCACGTTTCTATATTTATTTTTTCTTATCATTTGTTGTCATTTCAGCGGCTTTTATTTTTTACTTTTATTATTATATATTACTTAAATTGCCTTTTCAGTGTAAACATTTAGGTTAAACTAATATCACATTACAATTTATAATATTATAGTATTTGTTAATGCAAAAATTTACCGTTGAAGTAAATAATCAGCTAATGGGGATTACGGGAGAATATGTGATTAGTTTTATATATAATTTTTGAGCTTTGTAAGTACAGGGCAATGAGGTTATTTTTTTCTAAATTCAGTCACAAATACCTTTTAGTTGACCCGCCGCCACATTGCTTTATGTATAACTTCAAGTACAATTTTAAATGTATAATTTTAATTGTGTAATCTTAAATTTGCACCTTTTTATTTTATTTCATTTTATGTGCACCAGTAGTATTCTTATTATCATATTGTTACACTATTTGCTGTTATAATTATTAATTTATATTATTATTAGTTTTATTACTGTAAGTATCTAATTCGTTTCGTTAGAAGTAACAGACCCAAATGTAGCAACTCATATAGTTTAAACAGTTCACCAAACTTATATTTCCGTGTTTCTTTTCTTATTTTTATTTTTTATTTTATTTATTTATTTTATCTTATATTACATTATTTGTTAGTTTATTTCATTTATAGTTTCTGCTATATTTATCCCATTATATTTATTTATTTTATCTGCGGCATTAAGTATTTTGTTTTCTCATTCTTTCGATGGATTTGTTAGAATTAAGGAATATATTTCGTTATGTGTAATTATGTAAGTGTACGTGTGAACGTGAGGGAGTTTGAACCGTGTAGACGTAGTTTATTTTTCATTTTGTATATAATATTAAGTTTAATTAGCTCCAAATAAACTACACACATGGGTTAAACATAATCTGCATAAATGGAAATGTGATCCACATTGCATGCAGAAGTTTAATCCATGTAAACTAACATGGATCCCGCTACTCGTGCAACCATTGCGCATATGCGGCCTAAAATTAAATATAATAGTGTAGTTTTAGTGGTAGATCTTTTAATATTATAAATAAATTGAATTGAATTGAATTGAAAGACAAACGAGCGGATAAAATGATACCCAGATAACGAAAATATGTGGTGCGTATATTTATGTATGTATATTCCGTGTATGAATGTGTACATACATATATATATATCGCCTCATTTTTATTAATACTATTTTCATTCGCTTGTTTATAATTGTGGATCATTAATTTGCTATTTTGTCTTTTATTTACTCTTATTTATTTATTTATTCATTTATTTTATTTTATTTTATTTTTTTTTCTCCTCTTTTGTTTTTTTTCTTTCTTTTTAAATCACAGATTATGTTTCATTTTTCCGCTCATTTCTATTGTTAATTAATCTTACTTTTTTCAGTACGTACCTTCATGTTTATATACCTTTAAAATTGCAGGCTGCGTTTTATTTTATTTTTCGCTTATATTTTACTTATTTGACTACGTACTTGTTCATGTGTATTTACATATTTCTTTAATTATACTACTTTCAACTATTCGCGCTTTACAGGGCATCTGTGGACCTTGTGTAACGATAATAATAATAATAATAATAATAATAATAATAATAATAATAATAATAATAATAATAATAAACATTGGTTGATTGATTTAACGTTTAACTTTCGTTACATAAAATTGGGAAATTTTTAAAATCGAATGGGGCCATTGTAATTAATATTAATTTATTAATTATAAAACAATTCTTAGGCCGATCCCATTAGAAAAAATGTCTCAGTTTTATGTAACGTTTGTAATATTTTAATTTTTACCGACTTCCAAAAAGAAGGAGGTTATATGTTCGTCGCATATGTTCTTTTTTTTTTTTTATGTTTGTTCGCGCATATGTTCTTTTTTTTTTATGTTTGTTCGCGCATAACTCATATTTATATAGATCGATTTTACTGAAGCCTTGTCCATTAGAATTCCACTTAGGTACCATGTGAGTAATAATGAAAATCGGTGAACATATTTGTAAAATTATATATATATATACTAGGGAGCTTTGCCCCCTGGCTGCTTCGCGGCCCAACTCCCCGCTGCTCCGCCTCCAAACCCCGTTTTGTGGGAGTTTCGTCATGACCAAAGTTTAAAATGTATATATTTTTCGATGTTCTCACTCGGCTCAAGGTAACATACAATTGCCCATAAGTAAAAACATTGTCCCTCAAATCGACAGCGGCAAAATCCAATGTTTCACCCTGAGCTTTATTAATGGTCATGGCATAGGCTAACTTGATAGGAAACTGCCTTCTTAAAATCTGAATGCTAGTGTTGCCAGCTGTAAATTTGAAACTGATCCTAGGAATCAGAAACGTCTTACATTTCAATTATGAAACCTTTAACAGATTTAATGACGACTTTTGTTCCATTCACCAGGCCTTCTTCGAAATTCAAATTTCTGATGAGGATACAAATCGCTCCAATTTTTATAGTAATTTTGTGATCTGGAACTCCTGGGTCTGACATTTTGTTTAAAATTTCAGTACATAAATGTGTGGAATCTCCATTTGTTTCTTTTTCATCAATCAGAGTTGTATCAGCACTGTATAAATTTATTTCATTTTTAGAATTTTTTTTTCCTATTATCAATTTGTTTAATTGATTTATATATTTATTTGTTGGTGATAAAATACATCTTTTGGACATTTTAGAAAAATTTTAAAGAACATCATTGAGATAAATGTGAAGTAAACATTTTTAAATCGGGGAAATTTAATAGGATTCCATTTTCTTCGCCATATAAAGTCTCTGGAATTTTTCCTTCACCAATTTCTAATAAAAATTTTGAGTAACTTGGACCACTTTCGACAAACACATATTCCTCGAACCCTTTTTATAAAACGATTGCGACCAGTCTCTATATTTCTCTTTCCACTATCACGATACTGTTCGTAGAATTGCAAATACGTTAGTTTGCTCATTTCTTCAGTCGTGTGCCTATCACAACTTCAAAATTACAACGTCGTTTTTCAAATTTAAAAATACACCAATAATACACTATAGAGGAAACAAAAGAAGGATCGTTAACAAAAGATGTTTCGTCTTCGTCCGCTATGAGTAATATACAGTTTTATAGTGTTATGATTTGATAAGAAATAAATGGTTCGCAACGGAAATTATTGAAATTATTAAAATATATGGTAATAAAGTTTTTTACTTTTTCACTTGCGCAGATGGCATGCAATTGGATAGTTCAGTAAAAGAGTATTTTGATACTTTAAAATATTCATATACGTCTCTTTTTGCACGCGCATTGTAGAACAAATGAAAAATAGTACAAAAAATGTTGAAGCTAGGCGTGTGTGTTTATGTTTCTTTGAAAAAAATTTCGGTTTAATTAGATTTATTTTCATTATTATTCCTTAAAAATATTACGCGTAAAATCAAACATTTAACAGAATTATTAAAAAGGGAAAAAATAAGAACATTTTAGAAACAAGTTTTGTTGATTCACGGAAAAACTTCAAATTAATTTCGGAGTTTATTTTTTCAAGTATGGTATAGTCGTGCATCCAAGACTACATCGAATTTCGACTGTGTGATAATTCGCAGAATTGTAATTCAAAGCTGTCTTTAATTTAAAACTTAAATTGAATTCTTTTTTGCAATTCCAATAAACAGATCTCTAGTGTAGTTGGTTTTGCGGTGATTTTAATATTGATTTATTTTTACTCATAATGCACAAGTTGAGAACTTTTTAAATGGAACTTATGGAGCAGAGGAGCAGTGCAGTTAGTAAATGGAATTACAAGAGAAGAAGAGCGGATAGATAAAAGTATTCAATCCTGCATAGATGATATATTTATGACTTCGGGGACAATTAATACGAAAATATCTGACCATTACGTGATCTGTTTTGCATTTAGTATCTCAAATTGAAAAATTTTACATTTAAAAAATTTCCCGAAATATGTTTTTAATGAAAAAAGTTTTCTTAATAAAATTAATAAATACAACTGGGGAGCGAGGTAAGTAATATTACAACGACAGGGGAGGCGTGTGTGATCATCGTACATTCAGTTTTTAAAAATATATATAAAGAATGTAAATTGGAATTAAGAGGGAGTAAAAAAAGCAACTAAATATAATCCTAAAATGATTGGATGAGTCGAAAAATAATCAATTTTATGAAAATTAGAGGTCAGTATTTCAAACTTAGTACAGGAAATAGAATTAGTATTCGAAAAAAAAGGTACAAAATCAATTTGAAAATTACCGCCCAAAAATAATAATACCTGTAGTAGCGGAAATATTAGAACACTCTATATTGATAAACATTTACGAAATGATATCGAAAAAAACAATCTACTTCATGGAAACCAACACGAATTTAGAGAACAAAAATCTATGGTAACACTACTAAGAACGATGATAAATATGGGACTCTTGATAGGGAACCAATGACCTATCTAAAGCGTTTGACTTTTTTTTTTTTTTTTTTTTTGGGCTAGTTGACCATGATCTGATGATTAGTGATTTAAAAAATCTGGGCATTTTAAATAATCAACTAATGTGGTTTAAGAATTATATAAAAAATAGGAAAAGCATAGAACAAATCGCAGGTAATAATAGTAACGAAAAAACTATTCACTTTCTAATATACGTTAACTCATTATACAGGCATATTAAAAATGAAAAAGTATATGTTTTTTCTGATGATATTGCCTTATTAAATGAAATTAAAATGTTAGAGGTGGAGGAAAAATTATTGCAAGAGAATATAGATAATTTTAGTAAACAGACACGTTTTAGTCGGTTATCTGTAAATGGAGAATAAATCTAAATTATTGCATATTCGAACCAGTATTAAACATCAGAGTCGCGACCGGAGAATCGTCCTTCATAATGACGAATGCTTACGTGAACTTCATGAAACTAACATGAACACTCTTCCTTGTTTATTTCTACCATAAGAGAACGTAAAAGAGATTAAATATTTAATATAATATACATTAATAAATTTTTGAACTGGACATTCAAAATTTAAATTTGAAAATAAGACAAACAGTTCCAGCTTTATATAAATTAAAGCAGGTGCTACCATATGGAACATTACGTACATACTATAACGCAATAATAACGTCTAGAATTCTATATGGAATCCAAATATAGGGAGAGGCTAAGAAAACGAAATCAATAAAAGAAGTAAGATTCAGAAAAGATGTTTGAAGCTTATACTACCACACTAGAAACGAATCGACTCAAGATGAACTTGGTGGAAGGAAAATAATGAAATGTCTTCCAAGATGTAACTATTATAGATTACTTGAATTTAATAATAATAATATAATCTAGGCAAAAACCTCAAATAAAAGAAAACAAAGTAATATATGTTACATTTATCCTAGAGGAGTAAATCTACGGATTGATAATACTGATGATTCGGCTTTAATTAAATTAATGAGTACTATCTCCAATCATATTTTAAACGAAAAAAGAATTGGTATGTGCAAAGAAGGGAAGTATGGAAATGAAAAAACTAAGTTACGTCCCGAATTTTTCCATTTTATGTTGTTCACTTTATTTGATTATGTATTTTCTTTTTCTTTTTCTTTTCTTCTCTTTTTTCGTTACTTCCCTGCTTAAACCTCTCAAAGAAGATTATGAATGCGACTTTGAATATATAAGCTATCTACATGTATTTGTGTATAGATCCGTATTTAAAGTGAGTGTATGTATACGCATGCTTTTATATATATTTACTTGGACAGATATTAGTTTAGGTTTATTTCTTTTCGAATTATGTAATAAGCTTGAATAGTTTGTAATTTGCTTGATTTGAATAAATGATAATAAGAGTGTCCTGCACTCATGCAACGGGCATACTTACCCTTTGAGACTCACAACTTATTTATAAAAAAAAAAAAGGTAATTAAGAATTTAAAAAGTAATTGAAATTCAGTTAAGGTTTCCTTCAAACTCATATCCAACAACATTTAATAAGGGTAATATTATTATTATTTTTTTTTGGCCCTGTCAACCGGGGACCTCTACCCAGAAACAATTAAAATAGGAAGGAATCAATTATATCTTAATACGGTCAGATATTGTTAGGAGAAAGGAACAAATAATAGGAACAATCTGTGGAGAGGGAAAAGATAGGACATAAGAGGCGCAATATGGAGTAGGACACGTTAATTCCCGAAAACGAGACATTAGCAGTTCGAATCAGCGTAACTCTACTATCAACAGAAATATCCGATTTCTTAACAGAAAACGAAACGCAGCACGAGTAAACTTTACCACCAATTCACTATGTACAAGTACCTCGGAGTAATAATAGATCATAAGTTCAAATTTAATAAATATGTAAACTACATAACAGATAAGGCGAACAAAATCTTTTATATGCTATTAAAAATTCAGCCCAATTTAGGTGGTGTTAACTATAACAATAGAGTGATAATGTATAATGGTGTTATTCGTGCAATTTTTAATTACTGCTCAAGTATTTATATCATAAATATCTTTGTTTCTACTATGAATAAAATTTTAAAAATTCAGAGGAAGCTTCTTCTGAGCGTAGGCTCGTTATATATAGGGTGATTTTTTAAGAGTTAAGTTTTTCAGGTTGGCAGCACTGGTTGGTATTGGCGTCCAAACGTCATCTGTCAAAGTGAAAAGTTTTCAGTATACTCTGCCATTTCATCATCATGGAAAGACTTACAAACGAGCAACGATTGCGATATGATTGAAATTTATTATCAAAAACCAGTGCTCTGTGAAAAATGTGCATCGTTATGCGTACGGTTTAATGTCCAACAAAGTAAATTTCGCACCAAATTTGGTGATAACAGCACGAATTGTTGATTCACCAGGTCGTAACAAACGATGCACATTTTTCACAGAGCACTGGTTTTTGATAATAAATTTCAACAATTTGCAATCGTTGCTCGTTTGTAAGTCTTTCCATGATGAAATGGCAGAGAGTATACTGAAAACTTTTCACTTTGACAGATGACGTTTGGACGCCAATACCAACCAGTGCTGCCAACCTAAAAAACTTAACTCTTAAAAAATCACCCTATATAACGGTGTCGATGGCTGCGGCTCCTATTGCCACTGGAATCCTTCCGGCTGACTTGATCATGCACCATGCTGCCTTATTAGCAGAATACAAAATGTTTCGAATATCACTTACCATTTCCTATAGATCGCTACAACTTTTCAACAACAATTTTAACGTAAACTTAGAATATGATAATTTTCCAAACATTAATCATTTTAATAAACGCATGAAAGTAATTATTTTAAATATCTGGCAAGAAAGGTGGAATAACCAGAATAATGGCAGACTAACGTACAAATTATTATATGATATAAATGTAAGATTTAGGCTAAAGAAATTACTACAAATTCATTTTTTTATAAGTCAAGCGTTGACGGGACACGGCAGTTTTGGTACTTACTCGGAACGATTTAAAATTACACCTTCTGATATTTGTCATTTCTGTCAACTTTCCCGATGCAGTTAGTCATTTTCTATTTCAATACATCTCCACTAAGGAAGAACGTTTGAAATATAATTTAAATGGTCATTGCATCGATAATCGAATTATTATAAATAATGTTAACGGCTTAAACGTGTCGAACTGTTTGAACACTTAATAAACACATGGTCCGCATTGCAAACATGCTCTTTGTTGGAGTGGAAAGGACAATATGGAGAGGCAACCAACGAACAACGAAAACGAAAGGAAGATAATAAAGTACGGCTTAAGAGCGCAGACGAATAACGGAAACAACAACAGAAGGATAAAGTGAAGGAAACAAAGAGAACCATGGATTGGCAGGAAGACTAGGTTGGACAGACAGATAGAAAGAACAATTGTAAGAGAAAGAGGAAATGGATGGGATTGAAATTTCTGAGATAGTTAGAAAATGGTCAATGTCACGCTATATCGTTCCTCGGGGAAACATTTTTTTAATATAAAATCAATTTTATCGAAAAAATCTTTTTTTTTGCGTTCTTCATTTGTAGGTTAAGTATACACATGTGTTATAGGTTATGACACAATAATGATTTTGAAATTGACAAAATCTTTAATATAATTAGAACTTTTTGTATCTCACATTCCTCGTGTTGAGATTATTTGAATTGAACTTGAATACAGTAAATAATAAAGTACGATTTTGCATAAATTTTTAGGATTCCGTATACATATAATGTACGGAATCCTTATAAGATGGTACACAAATGACAAAAATATCAAATGAAAATCAATAATTCACGAACGGCTTGACTTATAAACTTCAAATTTGGAACATAAATTACAATTAAAATTATCTTCAAAACGATCTATAACTTGAAGTTGACCGATTAACCTGGGCGGCAAAAAACCCAAAAAACCGTCAAGAATATATGATATGGTACATAAAACGACCTCAAAAATCACTCAAAAAATCATAACTCGTCATTAGATAAACCTATAACGCTGAAATTCAAAATATAAACTACAATGCAGGAGTACTTTCATAAAATCAAAAAATTACGGTACAAAAGTTATGTAAAGTTGCCCAAAAGTTCAAAAAACCGCAAAAAATGACGTGTCCCCCCCCTTAGCTCCGCGAGTATTGTAGTTAAAAATTTTGAATGGGGCTAAAAATAAGCACATACCCGTATATTTCTCTAGTTTGAAACATCCGGATTTCCAACTTTAAAATTGGACCTTCGGGGCACCGAAAGCTCGAAATTTTGTAAAAAAATTTTTTTTCCTTGGGCTTGTGATATATCATTAGAAAGATCTGTAGTAGTCGGGAACGAAACCGAATTTCATTTTCTTAACCAAACTTTCAAAGTTGCGGTAAAGCTCAAAAAAGCTCTAAAAATTGCGCGTCCCCTAGCGCTGCGAGTATTATAGCTAAAAATTTAAAACATGGTTAAAAATATGTGCTTCCACGTATATTTCTGTAATTTAATACGTCCGGGTCTCAAGCTTTAAAAATAAAACTCCGGGGCTTCGAAAGCTCAAAATTTTGTAAAAAAATATTTTTTTTTCCGGTAATGTAATATATCGTTTGAAAGATCGCTATTTATCAGGAACTAAACCTTATATCATTTTCTTTACCAAAAAATTCAAAGTTCCCGTAAAGTTCAAAAAAGCGCAAAAAATGACGTGTCCCCCCCCCCCTAGCGCCGCGAATATTATCGTAAAAATTTTGAACACGGTTAAAAATATGCGCTTCCACGTATATTTCTCTAGTTTGGAACATCCGAGTTTCCAGCTTTAAAATTGGACCCTCGGGGCACCGAAAGCTTGAGATTTTGGAAAAAAATATTTTTTTCCTTGGGCTTGTGATATATCATTAGAAAGATCTGTAGTAGTCGGGAACGAAACCGAATTTCATTTTCTTAACCAAACTTTCAAAGTTGCGGTAAAGCTCAAAAAAGCTCTAAAAATTGCGCGTCCCCTAGCGCTGCGAGTATTATAGCTAAAAATTTAAAACATGGTTAAAAATATGTGCTTCCACGTATATTTCTGTAATTTAATACGTCCGGGTCTCAAGCTTTAAAAATAAAACTCCGGGGCTTCGAAAGCTCAAAATTTTGTAAAAAAATATTTTTTTTTCCGGTAATGTAATATATCGTTTGAAAGATCGCTATTTATCAGGAACTAAACCTTATATCATTTTCTTTACCAAAAAATTCAAAGTTCCCGTAAAGTTCAAAAAAGCGCGAAAAATGACTTTTTAGCCCCATAGCGAAGCAAATATTACAGCTAAATATTTTGAACACGGTTAAAAATATGCGCTTCTACGTATATTTCTCTAATTCGAAACATCCAGGTTTCCAGTTTTAAAATTAGACCCTTGGGGCGCCGAAAGCTCAAAATTTTGAAATAAAATATTTTTTTCTTCGGGTTGTGATATATTATTAGAAAGATCGCTATTCGTCGGGAACGAAACCGTATTTCATTTTTTTAACGAAATTTTCAAAGTTCCGAAAAGTTCAAGAAAACAAAAATAATTATGTGTCTCTCCACGTGAGCATCCCCTTATATTTCTCTAGTTAATAACATCTGGATTTCCAGTTTTAAAATTGGACCCTTAAGGCGCCGAAAGTTCGAAATTTTGAAGAAAATTTTTTATTTTTCTGACGCATGTTATATACCGTTTGAAGGATCGCTATCTGTCGGGAAAGAAACCGTATTTCATTTTCTTAATTGAACTTTCAAATTTTGCTGAAAAGTTCAAAAAAGCACGAGAATTGATTTGTTTCGCGAGTATTATAGCTTAAAATTTTGAGGAAAGTAGTAAATATGGGCATCCATGTATATTTCTCTGGTTTGGAACATCTAAGTTTCCAATTTTAAAATTAGTGGCTTGGGGCTCTGAAAGCTCGAAATTTTGTAAAAAAAAATTTTTTTCAAGTGTATTATTATTGGAAAGAGCGCTATTTTTTGGAAACGGACCCGTATTTCGTTTTCTTAACGAAACTGTTTGAAATTTACTAAAAGTTCATAAAATTCTGAAAAATGACGTGTAGCCCCGCTTGTAATTTATGTATTGGTTCAAGATTTTGAACAAGGTTAAAAAAATGTGCGTCCCGGTTTATTTATTTACTTTGGAACATCTAGGTTTCCATCTTAAAATTCAGAACCTTAAGCGCCGAAAGCTCGAAAGTTTCAAAAATAATATTTTTTTTCCGGTCATGATCGATGGAAAGATCGTTATTTGTCGAGAACGAAACCATAAGTTATTTCCTTAACGAAACTTTCAAACCTTGATGTTCCAAACTTGAGAAAATATGTCGAAGCGCATATGTTTAACCCTGTTCAAAATTTTTAGCTGTAATACTCGCGGCGCTAGAGGGGAGGAACTGTTTGAATTTTTTGGCAACTTTAAAAGTTTCTAAATACGGTTCGGAATTATGTTTAGAGACTCCCGTGGAACTGGCGTACGAATTTCGACTGTTACTGGTTGAATGTCGGATGGTAACATTATCTGTTGAAAGTTAATATCCGCACGAACGGATAATATTATTCCCCCACGCGCACAACTAGCAAACACCGGATTTGATTCGAGAACTTTGTAGTTTTTTAGTTTTAAATGTTGGTTTTGTTTTAAGTGGGTTTCTTGAATGCACGAAATAAACAGGTTTGTTAATCGGTGTTATTTTTCTTTTGGCTTTATCGGAATACGAGATTGCAGCGGTTTTTAGAATTTGGTTCGGATTGTTATAATTTGCGTTAGTAGTGTTAGTACGAGGGATAAGAAACGAAATAGGATCGCAGGTTTTGGTTTGGTTATTTTCATTACGGCGTGTGTTAGTGTTGTTATGAACTGTAATGAAAGGAACGGACTCACCGCATCATTGTTTAGGTGGTACGTCCGCCTGATGAAAAACAGATGCGAATAGTATTTCGATTTGTTAAACAATTTAACGCCCTATGCTAGTAAATAAAAAAAAAAAAAAAATTTAATAATGGTCTAACGTACTGAGAGAGTCGAAAGAACCGAATTGTTAAAAAATCATCACAGTAGAACGACAGTCTTTTTCACATCGCGGAACTATATCGACCTTTTTTGGTAAAGTAACCAGTTCGTCTTTTAACCGAAAGAAGTTTAATAACAAAGTAATCAAATTGCCTCGAAATTCGGTTTTCCAATTAGTGACATTTACAAAATTCGTAAACTATAATTTCGATTACCGTGTCTCTCCTTCCCATTCGCCGAGAATCCAGGATGCAATCACCAACGTACACCAACCTGCCAGCAGGGAACACCAACATTCTAGCAGCCGCAGCAGAGTGATACGTAGCATCAATATTATTTCTAATTAATATTTTTTGCGTGTTTTCGTTTATATATTTATTAAATATCTTTGACGGTCGGCTATTCAAGAAAGATAGGTGTAGGAATTAACAAAATTACACATTTTAAAAAATCATAAAACCTTAATATTAGTATTATTAAATCTAAACCAATAATTTAAAAAAATAAATAAAAAAAGAATTTAATTAATTTTTCTTCATAACCGTTACATTTCACTTCAAATTAATCTAAGTCTTCGATTCAAATTAGTATTTTGCTTTACTGTTTTAAATTATTATTAGAAAAGATCTTTGAAATTTATTAAGATATTAAAGTAAAATAGTAAAATAAAAATAGAAATTTATTCAAACAAATTTTCTTACATACTAAATAATTATAGTTATTGTTAACTTTCATACGGAATCCTCAGCGCATGAAACCTCATGCTTGACTGAACTTGTTTTTAATAACAGATTAGCAGAAAGACCAAAAGAAGTAACGAAATTATAAATTTTATACTTTTATTGCTTATTAATAAAAATCTGGTGTTCGGAAACGATAAAATTATGGAACCGCTAAAATAAATTAATTTAGTTCATAAATTAAAATGCACACGTTTAATTATAATTTAATTATTAATAGGCATATAAAATAGAATAATTTAAACATAAATCTATCTAACATACATCTATAGATCTACATACATAATGCATATGTACAATACATATATATATATATATATATATATATATATATATATATATATATAATCGTTGGGATCTGGTTTGTTAATGTTAGTGATATTTTTTTTTCTACGGTAGCTAAAATTAGATTAGGAACTTTAAGTATCGTTTGCACTACAGTGTGAAATCGTTCAGAACTTTTATAAAAAATCTAAAAAAGACATATAGTCTCTATGAAGCATTTAAAATTTGACTGTGTTCTTTTAGATTAGAAAGCTAAATATTCTATCATTATTTTACATAGGTTAAAATTAAAAGCTTAAAGCGGCAATGTAATGCAATAGTGAATGAAACGATGTGAACGATGAATTGTCAATAATTCGCTTACAGTTTTGTTCTGAAGAATATTAAACGATTATATTAGAGTTAAGCGCCATTATCTATTGAAAAAGTTATTGTTATTACTGTTAGTTTCGTTGTGAAAATCTGAAAACAATATGCTTTTTTTCTTCGCAATCATGGATAGAAAAAACAAAGATTTTATTAAGGAGGAAATGTTAACATAAAAAAGATATAAAATAATGGGATAATTTTTAGTACTCATTATACTTCTTAACAAGAAGGTATGAGATTACAAGTCCTATCTGTTACGTGAATTGCATTTCTTTGTCAAAAGTTAAAAAATGGAGATATTTAAATGTATAAAATTTTGGTTTAGAAGAATGTTAACTTTTTATTTATTTCTTTTTTTGTTCTTTTTTTACATTTACGGTAACGTGTTTATTATTTAGGGTACTTTTTAATCCGTTTATTTATCTACAGATGTAAATTAGCCTTCCAACACCATCTTCATCAAAAAAATGGTGTGAAAATAAATCAAAAAATAAATAAATAAATAAATAAATAAATAAATAAATAAAAACGGATTTAAATTGTGCAGTGTTTATACTCTCGTACCATGGCACCCACGCGTTATATAAAAATTAAGTCGTTTTTTCCGCATTCGCCGTGTTGAAAAATATACCGTTGTCAGAAAATAACAGAGTAGTTTTCAGTGGTTTAATTTTCACTGAAATTTAGTCACCGTAATTCCCGTTTAGAGTTCGAATTAATTTAAAAATCCCATCTAAAAAAGGGTCATGCGATTAAATTGACAAAAAGCCGGCTGCAGATGATGTTTAAAAAGAAAAAAAAACATAATAATTCAAAATAAATAGTTAAATGCGCGTACAAATAAAATGATTAATCAATTCTTAATCGAAGAATACTAAATGAAAAGAAATGTGAATTTAGATATAATAATTACACGTAATTATGTGTATTTAACTTTAAAAACGAATCCCTGTCCGGTCTATTCTTCATTTTCCGGGAGATAAGCTCTGTATGCTACCCACTGCGGTGGCGAGTCGCTGCTAGAAGATTTTCTAGCCCAACCATGACCTGCTCCACCGTTTGCAGCGGCCCATCCACCACCAGCACCTGCATGGCCGGCACTATAATCACTACCTGCGTAAGTGCTGTCTCCGCCGCCGGTATGTATACCGCTACTGTAACTGTCACCATGTCCGCCGGAAGACAACCATCCAGCACCACCGCCAGTCCAGCCACCGCCGCCGGAAGACCAACCGCCACTGCTTCCGTAGGCTTCATGTCCACCGCCGTGTGTATCGTGGACTATAATCACTTCTTTACCGCCATGGCCGCCACCTTTCTTGCCTTTGAACAAGTGCATTAACGACAGTAGCAGAGCTATTTTGCTTAGAATTAACGCTTTCAGCGCTTTCAGCTTGATCGCCAGAATCATCAGTGGTCCCAAAAATGCCATTTTCCCCATCAAACCAGTTATCAACATTTGCATTAGTTTCTTAAGTTTCTTGCCTTTACCTCTTCCTGTAAATGAAGCCGATTGTTATTATTATTATTATTATTATTGTTTAAAGGGAAAATTCTACTTCTAAACATAAATATAGAATATATATTGGGATTTTAATTACTTCAGTTTGGAAGGCAAAAGTCATCCCATCTATGACCGTATTTAAGTAGTTACGCACTTGTTTTGGCCCGCATAATAAAAATCAAAACATTTATAGTCTGTTTCAAGTGCAGTATTTTGTATTATATACAGAATTGGCATGAACCTGCGTATAATGAGAATGTACAAATAGGTTTGGAATGCAGCAGTACTACCGAAACAGCGAGACAATATTAACACTAAACTTTCTGTTTATGTTGAATACTTTTAAAAGGTATTTTTAATTTTCAAAAAAAAGGGAAAAAAGAAATGGATTATACGTTCGTCTCGTATGCTATTTTTATTTATCTTTGTTCATCACACATAAATTCATGTGGTTTCAATGATTCTTTGTTTATTTTAAAGTTTATCTGTCACAATGATTCCTCATATAAGTAAAGATGAGTGTATCGGTGGCTACTGACTGAGCAATCATTATAATAATTGTTATAAAACATTTAGAGAAGCACTTTATTTACTTTATATAATTAGACACAAAAATTAGGCAAGAAGTTTTTATCAGAATAATAAAGGGAAAATGTAAACGCTTAAAAGATTTTAAATTATAGAAGCGATAAACGCAAATGACTTTGTTTTGTTTTGTTTTTTTTATTCGTCAACTTGGACGTTAACCCGACGTAAGTAAAATTTTTATATATTTTCAAGCGGGATTCGAGCCCTAAATCCTATCCGAACGAAACATCACTGCTTAGCCAACTACGCTACAATAGCTGTGATCGCGAGTAACTTAAAATATATCTTAGACGTTAGATCACAGCTATGCTCCTGAACCAATACTTAGCTCTGTAGAGTGTAGAAAGTGGCAGCATTTTGATTGATCTATCCGCCGTATTATTATCGTGCTAAAATGCTTACATTGAAAATTGTAAAATAAAATGTTGCTTTCCAAAACAGAGTACCGACTTTAAGATTTACTCGAAAAATTGAATAAAAATGCTTTAAAAAGTAAAAAGAGATTATATTTGATGTATGAGTATTCAGATTAATATACCTAAAGAAGCAAGGCCGTGTCCATGGGGTGGGTTTAGGGGGTTAACCCCAACCTCCCATTAGAACTGAAATAGTTATGATTACACAAAAATCTGAAAAAAATCAAAAATTTAAAATAAATATTGTTGATTTTTTAGGGTGTTCTTACCTTTAAAAGAAGAAAAAAAAAATATGCTCTATATTTTTAGGTATTTCATTAATATTTTATGCAAAATTTTTTAATTACGAGTATAATCAATAACATATGTAATTTTCATTAATGTTCATATACGGTAATTAATTTATGTAGATTATTAATATATAAATCAAAATGACGGAAATTATCAATAGTATGAATATTAGTGAAAAATGCATTGTTATTTATAAAATAAATATGCGAAGAAAATTTTCAAAACCCTTCCCCCCTTTCAAAATTCTGGGCATAGGCCTGTAAAGAAGGTTCTGTGATTATTCTTAAATAACATTAATACTTATTAGATCGGCGTTAAATACAAATCGTAACGATAATTAAAATTCGTATTAAATATTTGTTTGATACTTTCAATATTTAGTTTACAGAAAACGAGCGGTTGTGTATTGTTGTGTTCATTTAATATGGTCTTTAATCCTAATTTGAATTAAGTGTCGACTCTAGTAAGTATTAATTTTGTTTCAGATTAATCATGGTATTTCCTTTAAATATTCTGAATTATCTGTTTTGTCAAATACGGTTATTTTTTAATTTTTACTGCATTTTTATTAAATTTTCAAAGGAAATTTTGAAGTTGTTATTTTATTATTTTTTTTTTTAAACGATTTTTATAAATTTCTAACGTTACAACTTTTTACATTACAGTTTATAAATTTTTTTGGTAATAATAAAAAATCTTAACTTACGAGATCGATGACACATAATTGTAATAATGTCTTCAATTGCCGCTGAAAAAAAGGTATGTAATGTTCAAATATAGACTGTTTAGGCTGTACTGATTTTTTGGTCAACTCATTAAAGTGTGTTAGTTTTAAAGCGGATAATTGATGTAGTATCGGCGAATTTTTAGTATCTCACAACTTTACGTCTCTGATAATGATTAATTCGCCATATTGTCTAAAAGTCGATTTGCTAATGAGAAAACTTGTTAGAAAACTACTAATTGATTAAATAAAATCAACTAATTAGAAACCAGGCGGTTTGGTCAACTTTTGAATACCTTTGGCAGTCCAAAATTGTTCAAAGAAACCTACAGCACGATTTTAGGCTTAAGCCTTTCGATATAGTTTTTGTTCTTGTGGTTCTTCGCTATTCTAAGAAAGCTACAACGGGATTTTAGGCGACTTTCTGTCGATTCTTTGTAATCGTATAAAGGGTGACGATCATCTCCTTTTGCACTGTTTCTTCTCTTCCGATATCGGATGATACTATGCTCGTGTAGTCTTGTTATTGATTCTACATGTTTCACTCAGTTCTCGCGGCGAATAGTATCAGTTTTATCTGCTTTTGGGGTTGTCTGTTTTCATTTTTGTTTTTAGGCTATCAAAATCTGACGACCGCTTTTTATTTCTTAGGTTTATCTTTGCTTTAATGTAATTTTATTTTGTAGAGTTCTTTTCGATTTTTATTCTAATAAAGATGATTTTTTCCATATTTTTCGTCGTTTTATAGTCTACTGTTCTCCTGCACACATTGTTACTGTTAAATTACTCTCTGGTTGAATATTTCTGTTTCCAAACAGACGAGAATTTTCTTTTCCAGTGTCCTCTTTTAATTTATATCACTAGAGGTTCATGTCATATACGTCTGTTTATTTCGTTTGTCATATCATTATTAATTTTTAAACTGTGGACTAAGTGTAAAAGTATATAAATATGCACTTAATGTTTCCGTTATTCTATCTGTTATTTTTATTTCATTCTTTTTGTGACATATTTATTATTTTTGCGTTTATTCTTAGATCATTCTTCTCGTTTACTATAATATATTTAGGCGATTCGTTCTTTTCGGTTCTACTCTACCTGTTACTAATATGACTATGCCGTCAGCATATCTCAGGGGAATTAGTCAACTGTTTGCAATTTTCGTTGCTCTATCCTAAAATTTTAGATTTTTTATTATTTTCTAAAGTGGCAGTGGTAAATAATTTTAACAAAATAACATCTCCGTGTTTGTTTCTTTTCTTTTCCTTTTTTTTTTTTTGGTTTTTTGATGATATAGTTGTTACAAACTGATTGGTTTTTGTATTATATGCGTTTGTAATTATACATACATACACACACACACGCATATATATATATATATCTATATATATAAAAATCCCGTGTCTTTATGTTTGTGCAGGATAAACTCGGAATTTACTTAACCGATTTTTATAAAATTTTAAAAGTACATGCAATTTGGTCCAACTTAACAGATAGGATACTTTTTGTTTTAATTATTCACATAAATATTTGTCATATTAAATAATTTAATCAATCAATTAAAAAAAACAAATTTAATTGTTGGCTATTACTTTTTTGAGCACCAACTACTTTTCGTGGCGACTTTTGTGTATCGTGCGATGTTAATCGAAATGCAACCATGTTTATCGCTGGCGCATGGCGTTAGTATCGATGAATGATAAAGTAAACGTTTTTTCGCTGTTGTTTACAAAAAAGTTCGTGTTATACATATGTATGTATGAATGTAGAATTAATATGTGTGTTGATGATGCAATAGTTCCCCATTATGTAAAATACATAGATAGGGATGGTGCATCTTTGTTTTCGTCTCTATCTTATTTATTATATAATAATGAATTATTAGGAGTAGAAGAAAATGTATTGTACAACATGTTTGTAAAAACTGGAAGAGATTTAAGCAATATACTATTGGACTTAATGGGGAACATATAAAAATAAAATAGAGTAACTGATATGTCAAATATTCGAACTTTTGGGCCAAAACCGCCGTATAAATTTTTTAAATTAACCGTTTAACTTTTTTTTTAATAATTTTCTACCAGAAATATTATTAAAATCTTTACTCAACCACTTTTATTTTGATTTTATGATAATAAATTAATTATAATATAAAACGCTCGAAACAGAGTGGTTGAAATATATGAGTGAAGATGTTCTCTTAAACGTGTAATTATGGGAGATCACCGTGTGAATATAACTTGATTTCTTCAAAACGATGGCTGTGTATGTTGTTTAGTTGAGCAAAACTTTTTGTTAGATTACGACGGACAGGTTATAGAAAAATCGACAATCTTCAGCTAAACGTGAAACATGAAGACTATTTTTTGTTAGACGGTGATAAACATCTTTCACCCAAAAGAGAGAGAAAGAATCTTTACGTAAATACAATTCCAGATAAAACAAAAATTTTTTAATGAATTTCCAAGTACAGATTTAAACGGGCATTAATACACGGGCGAAGCCGTGGGGCACAGCTAGTATATTTCATATATTCTTCTTCTTCTTATATATGTATATGTGTGGGTGTGTGTTTTTTTAAATAATTCTCCTATAGATTAGAAAATGCCTATTTGCAGCTTGTTAGTTTCCGGATGTCATTTATTTTTGTGATTTTCGCTTTTGTGGTTTCGCAGTGACTTTTAAGAGTCAAAGATTTTCAAGTTAAGATGTTAAGCGTTGTCAGAATCTTTGATTCCTAGCCATTATGACATTTCGGGTAACGAGTTGGCCAACTATTTAGCATATTCGGCTGTAATCAGTGACTTCTTCATAAGTCGTTTTCCTGTCCAAAATCTTCTTCCTCTCTCTTTTCGTTTTTATCACAACCGTCGGTCTGATCCGTACCTCTTTTTTTTTTTTTTTTTCTAATCTTAATTTATTTAATTTAGCCATACAGCTCTCTCCTTCTCTTTTCCTTTGATTCAATATTTCTCCAAACGTTAGTCTTTCAGTTTTCTCCTCAATAGTTTGCCTTGGGTTTTATGCATAGATTGCTTCCTGCTTTGCTTTTCCCTTTCTCTCTTATTCAGTTACCTCTTTGTACTTTTCATCCCCCGGACGCAAATTTTGTTTGTGATGCGAATTACGTACTTTTTGAATGCTCCTTTATTTTCTCAGAACGTGTGTATCATCGGAAATTGCGATAAGATCTGTAAAAATTTATCGTTTTTCATGTCCGTTCGTATTACCCGGTAAATGTGTACTTTAATTAGATCTATTTAAACGCGACAGATTTTATCGGAATTATATAATAATAGTCGGATATAAAATCCGGAAAAATTCGAACTTTGCTGATTGGTTTCACTTACGTTATTATTTATTTATACGGCTTAGTATGTCGAAAATGTACGATACCTGTAGTGTAATCCATTGAACGCGTAATATTAATGTCGATCGTATTTCCGAAACTTCTCGCGTTTCCAGCCAGCGACGCTGTTATTCCAGCTGGAAGATATATTCTGAATACGTGACTGTGCAGAAATCGTTCGATTGTGATCTCCGTTAAAGCTGATAAAATAGTTTGTGCATTGTCCGGATTTAATCGTGCTTCCAGTTCGGCTTCCTTCAGTATAGGACCAGTTTCTTTCTTTACACGTACAACAGATAAGTATTCACCAAATACACTGAAACCTGTCGGTCAAAAAACATGCACGTAATCATATACACATTTCCAGTATAGGTGAACGATAAGTGAAATCACTCGTTGTTACGAATACTTAACCGGGAATAATGGGGACATTGTTCTGCAGGCATGACTTCATTATGTATCGCTCAAAGTAGGGTGAAGCAAGGTGAACGATTGTATGTACAATCCAGCCGCTCGAGTAATCTCGGAGCGTACTTTTGTAAATCTCCATCTGATTCTTGAGCTCCGACAAGTTGCTTCTCGCGGGGCGGATCAGAAGTTTCTTTAATTTCGTTATTTTACGTATCGCGGGAAGTTTTGAATGTTGTTAATAAATGTAATTTATTTCGGGTTATTTAATTATTCATTTTCGAACGAACGTATGCAATAATTTTTTTTTTTTATATATACTAATCGTTGACCTCTTCTTCTTTTTTTTTTATCAAAAAAGTTTTTAATCTTTGCATAACTTTGGTGCTATTTGAAAGTTAAAATTAAGCTTGCAAATCAATCTTAAAAATGTAAAAATATCTTCAACATTCTTCAGCATTATGCTAATAGCTTTACAAAAATTCGAAAAAATAAAAAAATACGTTTTTTATTCAAGTAAAGTTCTACACTATCGTTATTGGACGGAAAATATTCTCAAATCACCGCCATCTAAACACTTTTATTGTTAATATAGATTTTCGGTAACAAATAGTCTCGGAGTACTTATTTTACACATATTGCAACAATTTTATTAACTTTAATAAGTTAATTGATCCTTCTCAAATCCTCAGGAGTTTCCCTACCTGCGGCTGTTCATGATCTAATTAGGTATAATAACGTTGCGCGTTGCCCCATATTTAAAATGTGGAAAAATTAAGCTAATATGGAAGTGTTTATCTGCTGTGTTGTACATAAAGGCTAAACTCACACCGGACCACTTTTCGACCACAGCAGAACCACAAAATACTGGTTAGTTGTGGGTAATACTCTTTTAACATAGAAATGATGGGAAAAAACGCAATACTACTCAGACGGACCACTTCCTAACGTCAGTTTTAACAGCAGTGTCACAACGTGTGGCTGGTATCGGCCACAAAAAGGTGGTCGTCGATGGTCGAGTTCCACACACATTGAGCCACTCATTAACCACTATCTAACCACTGAACGCCGTAGTTGTGTTGTTGTTAATACTGTGGTTCGGAAGTGGACGGTTCCGACCACAGAGCCACAGCACAACCACAAAATTGTGGTCGAAAAGTGGTCCGTGTGAGTTAAGCCAAAACCTCAGAAGATTACAAAAATATACTTGAATTGGTCTCCAGAATTTTCTTTTAAATTTTTAAAAAAACTGCAATGAATAAAATCGTTTATAGTTATATTTAGTGTTACTAACTGAGCATTTACTGCATAAAGTTAAAATACGTTCACGTTTAGACGACGTTTAAAATAATATTCGCGACTCTGATTTACAATAAAACTAGTCTTATTTGATTACAGTTTGAAGACTTCTTTAAATAAAAGTAATTATAATCAGTTCTTTTAATTTTTACTTATTAATTATTTAAATATGACCGGCATTGTTATATTTTAGTGGTTTTTATTTAACTTAACCTTCCCGTTTACATTCTTATATTCTTTCAAATCTCGGAAGGTATGGATCTCGAAAAAAAAGAGCCAGTTTTTATGAAAATCGGCACCCAAACAGATTTAGATTCGCAGAATGTTTACCAAAAAAAAAAAAAAAAAAAAAAAAATTACTACGTCATTTAAGCATATTAGTGTTGAAACTCTAATGCTAATATCTGCTGGATACATCTGGGGACTTGTACAAAGTTTACGGAAAAAAAAATTTCAGGAAGAAGTTGCTTCTGATCATTTTGTTGCAGATATATATGTGGGTTTTAGGTTGCAAAAGATTGATAAAAAAAGTGTAATAAAAGTAAAAATATAACACATGAAATCACGAAAAATTTCATTTTCTTTTACTTTCTCATTCGATAGCGTTTTGTAAATGGAGAAAAAAAAATCAGTACTACATAAAAATTTTCGAATAAATACAAAATGCGAAAAACTGTTTTACTCTACAAATATAACTAAAAATTTTAAAATAAAATAATATAAGGAAATTAAAAAGAGGCTTAATTATCGAAGCAATAAATAAGTTTTTGCGGGTCCATCAAATTGGTGTATTTTGAGATTTTTCTTTTTCTTTTTCTTTTTTTTTTTTTTTTCAGCCTGGCAATAAGTCATTTGGCCACTATCAATATTTTAAAGTTGGTTTTTTTTTTTTTTTTAGATCCCCCCTTTGGGCACGTCAGCCAAGGATCTACACCCAGAAACAAGAAAGAGATGGACATTCAAAAAAGATGTGATTGGCGTCGCAATTCGTCACCTCATTAGCGTGAAGAGGACAATTTGGAGAAGAAACAAGGGAAAAGCGAAAACAAGAGGAAGGAAGAGCAGAATGGCCAAAATGCAAGCGAATCATAGAAATGACAACGGAACGGGGAAGTGAAGGAAACTCAAAGAACCAGGGGTTAGAAGGAAGACTAGGTTGTACAGACAGATAAAAGGATTGATCGTTACGGAAGGAGGAAGGGTAAATATCTGACCAAAGAAAGAAATAACATTTCATATCAGTATCCGACCAATGCTATACTTTTAATTTTTTTGGCTCAGCTCTCGCCTTTTGGCCGGTTTACCTAGATCTACACAGTTATTTGTCTTTAAAAGTTTTTTTTTAATATATTTTTATTATATTATTTGTTTAATCTTTTCGGACATTTCCTTTTAGACACTACATTGCAAACTGGATTCTAAATAAACTTTTCTCATACGGTAATTCAAATTTACCTAGATTCTATGGTTAAATTTATTGTAAAATTTTTCACTGCATTGACAAATAGCTTATTAATGTGTTATGTAAATTAAGAAGTCGGTAAAAGTGCTTATAAAAAAACTGTTGAGTAACCGCTGTACGAATTAAAAAAAAAAAAATTACCTTAATAGAGAATTAACTTGAAAATATTTCAATACGGATTATCTAGGAGAATTTTTTGTCTTTATTGATTAGTTATTTTGTTATTCCTCTATTTTTCTGTTTTTCATTCGTTTTCGTGAGATCAGTAATTGAAGAGTAAACGGTTAGGTATAAAATATGAAAATGAGGAGTTGCGGTTTAACCAAATGAGAGAATAAATGAATTTATTAACGTTGACTAAAAGGCGGAAGCTAGTATAATATCCAACCTCCTGATATAGAAATACTTAAAATTATCTCAGGTCAACCAATTAATCTAGTCAATAACATGAAATACTTGGGGGTCATAATTAATCACAAGTTATCCTTTTCTTCACACTTGGAAGCCATAAGTACTAGATGCAACAAAATTTATGATAAGCTACGCATCTTACTACCAAATAATCACGGACTTCGTTACAAAGAACGTATGATCCTTTATAAAGGACTAATTCAATCAATCTATGGTTATGGTTGCTGTGCCTACATAAACAAAAAAATACACCAAAAAATCAACAGACAACAAAGAAAATACATCATCCATATACCTTCCCTGTATAGAACTGCTCCTTGCTCAGCCGCTTGCGTGTTGGCTAATATCCTCCCTTTGGATCTCTTCCTTATCAGCTTGGCCGTAGTCTCAAAATATAGGATCACTAAAAATTTTAAATTTGTTACAACATCGCAATACCTCCCTTCCAATAATACCCTTACCCAATTAGGATATTTCCCTTCCCTTAAAAAATTAAAGACGTCGTAAATGACATAATGATCAATAATTGGCAAAGTCGCTGGAAACATTAGAAATAGGATTCAGCTCAAAAACTTAAACATAACATATTTTAATTCTCAAGTACTCTCTGGCAATGGAAACCCAATAATCGTTTCCTTTATCTATCTATCTAACCTCCCTCCTTATTTTTAATTTCTTGAATTTCCTATACTTCGTTCTTCCGTTACCGTTACTATTATTGCCTACGTTTAAACCATAATACTCGGATGTTTTCATTTCGTTTTCACTTTTATTGCCTTCTCTATTCGAATGATGCAGCTGCTTGTGACGTCAATCACATTTTTGAGTGTTTCTCTTTTATCGATGATCGTTTTATTCTATATCTTATCTATTAAATTCATGGCCAGATTATTCATTAGGCAGTGTAGGCAATTGCCTTGGGGCCCCGTGCTTCGAGAAAATTTTTCTTTTTGAAAATGTTTCTTCGGATGAAAATTAAATTTGAAGATTGGTATGTAACGAACCCTCAATGACAATATTATTGCCTTGCTTTTTTATATTACATCGTCATGTTTTTACTGGTTTTGAAACGATTTAATTAGAATATTTTTGAAAAAACTATTAACAGGTGGGTTTCTAAGTATTAGGAGTGAAAACTATCTATGTTTTGGGTGTTTGCACTCTAATCTTCTCTTTATGATGTGATAGAAGTTTCCTATTTTTGAACGTATTATAGCGACTAGGAATTATAAGATTGCCATTGAGTGAAATCAAAAGTATTCTTGTACACAGAAACCGAAAGAGAATGCTGCAATTTTAATGATTAGGTATTGCTTGTCAGCTGATCAAACGTCTTCTGGTGTTGCCTCTTCTTGAATTTCAGGTTAGGCGGCCTGTTATTCATTTACAATTCTTCATAATTTTTCCCGGTCTTGGGTAATTCTGGTCCAGGTGACCACAGTCTTCATCTGAATTCGTAGTCTCACCACGAATACAGTTGTTTCCGCAGTCATTTTATTCCTCGTGGATACCAATGTAAAATTCTTGTTGCCTATCTTTGATCTGTTATTTTCCCTGTATGACCGGCCCCCATTGCCATTTTATTCTATTAATTATACCTGTCACTCTTATTTTATCACAAATCCATTCTATCGTTTTCCGGTCTTTTTTTATAACTGATAACATATATCTCTCCATTGACCTCTGGGTTTTTTGCAATCTTGTAATTTGTGGTTAGTATCCACGTTTCACAGCCGTATGTCATCATTGAAAGAATACACTGATCGAATGTTTTATTTTTCAGGAGTATAGTGGCATTTTTGATTTGAAAATAATTGAATTTCGTCTGAGCACTGTTCATCCAAGTCTGATTTTTTTGTTTATTTCGTGGCTTAACGATCCCGTAATGCTTATTTGTTGTCCTGGATATATACATTCTTGAATCATTTCAAGATTTTTGTCTTCCAACTTAAAATAATTTTTGAGTATAAATTCACTTAACATTATTTTAATTTTTAAGCCTACTGCTTTGCCGATTTAATTAAATTATTTTATTTGTCTTTGTAATTCTTCGGTAAAAGTTTTGCCAGTTCAATCGTTGAAAGACTCTTTGTAACGTATCCACGAATAATTGCGGTGATAAACTATCGCCTTGTCTTATCCCGCTTTTTACTTTAAATTATCGTGTTGTTTCACGCAATCTTTCCGCTGATTTTGCACTTGTATAAATGTTCCTTAGTAGTTCTATGTATGGTTCATCCACCGGCTGTTCTTTTAGTGCTTTTATTACCTCATTTGAGTGAATCAAAAGCTTTTTCGTAATCTGTAAAAGTAACGCTAACGGCTGTTCATATTCTTTGTTTCGACTGACTGTTTCTCTTCTAACGCGTATATGATCCTCATCTGAACCCTGCTTGTTCTCTTGGTTGCACGCCATCCAATATGTGTTTTATCCTATTCTTTATTTTATTTTTGTGAATATTTTATACACCACGGTTAGAAGACTAATCAGTCTGTGGTTTTTTATAACCTCTTTGTCCCTTTTCTTATGGAGTTGTACTGTTCCAATAATTTGGAATGCTGCGTTTCCTTAATCAGGTATTATATACAAGGGCTAAGTGCTGCCATGTTTTTGGCCCCGCTAATTTCATCAGTTTGATTGTTACTTTATCGTTGCTTGCTGTTTTCCCATTTTTCATTCCCTTTAGCTCATATATTATTTCCTCTCTTAGAATGACAGTAACTGAGGTTTCTGTACTGGATAGACCGGTACGTATACGATAGAATCGTATAGATTTTCGTAATTCATAACTACATATTGCTCTATTAGTCTTCTGTTCGTGATTGTTTTGTTTCTATCTTTTAAATGCTACTATTAGTTTTTTCCCTGTCATTAGTTCTCTGTTTACTTTCTTATAGCTATTCTGATTTTTAATTGCTGTTTTTACAATTTTTTCATAATAGCTTTGGATGCCATTATTAATCCTTTTCTTGTTTGCTTAACACAATTAGCAGTATTCTATCTTATTTATAGCTGGGTAAATGTCCTGAGTTGACACGCCCAAAGAAAAAAAAAAAAAAAATGTTATTTATATTTGTGTCAGGTTCCATTATTCTTTTTTTTTTCTTTATCATCTGTAACGTTTCTACGGTTAATTTCGTAAATCCTTTTCGTTTCTTCGTTCCTCTTATTTCTCGAGCTATAGTTTTTATTATATTCATAATATTATCAGCATTTACAATTCTTTCCGGTTCATCCTTTAAGGCTTCTTGATATTTCTCTTTGATTATTGCTAGGTTTTGGTAAATATCTGATAACTGTCTTTACAAGTTTGTTTCTGTTTTTAGGTTTATGCATATTTTGGCTTTACACAGACTATCGTCGCTGACTACGTTAAATCTGTTAATCACATTGATGTCTTTTACTGTATCTTTTTTATTCGATAGGAAAAAGTCGATTTCATTTTTTACGTTTCCGTTTAACAATTTTCATGTGTACGTGTGCATGTGTATTAATGTAATGTTAAATATTAAATTTAAATTTAGGCAGCTCTATCAATGCAGAAGTGAAAAATGCTATCTCTACACTGTAACGGAAGATATTATTTGCGAGAAATGTTTATATAGAGAAATTATTTATTAAATTTTCACATGTTCTATTCTACATGTTCTCCACTAAATCTTCTGAAAATAATGCGTATAACATACTTTTTTTTTTTTTTTGAAAAAAATATGTATTTATAATTTTTTACATACAAAAATTTTCGTCAAGCTAAAACGCTTGTCGATGAGTATAGTTTACGGTATATTGCTGAGAAAATGATCAAAATGATAGCGAAACAAATCGCAACTCGTGTATTGATAGTTCCGTTGGAATTTATTTACAAAATCATCGTGGTTTTTGGATCTTTTTGCATTGAAAAGATCGTGTCCACAATCTTTCCTCGTAATTTTCACTTGGCTTTAGAATTGAATCAGCATTTTACTAGTAATTCGCAAAAAGAATTGGAATTGCTAATAATGTTTTTCCGGCATGTCAAGCATTTGACAATGTTTGCTAATTTGCAGTGCGTGTTTTCCGATTGCATAGAAACATTAATTTTTCTTTCCATAGTTAGAGCGTCGTTGTCCTTAAGCGGCTGTTTTGTGGAAATCGGAGGACGTTTTCTAAAAAATAAGCATTAAGATTTTATGTTAACCTCGGCTTTGCATATTAAATTTATATATCGGCGATTCATGGTTGGTTCCGGTAGGAGAAGTTACAGTTAGACAATTGTTTTCTGTTGCACATGTTCCTTTTTGTTTTTGGTTTTTTTATGGTGAAATTGGGTCAAAATCGCACGGCTACCTTATAAATTGATGATTTGTACTTTCACCTAAATGAAGAGGTTCACCCATACAGTAGATGTCGTAAAAGATGAATGGAAAGTTACAAATAGGAAAGATCGGTAAACGAAGGCGGACAATTTCGCGTAATGAGCCAACGGAGGAGTCCCGACAATTGTCGGCCGACTGTTCCGTTTGTCGAGAACTACCTGTCAGGATAATTGGCCGCTGCCGGGTCTTTGCTCCGTATTTAACAGTGTCATAGGGATCGAATTTTCCAGGTACAACTGCGGAGTGTCGAATTTAATCGGCATTTCTTATTATTTTGTTTATCGGCCTGTGACTGACTGTGAATTGATGTTAATTCGCTCGATTCTTTCTTTTAATGACCTTGAGATGTTGGATGTATCGGAGCGATATTGGCGGTAGTTGCCTTATCGACGAGTAGCAACGGGGTACACGTTATGAAACAATACCGATTTTACCGAAAGGAATAAAGGAAAAAGTGAAAAGTATTAATCTATGAAAATAATTTACGTGCTAGTGACAACCGAAATAAATCACAGCATCCTAAACTATCTTTATTCTCATTCGATTGTTCAACTTCACTTTTGAAGATTATATATAGCGGTCCTAATTTTGTCACATAGTTTTAATGGAGAAAACGGCTCTTTCTCCTACGCAATCTGTCCCAAGTGCGCTGTTTTCGGATAAAGGACAATTCCACTAAAATAATATCAGCACAGAGAGGTTGGTATCGGACACTACGTTATGTTATAAACTATGAAAATTGTCATTTGGGTTATTGACATTATTTGGAATATCTGGAAACCATCTGGCATTTCACTACAATGATATTTTTCGACGCCGAGTTTATTTACTTTCAGGCGTGTCCTACATTTAAAATATTTCAACGAAATACGTATATACATATATATAAATCGGCTATTTTGGTCTCGCAAGGGGCGATATCCTTTGACTCTGCTTATATTTCTGTCTTTTTCTCTTCTATACTTTGTATAAAATTATCAAAATTTACAACGCAATTATGAAATCATAAAAATCCGATAAAATATAACAAACGTTACATAAAATTGCGACATTTTTTCTAATGGGGGATAGTCTAAGAATTACGTTGTAATTAATATATATGTATATATACATGTACGCATAAGTAAATGAAATTAGCGCAAATTTGAACATTTGCAGTTATATAATGAAAAGCTTTAACTTTGGGTCTATGTGGCCTGGCGGTAAATTTTTCACTTCTAGCCATACTGTGGAGCCCGTATACCGTAATCAGTTTGTGTTCTGCCAAAACTATTCCTTTTACCACTGGAAAGCACGTGGTTACAATTATTTTTTCATATTTTTCTGGTACGCAGTTGGAATATTCTTTTACAAAAAAATCAAGAACTGATATGATAATTTAATTAGACGAACACGGTTAATTGCACAGTTTAGTAGTTGAAAAAATATTCGCAATAGTTCCGCTCATGGGCGTCGCTAAGGGGTGGGCAAGAGGGGCAGCTGTACCTCCCTGGAGCCTTAAAACTTTTTAATCAACTGGCCATGATGAGTATCCATAGGCGCGTAATCATGGACAATTTGGAAGACTTTTATAATTTTATTGTAAAAATTTGCCAGAAACCCACGAAACTTATGTTTTAATTAAGATTTTATTCTTGTTTAATAAAATATTGAGCCTTTACAAATTATAAATTTTATTTTTCCTATAACCCATATCCTCTTTCTATCATCTCCCCCCCCCCCCCCCCCCCCCCTCCCCCCCCCCCCCCCCCCCCCCCCCCCCCCCCACCCCCCCCCCCCCCCCCCCCCCCCCCCCCCCCCTCCGGCTCATCAGCTGGCGACCCTTTTGGTTCCGCTTGTAATTCTGGAGTCCTGGAAAAGATTTTGATTGCTCTTCGACTGTACCACGATTACTTATATACACAAAATACGCAGCTCTACAATACGTGATGACAAATTAGATAAATTTTTGCATATTTCTTTTATATTGATTTATCACATAAATATTGCGATAAAGGTTGTTGTATGCAGATTTGTTTGTGGTTTTCTGCTTTAATATTATTTCTTTAAGTTATTTCTTTTTCTAATATGTAATGCAATTATAACTTTTTTTTTTTTTTCCTACTGGATCAGAGATATGTTATTTCACATGCATGAATGTTTTTTTTTTTTTTATTTATCTATTTTACATATATGATCATACGGGCTCTAGCCTTTTTGCCCTAATCATATGTACAGATATATTATTAATTGACAACTAAGTTAATCTTTTTTCGAGAGTTGGACTGGGAGGAGAAATGTATAAGCATAAAAGGGATAAACGTAGTGAAAATGTCCGACTACATAAATGAACTGCAGAACATGCTAAATGATTTAAACAAGGCGGGAAAGAAGGCTGGTTTAATTATAAATTTAGATAAGACAAAAATACTATCTACAGACGAAAATAAAACAAGAATTACAATAGACAACACAGAAATCGAAAAGGCAGAGAGTATAATTTATTTAGGACAACTAATATTTCTAAAAAATAAAACAAAAAAAGAAGTAGAGCGTAGAATCGCACTCACTTGGAAAAAATACTGGTTGCTGAAACATATTTTTAAGGGACCTTACAAAAGTGAACTAAAAAGGGAAATTCTAAATGCGTGCGTCCTGCCTACCTTAACATATGGATGTCACACATGGACAATAACAAATAATATCATGAATAAAATTAAGATATGTCAAAACGCATTAGAAAAATCTATGATTGGAGTTAAATTAAGAGACAAAATAAACTCAAAAAAAATCAAAAACAAATTAAAAGTTAAAGACAATTTCACATGGGCAATAAGAAGGAAAATATGGGATTGGGCAGGGCATATTGCAAGAATGGATTCCACAAGATGGACTAAAAAAATAATAGATTGGACAATATACGCGAAGAGAAAAAGAGGAAGACTGGAAAATAGGTGGGAAGATAGTTTCGCTAAAATGTTAAAGCACAAACAATACCATCAGGTGGCTTATGACAGACTAGAGTGGGCTCGGTTGAGGGAGGCCTTTGCCCGTTTTCAGGGATAAATTAAATTATACAATAGTTTATTTACTTC